>CM034300.1:23518629-23833594 GCA_019925795.1 Dendrobium chrysotoxum | reverse complement strand
TAATCTCTAGGAGAGTCTAGCCTATGTTTGTATAAGCAACACTATAAATGAAGAAAAAAGAAGTGTAAAGAAGATAATTTGATCCATCATGGTGATAAATTTCTTACTACTTCTCTTGTACTTTATTCTTCTATAAGTAAAATGAATATATTTTTGTTATTTCTTTCATATCTTGCTAGATCTCTTATGTTGGGCTGATGATGTAAAAGCATATTAAATACTAATATAAACTCTTATTCTTTAATAAAAATAATGATTTTCCAATATATCCCATTCTTCCTTTAATACATACAATGATCATATGTGTAGTTAAAATCTAGTGTGATGTATAGCCTCAATGGAGGAATACAAGAATAATTATAAATATTGGCATGCCTAGACATATGATGTTTGAATATTCGGAATTCTATGGAGATAGTAAAACTGTATGAAGACTAACAATCTTTCTTTTCACCTATATAAGCTTGACAGAGATCAAAGAATGCACATGCTCCTATCCATATCTAAAATTAAGAGTCTCATTAGAAAAAATATGTTATTTATATACATTGGTCCAAAACATTTTATTAAAATTATATCAACCATATTACTTATTTTCATTCTGTGGTAGGAACTTGAAAACTTCATTTTTTTCCTTTAGTAGGATAAATTCATGCAATTGGAGTAAGCAGTAATGGTCATATTGTAGTATAACAAATCATTTGCTTGTGGGTTTGACACTCTACACTATCATTTTTTAATTTGATTTGACACATATACTTATATAAATCAATGGGCTATTATAAATTTATATAAAAAAACTAAGCTTATTTCAAATTAAGTGATTTTTATATTAGCTCATCATTAACTTATCACATCTTACACCCCAAATCAAGTTTTTGCAGTCGTTGCCTGGAAAGTAACGTGCTTATTGTAATTTAATATATTATTGAAATAAGTTCATATTTAGACATACTTGTATCATGTGTCTTTATTTTATTTGTTAAATAAAAAAATTCAAAAAATCAAAAATATTTTCTCTTTGATTGTTCAGTTTTTGAATTTTTATTTTTTGCATCTTATTGTATGTTTGGTAGATCTAGAAAGAAGCCCTTATTATTTGATCCATAAATAGAAAGAACCCTTATAAAAATTTGAAAACTCTAAAAGTTTTTAATCATGTCTGACCTAGTTCAAGATCAAGATCATGCTAGACCACTTAGGGAGAATGATAATCTCCTAGTTGAAGGAATCTCTCAAAGTATTAATAGACTTACTATCCAAACTAATAATTTTGAATTGAAACTAGCAATTATCTAAATAGTTCAAAATTCTCAATTTGAAGAAACTCCTGTTGAAGATCCTAACTTATATTTAGCTAGTTTCTTGAAAATATGTGCAACTTTTAAGTATAATAGTATGAGTGATGTGCCATTAGGCTTAAACTATTCTAATTTTCTCTAAGGGATAAGACTATAATATTTTTAAATTCTTTACCCCAAGCTCTACAACCACTTAGAATGAGTTGGCACACAAATTCCAAGTAAAGTATTTCCCATCTTTAAAAATTGCTAAGCATAGAAATAATATAACTTCTTTTGCTCGGTTTGAAGGAGAATCTATTTATGAAAGTTAGGAAAGATTTAAAGAGACGCTTAGGAAATGCCCTCACCCTTCTTTACTCGATTGGTTTTTGTGGTATTTATGGATAGATAGAAATAATTCTCTTTTCAATAATATTGGTATGAACCATCATAGGAATATTAAAAATGTGAAAGATAAAGTTCTGAGACTTAATTATGCTAACCCGCTCTCTATCAAAAACTTTGAGGATTATTTCTTTGTGGCTCCTGACTTGGGTCTTTCGTTGGAGGTTAATCATTCCTTTTACGAGCCTAAGTTAGTTTACTTGATTAAACCCCCTAATAATATCTTTAAGCTTAATGATGATGGGTCTGTCAAAGATTCAACTTTTGGATATGGTGGGATTATTAGGGATGTCTATGGGGATGTCATTATGGCCTATGCTAGCCCCTTACAAAAATGTTCTATTATTTATTTTATGCTTTCTATTATTCTTCATGGTCTTAAATTATGCATTTCTCTTGGCATTACTAACATCTAGATTGAAGTTGATGCTACTTATAGTATTTGTTGTTTGAATAACCTTGACAATACTTTGTGTAAACTGGATTTATTCTATCTTATTAGGGATATTAACATCTTTTAACCTTTGTTAATTTTACCATGTCTCATGTTTATAGGGAAGGGAATGCTTGTGTTGATTGGCTTGCCAATATTGAGTGTAATTGGACTTTCTTACTGATTTCTCTGCCACCAATTTACCTACCCTTTTAAAGGGTCTTTTGAGATTGGAAAAAATGGGTTTATCCTATGTTAGAACTTAGGCTTTTGTTGTATTTTGGGTCTGTGGTCCTTTTGACCTTTATTGTGGGTGTTTCTTTCTATTTTGTAAGTCGGTGTTTCTACCATCCTCCTTTTAATTCTATTAAGTTTGGTGTTTTTGCTGGTTACTGGTCGTGCCTTTTGGGTCTTCATTTGTTATATTACTTTTGGTTGATTCTTGGGTTCTTTTTCTCATGTTTTGGCCCGTCTCTAAGCTATGACTGTACCATTTTTATTTCAAATTTTAAACCCTTGTACTGCTCATCTATTCCCTGGTTGAAGTATCTTGGGTTATCTTACTATGGTTTTTTCTGGACTACGCTGATATTCTATCTCTTGTGGAATGGCAAGCATGGTGATTTGGCTATGAGTTTTCTTGGGTACCCCTCCTCTGTGGATTATCCTAGATTTAGTGCAATTATTAGTTGTGTCTTTCTTTATTTTAGTTTGTATTTTCATCTCTTGGTTTCTTGGGCAAGGATTTGCTACTCTATGGCTGGTATCTATTCTTTATCCAAGGGCTACTTAGTCCATTCCCTTACTTTGTTCAGGGTCTGTATGAGCTTGGATGGATCTGGGTTTAGATTGGAGTGACACTTGGGTTTTTATCATGATGGCATTTCAGGTACTACTATTATAAGCTTGTGTGGCCAATCCCTCCTTAGCTGCTATGTTGCTCAGTTTTGGATTCATCTTAGCATTATTTGCTAGAATTCTTGGAACTTTTTTCTCTTACTATCTCTACCTGACTGATTATTTGTTTTTCTGTGCTATTATTATTCTGCTTTTTAATTTTATTGGTGTGGTTGGGGGGGCTGTTGTTCCTTCATCTGTTTAACTATTGTTGTCTATTTGTTTGCTATAATTGGAGCCTCCATCAGTCATCCGGGCAATTTTTAAGAATTGCTTCTCTTTCTAATGTTGTCATTATGAGATTATGTGGCTAATGTGTTTTTTTGGCAATGGTTGTATCTCGGATAATTGTGGTCTGGGCCTTTTTTTGGGGTCGTTCTTCTTTAGCTTGAATTCTAATTCCATCTACTTTTATGGTATCAGCTATTATAATCTATACTATTTTACTTCTTCTATGACAGAGTATTTTTGTTCTCATTTTTTCTGTTGGAGGTTTTTCTCTTCCTATGTTAAGGTTGGTATACATGGTTGGATAGCTCTGTATTCTTGGTTGATTGGTATGGTGTATCCTACTTTGCTGTTACTCGACTATTATTGGATTGCTGTTTTAGTTGAGTCCAGTGATCCTTGAGCTGGATGGTGGTTTTGAATCTCTTTGTGTTGAAGGACTTGATTTCTTATAATATTATTGGTTGATGGTCGAATATCTTTGCTGGTTAGTGGCACTTTATCTTGAGATGTCTTGATCTGAAAGACTTGATTTCCTATAATAATGCCTCACATCCCTATTTCATACATGGTTTTAATATGATAGCATGGCATTTCAGCTATTATAATATTGCTTCTAATATGTATCCTATGCTTTTTCTTTAAAATTGTTATAGTAATTGTAGCTACCTCTCTTTTCTATGCAATTTCCCTTATGTTATTCACTTCATTTTATAGGATTTATTTAGTGCATATTTTTTGAGTTTTGGATTTTTGGCTGGAAAGATGGTGCTGAAAGCTTTTTCTTGGATCTCTCTTCTTTTTGGGGTGCTCGCTCCTTGACATCATAGATTGTACCTAAGTATTTTTTTTACTTGTGCTTAGTAGGGAACTAGAGCTCTTAGACCCTTTTTGTTTCTTTTTGTAGCTCTTATAAGAAGTAGAGAGCTCGAGGTCCCTCTTAAGGACCTTGTAATATTTTCCTTATTCAACATGTAGGCCCCTCTATGGGTTACCCCCCCCCCCCCCCTCCCCCCCCAAAAAAAAAAAATCATAAAGTGCTTCTCCAATCGTAAAATAGAGCCCCCATTGTTCATTTACTTCTAATAAAACTCTGTTTAAATTATTATTAAGTTTAGTTTAGCCATTTTTTAAAATGAGGCGATCTTCATCACTAGGGTTTAAATGGTAGTCTACATGAATGGTACGTTTTTTGGACCATTGATCCATACCCAATCCAAACCTCAAATCAACTCTGACTTAAAGTGAATCCAAATATTAACTTTCAATGGTGAGTATCAAACTGTCAATGAGCAATTATAAATAATTGTTCATTGATTCAATTTCCAAATATTCAAGTTATTTCTTAGCTTTAATATTTGGAGATTGAACAATTCTTACTTCTTATAGTTTTAAGACACTTTGTTTGTTATGATTGCTTTGATGTGATTGTATGTGTATATCAAAGGGTTAGAGGACATTGATTGTAATTCCTTCAAACCTAGTGACATTTACAAACAAAAATCAAGGATGTGTCTTAGCTAACATAGCCAAATCTAAGATTTACTACGCACATCCATTTTGGATGAAACATAAACATAGAAAATGTAGTGTCATATACCCCTTGATGAAATTCACTATGATTGGACATTAATTGACTTTAAAATAAATATTAAATTCAATAAACCATTCATAAAGGTTTCAATTTCATCAAATTTAATAAATTGAATTCATAAAAATTTAAAATCCACCCCATTCAACATCAAATAACTCATAAAATCATTAAAAATTAAAAAAAAAAGGAATCCAAATTAATTCTCATTTTTAAATTTAATTAACAATTAAATTACCCTTAATTAAACATTAATTTAATAAATTCATTAAAATTCAAATAAAGCTTAAATAAAATTCAAAAATATAAAATAAATTCAAAATAAAATAAAATAAAGTTCAGAATTTTATAACTTCATTTTTAATAATTTTTCAATTCAAAATTTAATGTCTAATTCATTAATTAAATAATTTCATTAATAATTAATTAAAATAATAAATAAAACTCAAAATTATTTATAAATTCAAGTAAAATTGAATAAAATTTTAAAAATTTATAATTCAAATTTAAATAAAATTTTAAATAAATGTTAATTTCTAATTCATTAATAATTCATTAATTAAATAATTCCATTAATAATTAATTAAATATTATAAAAAATAAAAAAATTATTAAAATTTTAAATAAAATTAAATTAAAATCAGAGATTAATAATTCAATTTAAAATAAAATTTTTGAATAAAGTTTAATGTTTATTTCATTAATAATTCAATAATAAATAATTTCATTAACAATTAATTAAATAATAATAATAAATAAAATTGTAAAATACATTAAAATCAAATAAAATTGATTCAAAATCAAAGGTTCATGATTCAAACTTAAATAAAATTTCTAAGCAAATTTTTAAATTCAAATCATTAATAAATTATTAATAATTAAATAAAACTAATTAAAAATTATACAATTAATTAAAAAATTCTAAATATTATAATAAAATTAAAAAAATTTAAATTAATTTTTTATTCATTTAAATTAAATAAAATTATTAATTTGCTAATTGAAATTTATTTTGATCAATTAAAATTGATAATTGATTTAAGTTAAATGAATTAAGGTCTTTATGCCTAAGGCTTGATTCTTTTTGGAGGGTCTTTTGGCATTAAATTTCAAGGCCTTTTTAATACACTTAAATAATAAAAATAAGATCTCTCATGTGTTGTGCACAACTCCTTTTAAGAAGGCACTAATTCATTAGATTGGGAAATCTTCAAATAATTAATAATATATAGACCTTACGTGACATACTCGACTCCTTTTGTAAAGTATGTTGCATTGTATTATAAGGTCCCTTTTCTCTTTCTCTAATAAACTTTGGAGGCTCTCATATGGTCACCTGCCCTGCATAGAGGATGGGTGTTCATTTTGGAAGCCTTAAGATTTATAAATTGATAACTCATTATACTTTAGGATTTATCAATCTATAAGTTCTTTAAAACTAAACCAATAACTTTAATCTCTGAAATTGGAATAATTCAAAAGTTAAATACATATCACCTAAACTTTAATTAAATTCCCCACCAACCTTTAATGAATAAACATTAAAAATACATGCAATCTAAATAATAAATCATTATAGGACCTATCAAAGCCACACAACCTTTTCCACACACTTTGATGGTTTGCTAGGATAACCAACTCTAGCATAGGTTAGGCCGATGGATTATTTTGGTTTTATTACATGTGTCTTTGCCTAGAGGGCACCTATGTGTGTTTGCTTACTTTCTACAAATCATAGCATGCCATGTTTACTTTTCTATCAGTGCACTAGAGAGCGTAGTGAATGAGTGACAGTCGTGCAATTTACTTTCATTTAATTTCTGTATATATAATTGCTCACAATGCACTCATAATTGCAACTTTATTTCTTGCTTTTATATTTCTGCAAAGTAGAATGCTCCTAGGAGTTTATGTATATGTAAAGAATAGTTATAAATTTAAATTTCATAGATTCCCTATATATAGATCGAGTTGTACAAAGTCTTGAGTTGTAAAGAATCAAAGATAGCTGGTTAGACATACATAGGTGGGACTCCAAAAAGTAATGTCCCTTTCAAAGGGGATACTCTTTTGTAATTCCATAGAAGACTTGGTGCCTGAAGATCATAAGCAATTAAATTTGATTCTAAATGTTTCTTATAGGATTAGAATCCATGTTTATTGTTGGTGGGGCCTGGCAATTATTAATTTACGGTAGACGTCTGGTTATACTTTGTAATTTTTATATTAATAAAATTAGCTCTTTTATATACATTGTTGTTCATGCATCATAAGCATTTGTGTAGATTTTATTTTCTTGTAAACATTTTATATTGCCTTCAATTTAAAATTCTTTAACCATTCATTGACTCCTACGATAGATCTTTCTTAATCTTGCTTTTATCGATAATTGTTGTGATTAGGATTGTTAGCTGATATCTCACTCTAAGCAAGTGGTAAGTCCAGATTGTATACACTCTTCTCTTTGCACATTCTTTCTTCCAGTCAAATCTAAATCTTCCAAAATTCAATTTTAGTATTTATAATCTAAAGCTTGTGTTTTAAAATTTAATTAGCCCAAATATTTCCTTAAATTTATATATATATTAAAATTATTTAGTCTTTATTTTAATTGAGAGTATTCTCTTAGAGATGTAATTAAGTATAGGGGCTTGCCCCTATAGAGAGTCTAGATCCCAGAATAAAATAAACCCTAACTTAGTTCCCTTTCTAAGGTAGGGGAAAAATCTGTGAACACAGACCTGGCTTTATCCATATTTTAAATTTAATTTCATAATAAAAAATATAAGGATATTTGATTTACTTTTATAGTAGATCGAATATCCTCTATATTTGATTATGGAAATAAATTATGATTTATTTTTCTAATTGGAGTGATAGGAGAATACGCTTTTCATCCTCCGGGTTGGATTATATATTCCTTATATCGCATCTGATTAGAAAAATATATTATAGGTTTCTTTCTTTCAAATTGATAGAAGGACATTAGTCTACCCTTCAGGGTAGTATAATGTCTAACTATGCAGATTTAATCAAAAGAAAATATCAAAATATAAATAAAGCAGATTTTGTGGGACCCAAAGTATTTTTAAATATAAACGTTCTCCCAAATTTTTCTAGCAACTTTGTTGGGGATAGACTTCTCTCTCCATCTTAAATGAAGACTAAATAATCCTTTAAATACATATTAGTTTAATTAAATATTTGGGATATTAAATTTCATGTAAATATTCCTTTTTTTAAATTTCTATCATGTGTTTTGAGATGTTATACAATCTTATGATTTGTGTTGATTTGATTATCTTGCGTTTAAATTTGTAAATAATAAATTTCCAATATTGAGTCAACCTAGTCTGGTTTGTCATTTGAATGACATTTGTATATTTATTTGAGTCGACAGTTTGCATGATCATTCTTGTGTAAGAGAGCATAACCCAGGGTTACTTGACTTCTCCTAAAATCCAAGTTGATGGTCCAACCAACAGCACCGATTCGGTTCTAGGTCTAGTAGGGGTTTTGCCCATTTGTCATCTGACATTTGCATGTTTTGGAGTCTTGCATTTAGTACGTGCTTGATTTTGAGTGGGTACGTTAAAATCAGGCTTTATATTATAAATTATTAAGTCATCTCTTCCTCATAAAATCTTTTTATTCATGTTTAATACTATTTTTAGATATACTTAAAAGTTTTCCTGGACAAGGGTCCTTGTTTAAGGAATTTTCAATTTCATCTTTCAAATTATTCTTCGATCCATATTCAATCCCTCTTCCAAAATCTTCACGATGGTTATTTTATCTTTGGTCTGATCCCTTAATTAGGTTACTTCATCTATCCAAATCTTCAATCAATCTAGGATTCATCGTAGACTTCAAATGGATTTAGATCAGTCATATCTTCTGATTTAGTATTTAGATTCAGAGTATAGATTCAAAAAGTTCAATTATTGATTTAGATTTTTGTTGAATTGTAGAAAATGTCTAGAAAGTTGATATTCAACATCAACGTTACTTCTGCCCAATCTGCTGAGGCACCCCGATTAAATTTGGGTCAGGTTTTGTGAACCTGCATGTCACTTTTGGTGCTCCACAAACTGAAGTGGTTCCACCCATTGCTGAATATGTTGATCCACTCCACTCCAAGTCAACATTTAGGGTGGGTCTATAGTTGCCCCTGAGCTACCAAACCCTCTGTATTTACCTGTTTGACTTATCCCCAATTAGCTGCTATGATTAAGGGAAAGTCCCCAATTATTGCTGAAACTCTGGTGTCCAGGAATTTTGAGGTGTTATCATCTTCTGGTATCCCATAAATAACCAAGTCTCAGTGTCGTACTGGGATTCACCACATGAGGTGAAGGATCAAAAGATCTGAAGCATCAAAGGAAGATGCTCTTATCGCTATTGCAACTAAGGCAACAAAGAATATTAATCCTAAAATTCTTGAGGCATATATTAATTCTCCTTTGTTGGCTGGTAGCAGATTCCATCTACTGTCCGCTACTACTAGAGAAGAGAGCATATTATGCATAGCAAGTTCTCCACCTACCCCATTCTGTGAAGGTCCTGCACTTCCTTCCTTACCTGAAAGGAAGAGAAAAATTAAAATAATGTTAAACTGGCTGATTCAAGACTATGCCACTGGTTATGGGCATTCAAAGATAGAATTTTTTAAAAGTTTTAAGGATGTGATCTCCGTAGAGGTATATCCACATTCAAGTGGAAGGAGAGGAGAGTCCACTTGCATGAAGAAGAGAGTATAATTTTAGGGATCAGGTCTAAGTTGACCCGTAGGTGCCATAGATCATCATGGGGAACCAAAGAAGTTCCCACATTGTGATAATTATCGAACTTCAGATCATCAATATAGCCAGCAGACTCCTGTGAAATCCTTAGGGTATAGAGCATTAGCCCGTTGAGGGTATAATTCCATTTCCCCTCCATCTTCATACCATTCTGGAAATCATCCACTAAACATCTACGACCATCCTATAAATTAGCATCCATCAAGGATTGATCGACACCATTCACAAGGTAACAAATCATCTTCTAGTTTCAGTAAGAGGATACTATAAGCCCAAGAACATTAAATTTGGTGAAAATGGATTTTCTATGAATTTTAAAAGTTCTGACTACTTAAATTGATTTTTTAAATCAATTTAATAAAAAAAATCGGAGGCATAATCATTACCAATGATTGCGGATGTGGCACACCATCATCGCCGCCATCACTTAGCCACGTTAGCATCAATCCAGGCTGTCGAATCGACCGGGAATTGGATGGAGGGTCCAGATGAAGCCTAATCGACTCCCGTGGTTCAAATCGGATAGGGTTTGAATCCAACCGCTAAAGCACAGTTTAGACTGGGATGATGTGGCTAAATCATAGCCGTCCAATGGCGTAGAAGGAATGATCGGACGACTCTGGTTCATCCATAGATGTTTAGTTCAAAATAAACTAAAATTTTAAATAGTCATAACTTTCAAAATACTCATCCAAATTGGATGAAATTTGAAACATAGGTTTTTGGCAACCTAATCTTCCAACACCCAAAGTTTGGAGGCTTCATGTGTTGTAGATTTTTGTAGTTTCAAATTAAAATCCTATACGCCTTCGATGGTCCAAAAGTTGTTGGTGGCTGGTTTAGGATCTGCTATGGCAATTATCCTTTCTCTCTCTTTCTCTCTCTCTCTTCTTAAACTAGGCTCTCAAACTTTCAACAATCATTCTAATGGAAGGACAAGGCTTATTTATAGATGGGGAAGCAAAGTTATCCTTGATATGAGCTGGAGGCTGCTGGAATTGAAAGTTTTGGAAGAGGTAGAGTGAGGCCAAGGCTTTGAGTTAGGTGTGTCATTATCCTTCTTCCTCATGATTACTTAGCTTGAATTGGAGAAAGAGAGAGGCTTTAGGCTGCTACCAACTAACCCTCCTAGCCACCATATACATGTAAATATGGAGTTATTAGGATACTTTGACTTTCCAAGGTGGCAAAGCCACATAAGCATGCAAATTGACTTATTTGACCATCTTGACTAGTCAAACTAGTCAATGGGTTGATGTGGCATGGGAGAAAGTTTTAATGCTGGTAAGATGTTTTGAAATGGATTAGAAGCAATCCACTTAGAATTTGAGTGAGTAAACACACATATATGGGAGTTTGGCCAAGCTAGATCATGTTGACTTGGTCACATCCATCATGATTTGACTCATGATGAGATTAGAAATATTTGATGTATCAAATGGGATAAACTTGAAGGGTTAAAAGTATTGATTTGCATTATTTTAATTACATGGGTTGTATTAACCTATTTGAACCCTTAAAGGGTTAATGGATCAACCTAGGTTAACTTGGTCAACTAGGTTGACCTAGAAGTTGAGAATGGGCTCAAATGATGTATTGAGTCTACTGGAAATGGTCCTAAGGTTTGGGAAGGTCATTTGGGTCAAAATGACTTATTTGACCCTTAAAGGGTATTTGGGTCAATCCTGGTTGACCACCCAAGGACTAGGATTGGGTCCAACAAGTTTATTTTAACATTTAGAGTTGGATGGAAGTGGTTCCATCCAAAGATAGGGTCATTTGGCTTGAAGTGATTATCTATACCCCTAAGGGGTATTTTAGTCATTTGAGTTGACCTGGTCAACCAGACTTGACCAGGGTTTAGGTTTCCTAATAATTATTAGAAGGCATTGGAAGAGGTTCTGGGATTTAATTTGAAAAGGCTATGTTGGAGTTTAGAAAAAAACATCAAAATTGCCCTTAAGGGGCATTTTGGAATATAGTTTAATTTTCAACATATGATAATCAAGTGTCTGAATGTGATCAAAAAGTTTGGAGAAGGTTCCAAGGTCAAAATCCACTAGGTGGCAGGTCCATTGGCATAGGCCGTAAATATTTGAAGGTTTTATAGCCTTTGGGTTTCAATTTAGTTTCTAGGATTGAAGGCCTCAGAATGAACTCAAATTTAAACAGTTATCTCTAGATACATCTCTTATCAATATGCAATTGATAGACTTTAAATCATAGGTCATTTGATTGGGGTTTAAAGTGTTTAAAAAATCACTAGAAAAGGCTTTCAGAACAGGGCCTTTAAACCTTGGATTTTAGTTTGAATTTTTGGGTTTAATCTAGATTGATCCTAGGGTCTGAGTTGATCTAGGATCTAGATTGGTCTTAGTGACCTCATACAAAAAAGAGGTCAATAAATAGACCCCCAATATGTATAGTAGAATAAAGTTCTATTGCACATATTGGCGTTGACCGAATTGAAATGTTAAAACTGGAATTTTGATTCTAAGGGAAACTAGAAAGCAACTCCTAAAGAATTAAGTTTTAATTGATACTAAGGTAGTATCATGAGGGGCATACTCAATAACTAGTAGATTTAATACTAAGGAAGGACAGAATCTGTCCTTAAAGAAAAGAAGATTGTATTTTTGAGTTTAAAGTTTAAAACTAGGATGGTTCCATGAAGGGTGTTTCCACCACTAGCAAATTTAATCTTAAAGGAAGGAAGAACCTAACCTTAAGGGAGAAAAAAATTTAATTTTAGAATTTAAAATTAAAACTAGGATGGTGCCATAAGGGGCGTTCTCCACCACAAGTAGATATAATCCTAAAGGAAGGAAAAATATGTCCTTAAGGAAAAGAAAATTTTATAGATTTTGTAGGATGGAAGTATTGCTTTCCATAGAGGATGGGATTTAAAATTTGAAGTCTAAGATGGTGCCACAGAGGGCGTGCTCCATCACTAGTAGATGATCATGTGGGGAGAAAACGTGCTCCCCACAAAGGATCAAAATAAGATTTTAAAACTAGGATGGTGCCACAGAGGGTGTACTCCATCACAAGTAGATGATCATATGGGGAGAAAACTTGCTCCATACAGAGGATCAAATCAAGATTTTAAAACTAGGATGGTGCCACAGAGGGCGTATTCGATCACTAGTAGGTGATCATATGGGGAGGAAACTTGCTCCATAGAGAAGATCGAGACTAGATTTTGAAACTAGGATGGTGCCATAAAGGGCGTACTCCATCACTATTGGGCCTAACCCTAAGGAAAGGAAGCATGGGGACTCATATCTATCCTTAAACATTACAAGGTGACTGAACATTGATGGGGCCTAGCAAGCTTAAATCGATCATTAGTTAGTCAAGATCCTAGGAGGTAGGAAGTACGGGGACTCACACTTACTCCTAAAAGATAAACTTTCTTTTGGGTTTTCAATGATTAACCTAGCTAAAAAGTACAGGGACTCATAGCTAACCAGGGGATCTATCCAAGGAGATAGTCTACCTAAACCTCTAAAGATTTTGGCAAAAACTGTTGCAAACCTGATTTCAAGGATTATAATTTTGATGATAACAAATATTTCTATTTTCTGTTTAATTTCCTAACCTTTCAGGTTCACAGGATCAACTGCAAGTCAAGCTAGCTCAAGATCGAGTCAGACTATTTATGTTTTAGGTTCAATGTGCTTTTTCATTTTTCTTGAGTCAAGTGTAATATAACAGAACTCCAAGCTAAGTAACCTTGCACACACAAACTCAGGGGGAGTTTTTGAGTGATTTAGTGTTTCTTTTAAAGAAAATCATACTGTATGATTTTTTAATCGTACTTTATGATAGGTCATTAATACTCAGGCTTACGGCTAACTCTGGATGATTAGTTTGAGAACTAATCATACTGTACGATCCATATCGTACTGTACAATTTGTTTCAACATGAAAAACCCTAGCCGCTAGGACTGTTTTGGTAAGATTTGAATTTTGATTTTTGAACTAATCATACTGTACGATTATAGTTGTACTGTACGAACATTTTAAATCTTGCCAAAATTATCCCCCATGATTGAATAATCAAATCTTGGTTTCTTAATTGATTGCATTCATTCTGTACAATATTGGATCGTACGGTACGAATAACATAGATGATGACAATCGTACCAAACAAAACTAAGGTTTTTTATTCTATTCATCCCGGGTGATATTTGTATCGTACTATACGATGACTTGAATTGAACTATTTATACTGTACGAAGTGTGAAATGCGTGACGATGGATAGAGATGAATTCGTTCATCCCATAGATCATCTCATACAAACAGTTGAGAATATGTTGATCGTACCGTACAATCTATGGATCGTATGGTACGATGTTTGTGAAATTTGTGAACTGTTTATTTGCATTCGTACTTGATGAAATTGTTTTTGAACTAATTGTACTGTATGATATTGAATCGTACTGTACGAACAGAATCATCAAATTGAATTTTAGGATAATTTTTGAGCCCTCCTATTTAAGATCTCTTTTGTTCCATCGTTGAGATCTTTTGCCACATTACTTTCCAGAGAGAACCTTGAGAGAGAGAGAGAGAGAGAGAGAGGATCTTATAAGGGGGAGTTTATGAGGTGTTCACAAAGGTTGCTCCAAGCAAGGATCTAAGTTATCTTCTCCGGTCGTCATCTCTTATTTTATTTGTGTTTCTGTGGTAGGATCGTCTGCAAGACGATCCCGGTTCTCTGCCTGCTTTAAGAGGAAGCAAAAGGAGTCCAAGTTCTCTGTCTGCTTCAGGAAGAAGCTAGCAAAAGGAGTCCAAGTTCTCTGCCTCACCGGGTTGGTGGAAAGGAGTTTTTGTACAGGCTTCTCCGACTTACTGTGGGAGCAGAAGGAGAGTCACTTAGTGTTATTGTAATACCTAGAGGGGAGGCTCCGGGGAGTGGACGTAGGACAAGTTGATCGAACCACTATAAAATCTAGTGTGTTCTTTTTTATTATTTTTTGCACTTATTTTTCTGTTGATGATTGTGTGATTGTGATTATTATTTGGTCATCGTTGAACATCTGTAGATCATCATGAAACTGTAATTATTTTAAAACATTTAAAAAGATTTTTTCTAAATTATTATTTGCTAACAAAATTTTAAAATAGCCAATTCCCCCACCCTCTTGGTTAGCCTCTAGACTAGTTCACATGGGCTTAACATTCCTAACGAACTTTCAAGTAGTATCCAAGTGGTATTCATAAAATCAAGTTTTGAAAAACTTTTGAATTCGATCTATAGCTAACTTTGGTAATAGAAATACTGATGAAGGTTATTCAATTACATGACCACCATTATTTGGTAACATATCTTTTAATTTTTGAAAAACTCGCATGTCCACTTGTCTATAATATATAGATTATCGCATGTGGATGCTTGTTAAAGATGGCTATGAAGTACCTTTTAGACTTGTTAACAATGTTAAAACTGAACTGCTTTTTATTGAATGGACATTTGATGATCGTGATTTAGCACAACTGAATGCAAAATATTTGAACTATCTTTTCTGTGCTTTAAAATCTGAAGATAACATGCGTGTTTCCACTTCCACTACTGGCAAAGAAATCTGGGATAGATTATGCATTACTTATGAAGGTACATCTGAAGTTAAAGAGTCTAGGTTAAACATATACTTCATGACTATGAATACTTTTGCATGAAATCTAGTGAATCAATTTCTGAAATGTATACTATGTTTACTCAAATTGTCACATCTCAGCATGCCTTAGGAAGAGAGCTTATAAATTATGAGAAAGTTAACAAGATTTTGAGATATTTGGCTTCTTCCTATGATGCCAAAATAACTGCATTTACTGAATATAAAGATTTGAATGCTTACTTAGATCACTCATTGCTTATGAGCAAGGGGTGAACCAAAGATAGCTTGATACAGGTAAGAAGAAGAAGGAGAAAATTATGGCGCTGAAAGCCAACAATACTGACACTAATTCTTTCGGGTCTGATAGTAATGATGTTGCCTTAATCACTAGGCAATTCAAAAGCTTTCTAAAGAAGAAACACAAGAACTTTCAGAAGTGGAACAAAGGTAAGAGTAGCATAAATTTTAAAGGTTCATCTGATACTATTTATTTTGAATGTAGGAAGCCTGGATATATAAAGGTTGATTGTCCTACACTTAAGGCTCACGCAAAAAAGGAGAAGGGTGAGGAGAAACCCAAGTTCAGGAAGGATAAGAAGAAGATCCAAAAGGCTTTCTAGGCAGATTCGGCATCTAACTCCTTAGAGACTGAAGCTGAAGAGGAGACTACGAACTTGTGTTTGATGGCGGATGATCATCCTAGTTAGTTTGAGCAAGAAGAGGTATGTGATCTAACCTATGATCAATTGCTTGATGTTTCTAAGAAAGTTCATCCATCGTATAAGAAACTTAAGAAAACCCATACCAGCCTGAAATTGGATTTCTTGAATTTGCAAAAAGAGCGTGATATTTTGTTTAAAGATCATTCTACACTTGATAGCAATCACATGTCATTACTTGATGAAGTTGATGAATTAAAAAAAAGCATTTTGAAGTAATTATTGAGCATGATTCATTGAAAATATCTCGTGTTGATTTAGAAAGAGCTTTTAAAGAACTAGACACCATGACATATAACTTAACTAGTAGTTAAAATTTAAAATTATAAGTCTCAAAAAAGAAAATGAATTTCTAAGTGTGAAAATTAGTTCTTTTGAGAAAAATAAAACACCTCCTACTTTTGCACAATTTTATGCACCTCCACCATTTGAAGAATCTAATTCAAAATCATCAAAGCATATTTCATTCAAACCTAGGAAGAGGCACTATCACCCACATAGATTAGTTAACCCTTTTCCTGGCATTAGATGTTGTTTTATGGCATGCTAGGACATATCTCTCACACCTGTACTATTCACAGTAATACACATTGGGTATGGAGACCCAAATTGCATGTTTCACAACATAGTACACATGCATTACATTCTTCTTTTCATAAGAAGGAGCCCAAACATGTTTGGGTTTCGAAATCTAACATTTGATGATTTTATAGGTGTGCTCTCATACAAGATCTCATGAGAGTATATGATACTTGGATAGTGGATGCTCAAGACATATGACTGGAGATGTAAATTAATTCATTATACTGGAGGTTAGGGCTGTAGACAAGGTCACCCTTGGAGACAACACCACCAGGAAAGTGGTAGGTGCAGGTATAATCAGAAACTCCAAAAACCTTTTGATTGAAAATGTTTTACTTGTAGATAAATTGAAGCACAACTTACTCAGCATCAGTCAGCTCTATGATAAAGGATTCAGTATCACGTTCCTGGCAAATACTTGCATCATAAGCTTAAATAATAACACAATTTTACAGGGCAAGAGGATCATTAATATCTACATGCTTGACTTAAATAATATTGAATGTGCTACTTCATTTTGCTTAAAAACTACTACTGATGAGTCTTGATTATGGCACAGGAGATTATGCCATGCCAGTATGAAAACCCTTAGAAGAGTCACCCAAAAGGACTTAGTTAGAGGTGTCCCCAAGCTTAAGTTCACTAAGGACCACCTATGTGATGCCTGTCAGTTAGGGAAGCAAGTCCAATCCTCTTTCCACTCGATTAAGGACATCAGCACCTCTAGACCTTTAGAAGTCTTTCACATGGATCTCTTTGGACCCATTAGCACTTCCAGCTTTGGGGGGAAGGTCTATGGATTTGTGATTATTGATGATTACTTGAGGTTCAATTGGATTATATTTCTGTCACATAAATCTGAGTCATTTGATGAATTTAAATATTTCTTCACTTGGATTCAGATAAAGTTAGGCTATGAGATTGTGACTATCTATAGTGATCTTGGTGGGGAGTTTAAAAATGTAAAATTTGGAATATTCTGTGAAGAGCAAGGGATTAGTCACAACTTTTTAGCTCCTATGACCCCTCAGCAGAATGGGGTAGTTGAAAGATAAAACAGGACCTTGGTGCAAGCCGCTAGAGCCATACTTTCTGAGTATTCACTTCCCAAATATTTTTGGGCAGAAGTGATGAACATAGCCTATTATGTGTTGAATAGGCTGAATGTTAGATCCAATCTGAATAAGACACCCTATGAGATCATTAAGGGTAGAATTCAAAACCTGTCCCACCTCCATGTCTTTAGCTGTAAGGTTTTCATTCTGAATAATGAGAAATCATCCTTAGGAAAATTAGACCCCGAATCTGGTGAAGGAGCGTTCTTAGGTTATTCTAGTGCGGGGAAATCCTTTAGGGTGTTTAATAAGAGGACTTTGGTGGTGGAGGAGACAACTTATGTGGTGTTTGATGAATTTGATCCTAAGGAGACTAGAGTTGAGGAAGAAAAAGAGGTAGGAGAGATTACCCAAGGAGTTGAAAATACAAATCTGGATGAAAGGGTAGAAACTTAAAACACTTTACCTAGAGATTAGAGATATTCTTCGAGTCATCCTTAAAAACTAATCTTAGGAGACCCTTCTGAAGGTGTTAGAACTGGGCATAAACTTAGGAAGGAAGTAAACCATTTTGCCTTTATCTCAATGACTAAACCCACCAACATCAATCAAGCCCTTTCTGATGAATTTTGGATCTTAGCTATGCAAGAGGAATTGAATCAATTTATAAGAAACAATATTTGGGAGTTAGTAGAAGGACCTAAGAATCAAAGTGTTGTGGGAACCAAATGGTTCTTTAAGAATAAGATGAATGATTCTGGTGTGGTGGTTAGAAATAAGGCAAGATTGGTGGCTAAGGGGTACAACCAAATAGAAGGGATTGATTTTGAGGAGACCTTTGCCCCTGTAGCTAGATTGGAAACCATTAGAGTGCTACTAGCCTTTACCTATTATAAGGGATTTAAGCTTTTTCAAATGGATGTCAAGAGTGCCTTTTTGAATGGGGTAATAAAGAAAGATGTCTTTGTAGAGCAACACCCAGGTTTTGAGAGTTCTAAATATCCAAATCATATTTTTAAATTAAAAAAGGCCTTATATGGATTGAAAAAGGCACCTAGAGCTTGGTATGATAGGCTTATCACATTCCTTTTAGAAAGAGAGTTTGTTAAGGGGAGCGTAGACAGCACTCTTTTTCTAAGGAAAGTAGGTGATGATTTACTCATTGTCCAGATCTATGTTGATGATATTTATTTTTTGATCTTCTGATAAAAACTTATGTAATGACTTTTCTAAATCAATGAGTAAGGAATTTGAGATGAGTATGATGGGAGAATTGTCCTACTTTTTAGGATTTAGTAAAAGGCAAATAGATGATGAAACCTTTATTAATCAATCAAAGTATATTAAGGATATCTTGAAGAAATATAAAATGGATAAAGCCAAGCCAATAAACACTCCCATGAGTTCTAGTATTTAGTTAGATAAGGATTCAAATGGAAAATCTGTTGATCAGAAGAAGTTTAGAGGAATAATTGGATTATTGCTTTACCTAACTGCTAGCCGACCTGATATTATATTTAGTGTTTATCTTTATGCTTGGTTTTAAGCTGATCCTAAGGAATCCCACCTGACTACAGTTAAGAGAATCCTCAGATATCTCTTAGGGACCCCAACCTTAGGAATCTGGTATCCTAGGTATAGCACTTCTTTTGAGATTATTAGATATTATAATTCTGATTTAATAGGGTGTAGGGTGGATAGAAAGAGCACTTCAGGAACTTGCCGATTCATATGATAGTATTTAGTCTCCTGGTCCAGTAGAAAATAAAATTCTGTAGCACTTTCCACTACTGAAGCTGAGTATATTGCCTTAGGAAGTTGTGTGGCCCGAGTCCAATGGTTGAAGCAACAAGTTTTGGATCTAGGATTACCTGTTAGCATAATTTCAGTTCTATGTGATAACACTAGTACCATCTGCATCTCTAAGAATCCTATCCAACATTCAAGAACCAAACACATTGACCTTAGGCATCACTTTATTAGGGATTATGTTACAAAAGGGGATATTAAGCTACACCATGTAGCAACTGAAAACCAACTGGCTGACATCTTTACTAAACCACTGGCCTTTCACTCATTCAGCATTTTGAGGACCAGATTGGGTGTGATTGACATAAGTACATAAATCTGATTAGTGATGATTTCTGAATTTTCTATTTTTCACTTTATTTCTGTTAGTTTTTTTGTTTGATTTGATTATCTGTTTGCTGTTGATTTTTATTCTCTGCTGATTTTCTTTTTATTGTTGATTTGAGTATTGATTTTGATGTGATTTTCTACTTGTTCTTGATTTACTGCTTTTCTTTTAAATCAGATCACTCCTCACTACTGCTGATAAACTAGATTTCTGGCTAAGATTTTACCTTATTTTCTTTTAGAAGCTTGTAAGCAGTGATTAACTCCTCTGAATCTGTAAAAGGGAAGAAACATTGATGATTGTTTCTCTTCTTCTAACTCCTTTAATGATATATTATTTCTTTTGGATAAAAATCTTCTTCAAAATTAAAAAGTTAGTTTTTGAAATAGAGATATATTTTATCTTCCTATAGTAATCTACCTCATATGAATAGTGTTCTCAAAGCTTTGAATCATTGTTATGCTTTTCTTAATTAGGTGATTGCACTTATCATATGATCTATGGTTTTTGTTCTGTGAATTACTCCTCCTTATTATAGAGAGTGAGTTTTGTCTTCTCTTATGTCTGAATGGTAATTTCATAATTTAGATTCGTTAACGATTATGAAAGGAAGCAAGGTTGTAAAATATGCGCAAAGAGCGCCAAAATGAAAAGAGGCACAAAATGAGCCCAAAGCTGAAAAGATGTGTAATGTCGCCAAATTGGAAAGATACATAAAGTATATCAAAAATCAAAAGATGCGCAAAGTGCGCCAAATAAATTGAAAAAGAGATAAGCTTTCTTCCCTTTCAGATCTTTAAATGTCTTAGAAAAATCCATGCACCACATAATATTTTCAAAAGCTTGAGATTAAAAATTATTATTTCTGATTCCTTACTTCGTAATACTATTTTATCAAATATTTTTCTGGAATGAGGATTGAAAGGATCTCTTTTCAAATCTAATTTCTTCTATTCTGAATTAGATTTTTGTTTGAAAGGAATTCTAACATGTAAGGTGTCCGAGGTAGGAGTTACGAAAGTTGATTTTTTAACTTTTTTAGATTTCAACGTTGTAAATTTTCTTCTTATTGGCTTTTGAATTGAAAATTAAGAAAAATTCTGATTTATTGGAGCTGATTGATAAAAAAAATTCTCATTTCTATCTTTCCCTGATTTGCTTGATTCCCCTTTTTACTAGTCTATTTGCTTTTGCTGATATTTCGTTTTGTTTGTTCTTCCTCCTTTTTGTGATGCTAAAAGGGAGAGTTATTTTTGTGTTACTAGTTTTATTTGTTATTTTTTGTGTGTTGTAGTAGGTTCTTTTATTATATTTAGTGTCACTATTTGTCAATGATTCTCCTTGATTTGAAACTACTAAATAAATATTTACCATCATTAAAAAGGGGTAGATTATTGCAAACCTGATTTCAAGGATTATAATTTTGATGATAACAAACATTTCTATTTTCTGTTTAATTGTCTAACCTTTCAGGTTTACAGGATTAATTGCAAGTCAAGCCATCTCAAGATCAAGTTAGTCTATTTGTGTTTTAGGTTTAATATACTTTTTCATTTTTCTTGAGTCAAGTGTAATATAACAGATTTCCAAGCTTAGTAACCTTGCACACACACACTCAGGGGGAGTTTTTGAGTGATTTAGTATTTCTTTTAAAGAAAATCATACTGTATGATTTTTCAATCGTACTGTATGATAAGTCATTAATACTAAGCCTTACGGCTAATTCTGGATGATTAGTTTTGAGAACTAATTTTACTATATGATCCATATCATACTGTATGATTTATTTCAACATAAAAACCCCTAGCCGCCAGGACTATTTTGGTAAGATTTGAATTTTGATTTTTTGAACTAATCATACTATACGATTACAATCATACTGTACGAACATTTTGAATCCTGCCAAAATTATCCCCCATGATCGAGCAATCAAATCATAGTTTCTTAATTGATTGCATTCATACTGTATGATATTGGATCATACTATAAGAACAATAGGGATAATGTCAATCGTCCCATTGATCATACCAAACGAAACTAAGGTTTTTTGTTCTATTCATCACAGACGATATTTGTATCATACTGTATAATGACCAGAATTAAACTATTCGTATTGTAGGAAGTGTGCAGTATGGGATGATGGATAGAAATGAATTCGTTCATCCCATAGATTATCCCGTATGAACAGTTGAGAATAAGTTGATCATACTGTACGATCTATGGATCGTACGGTACATCGTTCATGAAATTTATGAACTTTTCATTTGCATTCGTACTGGATGAAACTATTTTTAAACTAATCGTACTGTACGATATTGGATTGTACTGTACAAACAAAATCATCAAATTGAATTTTAGGAAACTTTTTGAGCCCTCCTATTTAAGATCTCTTTTGTTCCATCGTTGAGAACTTTTGCCACCTTCCTTACCAGAGAGAACCTTGAGAGAGAGAGAGAGAGCTTGGGAGAGAGAGAGAGAGAAAGGATCATATGAGGGGGAGTTTATGAGGTGTTCACAAAGTTTACTCAAAGCAAGGATTTGAGTCATCTTCTTCGGTCATCGTCTCTTATCTTATTGGTGTTTCTATGGTAGGATCGTCTGCAAGAAGATCCAGGTTCTCTGCCTGCTTCAGGAGGAAGCGAAAGGAGTCCAAGTTCTCTACCTGCTTTAGGAGGAAGCGAAAGGAGTCTAGGTTCTCTGCCTGCTTCTGGAGGAAGAGAAAGGAGTCCAGGTTCTCTGCCTCACCAGGTTGGTGGAAAGGAGTTTTTATACAGGCTTCTCCTCCTTGCTGTGGGAGCAGAAGGAGAGTTACTTAGTGTTAGTGCAATACCCGGAGGGGAGGCTCCGGGGAGTGTAAAAGTTCAATAGGGATGTTAAGCCCAGATGAACTAGTCCTGAGGCTAACCAAGAGGGGGGGGGGGGTGAATTATTTATTTAAAAAATTTATGAGCAACAGGAAAAATCTTTTCGGTAATTTGTAGCGGAAACATTTAAACACAGAAATGAAAAGATTAACCACAGATTTCACCCAAGTAGATAATAATAGAAAAATAAAGTGTAGAAAATAATCAGAAAGAGCACATCATATTTTATAGTGGTTCGGTCAACTTAACCTATGTCCACTCCCCGAAGCCTCCCCTCCAGGTATTACATTAACACAAAAGTGACACTCCTTCTACTCGCACAGTAAGGCGAAGAAGCCTGTATAAAAACTCCTTTCCACCAACCTGGTGAGGCAGAGAACCTGAACTCCTTTCACTTCCTCCTAAAGTGGGCAGAGAACCCAGAATCCTTTCGCTTCCTCCTAAAGCAGGCAGAGAACCTAAACTCCTTTCGCTTTCTCCTGAAGCGGGTAGAGAACCCAGATCTTCTTGCAAACAATCCTCCTACAGAAAACACTGACACGACGAGAGACGACGAACGGAGAAGACGACTCTGATCCTTGCTTAGAGCAACCTTTGGGAATCCCTCACAAACTTCCCCTTATAAGATCCTCTCTCTCTCTCTCTCCTAAGCTCTCTCTCTCAAGGTTTCTCTGGAAAGGAAAGTGGAAAAAGATTTTTTTTGTTAGAAGAAAAAGATCTTTTAAAGGAGGGCTCAAAAATTGCCCTAAATCTCAACTGGTCGGCACATATCATCCAGGATGATCGATGGATCATCCTGTACGATTACTTTAAAATCACATGTATCAGCCTGGATGATCTGGTTCTTCTTGACGATTAGTAGAAAAAAGTTGTTCATATCATTCCATACGATTCTGCGATCGTTTGGGACGATTAGTGTAAATCAAGAATTTCGTCCAGAAGACTGCTCTGATCATCTAGAGGAACTTGTGCTGGATGGTCTCAAAATGACTTAATCGTCCTGTATGATTAGTTTAAAAAGTGCCAAAATTGTCTTGAGCACCGCTCTGGACGTACAGGTGAAACATGCAGGACGACCTCAAAATGACCTGATCGTCCAGGATGATTTCTAGATCATCTGGTACGCTTAGTTCAAAACTAACCAAAATCATCATGATCACCGCTCTGGACGTAAAGGTGAAATACACTGGACGGTCATGATCGTCCCGGACGATATGATCGTATCAATTAAGTATTAATTACTTTCCTTAATCACCAGACTAATATAGGCATAATTATACTGGATTGTCCGGGACGATTTGACTAAATCACCAAAAATAAAAACTTGCCTAACTTGATCTGGCTGCTGAAAATTTTTTATTTTAGCCTATCGTCCTGTAAAACATTAATATCATACGGGATGATCAGCTTAATCAAACTGACTTAACATGATCGTCCTAATTTGGGTTTCTATTTTAACTGGATCGTCCAGGATAATCAGGGCAAAATTTAAATAGAAACTCTAATTCACTAAAAGTCTTCCCCTGAGTGTGTGTGTGCAAGGTTACTTAGTTAGGGGATCAATTACATTACATTTGACTCAAGAAAGAAAAAAAATTACATTTAAACACACATGGACCCGATCTTGAGTTGGCTTGAATTGCATTTGATCTTTTGTACCTGAAATAATTAGCCAGGCAAAATAGATCACAAACATGTTTGTCATCATCAAAACTATACTTCTTGAATCCAGATTTATAACAATCTCTCCCTTTTTTATGATGGCAAACATTGATGCAGTAGTTTCAAATAAAACAGACAGGAGTAACTAATGAACATACAAAAGAAAACATTTCATTTCAAATTTCACTAAATATAAAATATAATAAGGAAAATTACTACAAACCAAGAACAATACAAGAAACAACTAGAACAGTACAAGAAACTACTAGTCACTCAAAACACTTACTCCCTCTTTTGACATCATAAAAAGGAAGAGGAACAGACACAATAATATAAATAGAAAACAACACAAAACATAAGGCTAAAAAGGAGGTGGATCCTAATCAGAAGGATGAGGAGGTGGTGGCTGAAAGTAACTGTGAATGGCGGCAAAGAGTGCTACAAACTAGGCAATGTCCTGGTCGTGCTGCTGTTGCTGCTCAGCAGCGTAGTCATTGAAGCGCTGCAAATCCTCAGTGTGCCGCTGCTCCTAGGCAGCAACATAAGAATCAAATTGGGCCTCCCACTGGTCGAACTGTTGTACCAGATGATCAAAAGGGGATGCAATATGAAGGGGAGCAGGTGCATCAGGTGCAGCAGGAACATGAACAGCTTCTTCCTCTTCCTCCTCAACATCCGGGGCGGGCTCCGGATGTAGTCGGGTACTGTGGAGTATATGGAAGGAATTATTTGTGAAGTAGGAAGGAGGGACATTGGCAGGGACTGGATATAACAGATCATATTTGGTCTCCAGAGCATATGCAATGATGTGTCCTAGAGCTAGATTTGGGCGTCGTCTATGGCCCGGATCTCTAATGGTAGTGAGATGCTCGATATAGCGAAAAAGGAGATGAGTAACATTGAATTCCTGGTGGGCCATGATGTAATAGGTGGTCAGAGAAAGTAAAGGGGTGATGTAAATGCGGTCCCCAGCCTTTGGGATGATGGAGGAATGAAGGATATGTTGAATGGTACGGGCATCCTCAAGTAGGGAAGTGCAAGCGTTATTGTGGTACAGGGTGTTGGTATTTCTAAGGAAGTGATTGGCGACACTCCAATCATAATCAGGATCAGAAACTAGGGTGTGGAGTTTGTCACGAGTGACGGAGAGTTGAAGGATATGATGAAAATCCTAGGCGGCGAGTTCTACATGTCGCTGATTAACAAAGGAGCGAAGGGTGGAGTAGTCAGCGGCGATGCGAAGATTTATGAAAAAGACTCGGAGAAGTTCAACACAGAAGGGGAAGGCCAGGGTGAGGATGAAGGTAAGGGAGGTATGCGCAAACAGATCCAGGATAGCATAGGTAAGAGTATGGGGGTTGACAATCTTGGATTATGTGATTCCAACTTTAAGATAGCATTGGAAGGCAGCCTGATCGGCTGTATTTGGAAAGTGGGGATCGACATTTCCCCGGGAGGATCTTGCTCCTTGATGCCTAGATCTCTTTCCACCAGCCATTAGAATCACAAGAGCGGAGGTATGGAAGGAAGAGGGGTGAAGAAAACTGAAGAACACTGGATGTTTAAGTAGAAGTCGGCCAGATCGTCCCATACGATCGCAGGATCATCCAAGATAATATGAGTAATTATGACGGCCAGGATGATTGGTCAAAAAGGTGGTCGAATCATCCAGGATGATCAGAGATCGTCCAGGATGATTAGAGACAGGCGATCATCCCGAGGAGTCAAACTGGATGACCGTTGATAAAAGTATCATCCTGGACGATTAGGTGGATCGTCCGGGATGATATGCAATAAATGTATAGGACAGGCTAAATTTGAATCGTCCAACTACTGACACGTGGATCGTTTAGGATGATGAGGTGTATCATTCAGGATGATGACTGATAATTGGTGCATTCTCAGCCGTTTGATCAGGATCAGGAAAACTGGATCATATCATTCAGGATAATGTAAGGATCATCCCGGACGATCACCAATAATTGATGTATCTCAGCCACTTGATCAGAGAGGGGATGATTTGAATAGATCATCCAAGATGATGTATGGATCATCCAGGATGATGAAGATCATCTAGGACGATGTAGGAATCATCCAGGACGATGTGAAGAAAATAAAAAGATGAAGGATGGAGAGGAAAGATCAGGGATCCCAAAAATACATATAATAAAATGAAAAACAAAAGCAAAGTAAATAAAACTAGAAATGAGAAACACAAAAACACATAAAAAATAATGATTTTTTTTAATCGATCTGCTCCAGTAAATCAGAATTTTTTGTTAATTTTGAATCCAAAAACCAATAAGAAGATGATTGACAGCCTAAAATCTAAAAAAGTTGGAAAATCAACTTTCGTAACTCCCATCTCGGACACCTTATAGGTGCAAATTCCTTTCAAAACAAAAATCTAATTCAGAAGAAAAGAAATTAGATTTGAAAAGAGATCCTTTCAAGCCTCATTCTAGAAAAGTATCTGATATAATAGTATTACAAAGTAAGAAATAAGAAATCATAATTTTCATCTCAAGCTTTTAAAAATATTAAGTGGAGCATAGATTTTTCTAAGACATTTAAATGTCCGAAAGGGAAGAAAGCCTATTTCTTTGTGGGCTCATTTTATGCCTCTTTTTCAATTTGTTTGGCTCTTTACGCATCTTTTGATTTTTGATACACTTTGTGTATCTTTTCAATTTTTTGGCGACATTGCGCATCTTTTCAATTTAGGCTAATTTTGTGCCTCTTTTCATTGTGATGCTCTTTGCGCATCTTTTATAAGCTTTCTCCCTTTCAAAATCGTTAAAGAATCTCAATTGTGAAATTACCTTCCATACATAAGACACGATAAAACTCACTCTCTACAATAAGGAAGAGTAATTCATAAAATAAAAACCATACATCATATGATAAGTGCAATCAGTTGGTTCAACAAATCATAACAATGACTCAAAATTTTGAAAATACTATTCATATGAGATATATTACTGTAGGAAGATAAAATAGATCTCTATTTTAAAAACTAACTTTTTAATTTTGAAGAAGATTTTTATCCAAAAGAAATAATACATCATTAAAGGGAGTTAGAGGAAGAGAAACAATCATCAAAATTTCTTCCCTTTAACAGATTCAGAGGAAACAATCACTGCTTACTAGCTTCCAAATAAAAACAAGGCAAAACTCTCAGTTAGAAATCTAGTTTATCAGCTGTAGTGAGCAGTGATCTTATTTTGAAAGGAATAAAACAATAAATCAAAAAATAAGTAGGAAATCACATTAAAATAAATACTCAGATCAAAACAACAGTAAGACTAAAATGAAAATTAGCAGAAGAACAAAAACCAACAGGAAATAGATTATCAAATCAAACAACTAACTAACAGAAACAGAATAAAAAACAAACAAATCAGAAATCAGTAGTCATCAGAATCAAGCATTTATGTCAATCACACATAATCTGGTCCTTAAAATACTGAGTGAGTCAAAGGCTAGTGGTTTAATAAATATGTTAGCCAGCTGATTTTCAGTTGCTACATGATGTAGCTCAATGTCCCCTTTTGTAATATGGTCCCTAATAAAGTGATGCCTTATGTCAATATGTTTGGTTTTAGAATGTTGGATTGGATTCTTAGAAATGCAGATGACACTAATATTATCACACAAAAAAGAAATTGTGTCAACAGATAATCCTAAATCCAGAACTTATTGCTTCAACCAAAGGACTTGGGCCACATAACTTCCTAAGGCAATATACTCAGCTTCAGCAGTGGAAAGTGCAACTGAGTTCTATTTTCTACTACACCAGGAGACTAATGACTGTCCTATGAATTAGTAGGTTCCAGAAGTGCTCTTTTTATCCACCCTACATCATGCAAAGTCAGAATCAGAATATCTAATAATCTCAAAAGAAGTGCTGTGCCTAGGATACTAGATTCCTAGGTTTGGGGTCCCTAAAAGATATCTAAGAATTCTCTTATTAGCAGTCAGGTGGGACTCTTTATGATCAGTTTGAAACCTAGCACAAAGATAAATACTAAACATAATATCAGGTCGGCTGGAAGTCAGGTAAAGTAGTGATCCAATTATTCCTTTATACTTCTTCTGATAAATAGATTTTCCACTTGAATCCTTATCTAACTGAACAGAGGAGCTCATGGGAGTGTTGATTGGCTTGGCTTTGGCTATTTCATATTTTTTTAAAATGTCCTCAGTATATTTAGATTGATTGAGAAAGATTCCATCATCCATTTGTCTTATGCTAAACTCCAAAAATTAGCACAATTCTCCTATCATACTCATCTCAAACTCGTTACTCATTATTTTAGAAAACACATCACATAATTATTTATAAGAAGATCTAAAAATTATATCATCAACATAGATCTGGACAATGAGTAAATCATCTCTTACTCTCCTCAGAAAAAGGGTGGTGTCTACGCTCCCCTTAACGAACTCTCTTTCTAATAGAAATGTGCTAAGCCTCTCATACCAAGCTCTAGGTGCTTGTTTCAATCCATATAAGGCCTTTTTTAATTTATAAACATGATTTGGATATTGGGAACTCTCAAAACCTGATGGTTATTTTACAAAAATATTCCTTTTATTACCCCATTTAAAAAAGTATTCTTGACATCCATTTAAAATAGCTTAAATCCCTTGTAACATGCAAAGGTTAGTAGCACCCTAATGGCTTCCAATCTAGCTACAGGGATAAAGGTCTCCTCAAAATCAATCCCTTCAATTTGATTGTACCCCTTATCCACCAATCTTACCTTATTCCTAACCACCACACCAGAATCATTCATCTTATTCTTAAAGACCCACTTGGTTCCCACTAGACTTTAATTCCTAGGTCATTCTACTAACTCCCAAACATCGTTCCTTATAAATTAATTCAGTTCCTCTTGCATAGCTAAGATCCAAAATTCATCAGGGAGGGCTTGATTGATGTTGGTGGGTTCAGTCATTGAGATAAAGGCAGAATGGTTTACTTCCTTCCTAAGTCCATGCCTAGTTCTAACACCTTCAGAAGGGTCTCCTAAGATCAGTTCTTTAGGATGACTCGAAGAATATCTCCAATCTCTAGGCAATGTGTTTTGAGGTTCTACCCTTTCCTCCAGATTTGCATTTTCAACCCCTTGGGTAATCTCCCATACCTCTTCTTCTTCCTTAACTCTAGTCACCTTAGGATCAGATTCATCAAACACCACATGAATTATCTCTTCCACCACCAAAGTCCTCTTATTAAACATCCTAAAGGATTTCCCCACACTAGAATAGCCTAAGAACACTCGTTCTTTTAATTTGGGGTCAAACTTTCCTAAGGATGATTTTCTGTTATTCAGAATGAAAATCTTACAGCCAAAGACATGGAGGTGGGACTGGTTTAGAGTTCTACCCTTAATGTTCTCATAAGGTGTCTTGTTCAGATTGGATCAAACATTCACCCTATTCAGCACATAACATGTAGTGTTCACCGCTTCAGCCCAAAAGTATTTTGGATGTGAATACTCAGCTAGCATGGCTCTAGCGGCTTCTACTAAGGTCCTATTCTTCCTTTCAGCTATCCCGTTCTGCTGAGGGGTCCTAGGAGCTGAAAAATTATGACTAATCCCTTGCTTCTCACAGAAAGTTCCAAACTTCACATTTTTAAACTCTTTACCATGATCACTATAAATAGTCAAGATCTCACAACCTACTTCCTCTGAATCCAAGTAGAGAAGGACTTAAATTCATCAAATGACTCAAATTTACGTGATAGAAATTTAATCTAAGTGAACCTCGAGTAATCATCAACAATCACAAAACCATAGACTTTTCCTCCTAAGTTGGCAGTGCTAATGGGTCCAAAGAGATCCATGTGAAGGACTTCTAAAGGTCTAGAGGTGCTAATGTCCTTAACATAGTGAAAGGAGGACTAGACTTGCTTCCCTAATTGACAGGCATCACACAAGTGGTCCTTAGTGAACTTAAGCTTGGGGACACCTCTAACTAAATCCTTTTGGGTGAATCTCCTAAGGGTTTTCATACTGGTATGACATAATCTCCTGTGCCACAACTAAGACTCATCAGCAGCAGTTTTTTAAGCAAATTGAAACATCAGCTTTAAAGCAACTTATATCTAGCAAGTAGATATTTTTGATCTTTTATCCCTGTAAAATAATTTTGTCATTTAAGCTTAAAATGTAGCAAGTGGATAGGAATTTGATGTTGTATCCTTTGTCCCAGAGTTGACTGATGCTTAGCAGGTTATGTTTCAATCCATCTACAAGCAAAATATTATCAATCATAAAATTTTTTGAATCACCAATTATACCTTAACCTACCACCCTCGTTGTGGTGTTGTCTCCAAGTGTAACCTTGCCTCCAGCCCTGACCTTAAGTGAAATGAACTGATTTGCATCTCCAGTCATATGTCTTGAACATCCGCTGTCCAGGTACCACATTCTCTCACGAGGTCTTGTGTGAGAGCACACCTACAAAATAATCAAATATCAGATTTAGGAACCCAAACAGGCAATTTGGGCCTCCACACCCAATGTGTACTATGGTGAATAGTGCAGGTGTGGGAGATGTGTCCTAACATGCCACAAGAAAAATATCTAACACCAGAAAAAGGGTTAACTAATCTACATGAGTGATAGTGGCTCTTCCTAGATTTGAATGAAACATGCTTTGATGATTTTGAAATAGATTCTTCAAAAGGTGGAGGTGCATAAAATTGTATAAAAGTAGGAGGTGTTTCATTTTTCTCAAAAGCACTGATTTTAACTATTAAAAATTCATTTTCTTTCTTCAAACTTACAATTTCACATTTTAATGCTCCCCTACTACTCTCCCTTCACATGCCAGATTGTCTAATTTTTTAAAAGCTTTTTCTAAATCAGCATGCGAGGTTTTCAGTAAATCATATTCAACAATTAAATCAGAATGCTTTTTGCTCAGCTCATCAAATTCATTAAGTAAAGACATATGATTGCTGTCAAGTGTGGAATAATCTTTAACTATAGAATTATGCTTTTTTTGTAAGGTTAAGAAATCCAATTTCAGACTAGCATACAATTTCTTAAGTTTCCTATAAGATGCGTGAATTCTTTCAGACACTTCAAATAATTGATCATAAGTAAGCTCACATACCTCTTCCTGGTCAGACTAACCAAGATGATCATCTACCATCAAATATAAGTTGGTTTCCTCCTCTTCAGCTTCAATCTCAGAGGAGTCGGATGCAGAATCTGCCCAGAAAGCCTTTTGAATCCTCATCTTATCCTTCTTGAATTTGGATTTCTCCTCACCCTTTTCCTTACTTGGGTGAGCTTTAAGTGTAGGACAATCAGCTTTAATGTGTCCAGGCTTCCTGCATTCAAAACAAATAGTATTAGATAAACCTTTAAAATCTTTACTGGACTTACCCTTGTTCCACTTCTGAAAGTTCTTATGTTTCTTCCTTAGAAAGCTTTTAAATTGCCTAGTGATTAAGGCAACATCATCGTTATCAGACCCAGAAGAATTAGTGTCAGTATCATTGGCCTTCAGCGCCATAGTTTTCTCCTTCTTCTTCTCACCTGCATCAAGCTATCTTTGGTTCACCCCTTGCTCGTAAGCAATGAGTGAACCAAGTAAGTTGTCAATAAAATAATTGTTTAAATCTTTCGATTCAGTAATTGCAGTTATCTTAGCATGTAACGAAGAAGGCAAACATCTCAAAATCTTGTTCACTTTTTCATAGTTTGTAAGTTCTCTTCCTAAAGTATGTAAAGAAGTGATAATTTTAGTGAACCTCGTATACATTTTAGAAATATATTCAGTAGGTTTCATGCAAAAATGTTCATAGTCATGAAGCAATATGTTTAACCTAGACTACACCTTCATAAGTGATGCATAATCTATCCCAAATTTCTTTACCAGTTGTATAAGTAGAAATACGCATGTAATCCTCAGACTTTAAGGACCAGAAAAAATAGTTCAAATATTTGGCATGCAGTTGGGTTAAGTCATGATCATCAAAAGTCCAATCAGTGAAAGGTAGTTCTATTTTAACATTGTTAATCATTATAAAAGATGGTTCATAGCCATTTTTAACAAGCATCCACATGCGATAATCTATAGATTGAAGAAAAGTGGACATGCGAGTTTTCCAAAAATCAAAAGGTATGTTATCAAATAATAGCGATCATGTAATTGAATAACCTTCAGCAGTATTACGATTATCAAAGTTAGCCATGGATCAAATTCAAAAGTTTTTAAACTTAATTTTTAAATTTCGCTCTGATACCACTTGAAAGTTTGATAGGGATGTTAAGCCCTGATGAACTAGTCCCGAGGCTAACCAAGAGGGGGGTGAATTGATTATTTAAAAAATTCATGAGTAACAGGAAAATCTTTTCGATAATTTGCAACGGAAATAGGTCAACACAGAAATGAAAAGATTAACCACAGATTCACCCAAGCAGATAATAATAGAAAAATAAAGTACAGAAAATAATTAAAAAGAGCACACCATATTTTATAGTGGTTCGTTCAACATGACCTACGTCCACTCCCTGGAGCCTCCCCTCCGGGTATTGCACTAACATAAAAGTGACTCTGCTTCTGCTCCCACAGCAAGGCGGAGAAGCTTGTACAAAAACTACTTTCGACCAATCCGGTGAGGCAGAGAACCTGAACTCCTTTTGCTTCCTCCTAAAGCAGGCAGAAAACCCGAACTCCTTTTGCTTCCTCCTGAAGCAAGCAGAGAACCTGAACTCCTTTCGCTTCCTCCTGAAGCGGGAAGAGAATCTGAATCTTCTTGCGAACAATCCTCCCACAGAAAACACCGACAAAATGAGAGACGATGAATAGAGAAGATGATTCTGATCCATGCTTGGAGCAACCTTTGTGAATCCCTCACAAACTCCCACGCACAAGATCCTCTCTCTCTCTCCCAAGCTCTCTCTCTCAAGATTTCTCTGGAAAGGAAAGTGGCAAAAGATTTTTCTTTTTGGAAGAAAAAGATCTTTTAAATGAGGGCTCAAAAATTACCCTAAATCTCAACTGGTCGGCATATATCGTCCAGGATGATCGATGGATTATCCTGTATGATTTGTTCAAATTCACATATATCAGCCTGGATGATCTAGTTTTTCTGGATGATTAGTAAAAAGAAGTTATTCATATCATCCCGTACGATTCTGCGATCGTCTGGGATGATTAGTATAAATCAAGAATTTCATCCAGAAGACCGCTCTGGTCATCTAAAGGAACTTGTGTTGGATGGTCTCAAAATGCCTTGATCATCCAGGATGATATGTCTATCATCTTGTACGATTAGTTCAAAAAGTGCCAAAATTATCCTGAGCACCTCTCTGGACGTACAGGTGAAACATGCAAGATGACCTTAAAATGACCTGATCATCCGGGATAATTTCTAGATCATCCGGTATAATTAGTTTAAAAATAACCAAAATCATCCTGATCACCGCTCTGGACATATAGGTGAAAAGCACTAGACGGTCATGATCATCCCGAACGATATTACGATTATCCCGGATGATATGATCATATCAATTAAGTATTAATTGCTTTCCTTAATTACAAGACTAATTTAGGCATGATTGTACTGGATCGTCCAGGATGATACACGTATCGTCCGGGATGACTAGACCAAATCACCAAAAATAAAAACTTGCCTAACTTGATCTGGCGGCTGAGAATTTTTTATTATAGCCTATCATCCTGTACGATATTAATATCATCCAGGATAATCAGCTTAGTTAAATCGACTTAACATGATCATCCTAATTGGGGTTTCTATTTTTACTGGATCGTCCAGGACGATGTAAATATTTTCGAAGACGATCAGGAAAAAATTTGAATAGAAACTCTAATTCACTAAAAATCTCCCCTTTAGTGTGTGTGTGCAAGGTTACTTAGCTAGGGGATCAATTACATTATATTTGACTCAAGAAAGAAAAAAAATTACATTTAAACACACTTGGACCCGATCTTGAGTTGGCTTGAATTACATTTGATCTTTTGTACCTGAAATGATTAGCCAGGCAAAACAGAACACAAACATGTTTGTCATCATCAAAACTATACTTCTTGAATCTAGATTTGCAACAGAGTGGACGTAGGTCAAGTTGACCGAACCACTATAAAATTTGATGTGTTCTTTCTGATTATTTTTAGCACTTATTTTTCTACTGATGATTATGTGATTGTGATTATTATTTGGTCATCATTGAACATCTGCAAGTCATCACGAAACTGTAATTATTTTAAAACATTTAAAAAGATTTTTTCTAAATCTTTGTTTGCTAAATTTTTTTTAAAATAACCAATCCCCCCCCCCCTCTTGGTAAGCCTCGAGACTAGTTCACAAGGGCTTAACATCCCTAACAAACTTTCAAAAACTATTTGACTTGATTTAATTCTAAGCTTAAGGAAAGGAAGCACAGGGACTCACACATATCTTTTAAAACTAGAGGGCGACTAATTAGGATGGGGGCCAACAGGCTTAAATCCACCATTAGTTAGTCAAGATTCTAGGAGGTAAGATACATAGGGACTCACACCTACTCCTAAAAGATCAAATTTCTTTTGGGTTTTCAATGACTAACCTAGCTAGAAAGCACGGGGGCTCACATCTAACCAGGGGCACTAGCCAAGCAGATAGTCTACCTAAACCTCCAAAGATTTTGACAAAAACTATATAACTCGAATTTAATTTTGGATGCTAAGATGGTGCCATGAGAGGCTTGTTCCATCACTAACAGATCTAATCCTAAGGAAAGGAAGTAAGGGGACTCACACCTATCTTTAAGGAAAAGAAAAATAAGATTCTAAAATTTAAATGAAATTGATTCAACTTAATTCAAAATTTGAAAATTTTATTGATTGAAGGATCGAGCTACATTAAGCATAGTGTTTCTTAAGAAATTGCCCATTTATAGGTAACATAGGGTGATTTCTTTTACAATCTACTAGCTGATACGAGCCTCCTTTGTAGAATATTTTTACAATAAAGGGTCCTTCTTAGGTTGATTCAAACTTTTCACCAATCTTTCAGTAAGTTAAGATAGGCCTCTGAAGAACCAAGACCAAGTCTCCTACTTGGAAGATTCTAGGTTGCACTAACTTATTATGAGCTTGAACCATTCGAGATTTATACAAATTTTGTTAAGCTTGGAGATGGTGTTCTTCAAGGCCTTCAAGCTCTTCTAACAAGAGTTGAGCATTTCGTTCTGTTGTTATTTGGTTTTGATTTGTAATCCTAAGTAAAGGGATTTAAACTTCTAGAGGGAATACGGCCTCGGACCCATACACTAATACAAATGGTATGGATTGGGTCGAGATCCTCTAAGTAGTCTGGTAGGCCCACAAGGCTTCCACTAACCTCTCATCCTAGTGACATTTATTATTATCAAGGGTCGTTTTTGATAATTTGTACCAAAGTTTTATTGAAGGCCTCAGCGAAATCATTAGCTCGAGCATAATAGATTGTCGATTATCTCCAATCAATATTATGGTGCCTTAAAAAATTATTGATGTTTGTAGGCTTAAAAGAGGAAGCATTATCGGATATGATTTTATGGGGCATGCTAAATCGATATATGATATAATCGTAGAAGAATTTCATAATATGGTGTGCTATTATATTTCATAGGGGAACTAGTTTTTGCCCATATTGAAAAGTAATTAGTCGCTACTAAAATGAAGCGATGACCATTTGAAGAAGGAGGGTCAACAGGCCCAATAACATCCGTGCCCCAGCTTTCAAAGGGCCACGAAACTATCATGGGATGCAACACATTAGGCGACTAATATAAAACCACTTCATGTATCTGGCATTGATGATAACATTTTATATTTTTCATACAATCGTTAATCATCATAGGCTAGTAGTAACCATATCTTTTGATTTTTAATTTCATCTTAGGACCCGATTGATAAGCATCGCATAATCTAGCATGGACTTCATTAATAATCTTCAGGGCCTTTCATTTGCTTGAACAATAGAGCCACATCTGATTGAATGATCGATGGTACAATGTATTATTGACTAGTGCATATGATAGGGCACGTTTCTTGATTTGATTAACAAGTGATTTATCATGAGGAAGCTTGCCTTCTTTGAGGTAATCAATTAGTGGTTATCTCCAATCGCTTTCTTCATTAATTATTGAAGAAGCCAAAAGGACCTGGAGAGATTGTTTATTGATGTAATCCAAATTTATAGGAGATAGAGTCTTTCAACCCTAAACTTTATAGGAATATAGTCTTCTTCTAGACATGTAAATTCCTTTGCAAGCTTTACTAGGTCATCCGCTGAAGAATTACTTCCACGGGAAATCCTATACATAGTTACAATAGGAATTTGTTCGAGTAAGTGCGTAGTGTATTGGTGATATTTTAGGAGTTTAGGATTCAAAATCTTATAAGTCCAAATAATTTAGTTGATCACTAGTTGAGAGTCCAAGATTTTAATTTCTTTAATCTTCATCAGGATTACAAGTTCTATACTAGTTATAAGATCTTTATACTCTGCTTTGTTGTTCATGCAGGGCTCTGATAAGTGATAAGAAAAGGGAATCATTCCCTTATCTGGTGTTATGAAAATTAAGCCAATTCTAGCTTTTTTGAGAATAGTAGATTGATGTATATTACATCACTGGGAGAAAGCTGCACCATCAAAATATATTTCCCAAACTTGATTAATAGATTCCTCAAAACTCATGATTTTTTCATCAGGTAAATCATTATTTAGAGGAGATTTTACCGACAACGGGTGTGCTGCAAGAAAGTCGGTAATGACCTGTCCTTTCACAGCACGCAGGGGAATGAATGTGATTTTAAATTGAAGCAATATCATAGACCAAGAAGCTAAATATCTTAATAATGTAGGCTGAGTCATAAGGTATTTCAGGGGATTGATACTAGAAATCAAATTGACTTGATGAGAAAGTATATAATGCCTTAATTTTTGTCCTGCAAAAATTAAAGCAAGATAATGTTTCTCGATTGCAGGGTATCAAATTTCTATTGAGAGAAGTCTATGACTTAGGTAGTAGAGAGCATTTTCTTTCGCCTCATCATTGACTTGAGCTAGATGGGCACCGAGAGACTCATCAAGGGCCGCAGTGTAAAGGATTAAAGGTTTCCTTAGAATACGGGCTTCCAAAATAGGTAGATTTGTCAGGTATTATTTGATATTTTCAAATGTAGATTGACATTTCTCATCCCAAATGAATTTGGCATCCTTCTTAGTAAGGATAGAGAATAGTTGACATATTCCTAATAAATTTGAAATGGACCTTCTTATATATGCCAATTTGCTTTGGAGATATCTCAGTTGAGTAAGGCTCTTAGGAGGTGGTATATTTAAGATGGCTTCAATTTTAGCTGGATCAATTTCAATTCTGTGGTGCCTAACTACAAAACTTAAGAATTTTCTTGAAGTGATGCCAAAAGCGCATTTCAAACGATTCATCATAAGGTAGTAGTGGTGTAGTCGCTAGAAGACGATTCTTAAATCATAAAGATGAGCCTCTTTGACCTTACTCTTGATAGCTAAATCATCGATATAGCATTTGACTTAATTATGGATTAAGTCATCAAAGATTCAAGTCATATCCCATTGGTAGGTTACACAAGTATTTTTAAGGCCAAATGGTATCACTTTACTACAAAAGATTCCTATAGGACTTTCGAATATAATGTTTCTCTCATCTTTTGGGGCTATCTTGATTTGTTTATATCCAGATGACTCATCCTTAAAGGAGAAAACATGCGAGGAGGTGATGTCCACCATAAATTCTAGTATTGGCAAAGGAAATTCATCTTTGGGACATGCCTTATTCAAGTCTCTATAGTCAACACAAACTCGAATTTGATCATTTTCCTTTCAAACTAGTATGACACTAGCTACCAAAGAGGGATATCAGCCTTGATCAATTTATTAACTTCAGAAATAACTTATTTTTAAATTTTTAAACGCACATGTCTAGGAGCTTGTTTGATAGGAATGGCATCGTGCCTAATTCCAAGTTTATGGGCTGCAACGTCAGCGAGCAAACCTGGCATTTTTTTGTATGTCCAGGCAAAGCAATTCTTAAACTTAGAGAGAAGTTGAATTAGATCCTCAGACTCATCCTTACTCAACAAAGAACTTATAAAGGTGGGATGAGGGTCATTTTCTATTCCAAGATTAATTTTCTTAAGTTCATCAACTGTCAATTTAATTTTCTCTTAAAATTTAGGGGGTGCATCTTGAACTTGAAGATCATCAAAGCCATCTAAAGTCTCCAAACAAAGTTTGTCGACTGAATCAATGACTTCAGTAGGAATATTTTTAGATTCAGGATGAAAAATTATCATTAAACAATATTCATCATCATCAAATGAACTAATGATACCCAAGCCAATACAACTTGTCCAATTTTTATTGATTTTTGAATTCCAGATATTTTCATGGTATCTAGATTAACCCTTAGTCCATTGACTCAGAATGAAACCTTTAGAGATAAGAGTTTTGACACTATCAGGAAAGTAGTCAAAAGGTAAATCCATTAATTCATTAAAGTCTGCCACATCAAGGGTTATATCATCTTCATTCCTTAAAGAGGAGGAGTAAGAAAAGAACTTCTAGACTTTTCTTATTTCTCCATCTAGATTAGGGGTGTCCTTAATCACAAACCCTGAGACACTATCAGCAGATAGTGAGGTTAAGGTTAAGGATTCAACTGCCCAATTGAGTTTTTCATAAAGAGTTAATTCAGGCTCATCACTTTGAACTTTTGAATTATTGCCTTCCTGGTCACTATCCAGATCTAAGGTGAGATCAAATTTCAGAGGTGAATTTATTTTTTGATAGTCAAAAGCAATTCTAACACCTCTTTTTCTTGATTCTTCATCAGAACTTGATTCTAGTTCGATGTACATTGGGGGATTTCTTTTTTTAACTGAAGTATGGCCTCGACCACGTGTTCTTTAGGCCATTCTCCCACCTCACTGATGTAGACTATTTGGAGGCTTAAAAACTACTCCCTCAATGTCATCTTCGCTACTTGATTTTTGTCTTTTTTGAATTTCAACTTTTTCTACTTTTTGAATTACTTTTTTGACTTTGAAATCTCTACTTTTTCCTCTTTAATATTAATCTCTGTCTGAGAACAAACAGTGGACCCTTTCGGTGTGTAATATGTAACATCTTCATAGATTATGACCTCATGAATAGAGAATGGTTGTAAATCATCCTTAATTTCATACTAGATGTCATCTCATTGGTACTTGATGCATTGGTATAGGGTAGATGGAACCATCCTGTACTCATGGATTCAAGCCCTACCTAAGAGCACATTGAAGGACGTGTCCAAATCAATTATATGAAATTTTGCCTCTATTTTCAACTCTCCTATCTCTAGTAGGAGGGTAATTGAACCTAAAGCCTTCTCTCCATTTTTGTTAAACCCAAAAAGCACTAACTTGTCAGTTTAGAGCATGCTAGTATCAACTCTAAGGTATGCGAAAGTCTTTATATTCATTATATTAACTGATGCACCCCAATCAACGAGAACTCTGGATAACTTAAACTTGCCCACATTTATGGTGATGTAAAGTGGGCAATTATGACTGGCAATTCCTAGGAGTAGATTCTCATCGAAAAATGTTACTCCTTGTATTTCCTTGAAATACAAAGCTTCTTCTACAGAAGTTGAAGCTAATTGAGCTAAGCACATCTCTGGGTCGAGAAGTGCTTTAATTAAGGATTCCCTCATCTCCTTTGAGAGGATAAGGGGATCATAGATGCTTAACTTTGCAGGAAACTTCCTAAGATGAGCTAAGACATTATTATCAACTTTTGGAACATCAAAACTATGATCTGGTAAATTTGAAGGAGGATTTGATTGTTGGGTAGGGATTTAAATTGGATCATCGGAAACAACTTGCTTTCCTTTTCCTGAGGAATAATCCTTGGGGGTAAGACCTTACCACCTCGCACGATATCCTCTGATGGATAAAGTACAGTAGGGTGTACGGTGTCCTTATGCAATTGATTGTCATTTTATAAATGCAATTTTAAATCTGAAGAGTCTATCATGATGAGACTCTCTTGAAAGTTAATTTCGGAGGTGTCACCATCTGATAAGACTTCAAATTCATTTCCCCCTTAAGAAGTTAAATCTAGGGAACTGTGTTTTTGAATGTTTTAGTTGATCTCAGCTAAGCTTTGGTCATTATCAATAGAAGTATCATTTTGAATCACATTCTCAATATTAATCATCAAAACATTCATAAGAGGATCATTCTTTTTTATTGATTTTTAACCCTTTGCCTTTGATGGGGTAAAGTAAAAGTTAGATTACTTCAAAGGGGATAGTGGTTTTGAGCCACCATCCGCCATTCGTATACATCTCTCATTACAAGATTTCCTCTCTATAAAAATGTCATTCTTTTTATTTATAGTAGTTCTTATAACTATTGGAGAGGAAATTATCCCAACGTCCTCCTGCAAATCCTCTAAGTTAACCTTTAAGATCAAATCCCAGGCTCTTGGCGATAACTATTGACAAAGTTGAAAAGATTTGTTAATCAACTTTTCAATTGACCGGGATAGTGCTATATCCAAGCCATCTTCAATTGAGAGAGGAAGATTAGAGTTTTTACCTGAGATGGACTTGATAGATCCCTGATCCGGATCAACCAAGTACTCCTTTAAAGACAAAGCTGTCTTCGATCGCATGGCCCAACATGCGGTGATAGGGGCAAAAATTAGGATCATCTTTTTTTATTGGCCTCTTCTGGCTTCTTAGCCTCTATCAATCAAAAATCTAGTTTCTTTAAAAGACTCTTAAAAAATTTCCTTACTAATTCCTTTTTAAATGGATAATGCCGAGCCAATCTCTCTTTCAAATAAATTAGGTAAGGCTCCCTGGTAGATTGAGGGGTTATCTAAAATGGTTGAGGTTTTTGGATTTGTGGGGATGGAGGACAAATGGACAGAAGACTAGTAGGTTTCTTCCCTTTGTCAACTGTAGACACCTTATCAGGTCTCTTTTTAAAAGATTTAACTAGCTTACTAGTTTTATTCTTCTCTGAAAACTCTTTTAGGAATGGCATTTTAGGAGCCTCTTCTTGTAGATTATTAGCTTTATTAAGAAGTTTTTTAAAAGTTTTAATAGTGAACCCCTTCAATAGAAAAGTAATAGGCCCATGGATATTCTTTATAAGAATTTCCACTACATGTTGCTCTTATAATTGAGGTTCATATTTCATCAAGAGATTTCACCATCTCAAGATGTAGTCAACCAAAAACTCTCCTAATTTTTATTTATCAATTATGAGATCACCAATTATTACTCTCTGCTGAGCCCCCAAGAATCTCTTTAAGAATAGACCCTCAAACTCTGTGAATATTTTCACTATGCGTACCACTCGAAAGTAATACCAAAAAGACTACTGATAAATTGGCAAAATAGTAGAGCATCTGACCACCCTGCATTGTAGAAACTTGCATGAAAGTGGGCCAAATGCTATCTCGGGTTTTCTAAGCCACTAAAAATCTTAAAAGAAGGTGGCACAAAGTCATTTTGATAAGGAACTAGGTCATATTCTTCAGGGTAGGGCCTACCCTTCATAATAGACATAATTCCTTAAGAATGTCCCTTACCTGTATCTTAACTATTTGTTTAATATCAATCTGAGGTTGAGGTGGGGGAACTGGGAGAACTATAGGTTAAACATGCTGAATTACTAGTTGAACAGGGGGAATTGGTACTAGCTTAGGAACTTGTAAACTAAATTCTAGCTGTCTATTCTGATCAACCACTGATTAAACTATAAGTTATGGCGAGTAGACTGGGATTACTGAGTCTTAATTAACTGATCTTACATTTCTTTAAGCTGTAGGGACATCTCAGTAATCTGTGTTTCTAGATTTTTGATATGTTAGCCATCATCTCTGACCTTTATAGATTCATCTGACCCGAGAGCTGTTGAACTCTCTTCTTTACTAAGATGGGGTTTTGAAGGCTCAGCATCCTTGGATGACGCTCGAGTCTCAACCATACAAATGTTTCCTATTGACTCTTCTTCTAAGAATAAATCATCTGTTCCTGAATCAATGACTTGGATCACCTTCTTCTTAAGAATTTCATGGATATCCTGGGCTACCTCATCGACTGATCTGTCATCAATTACTTCTAAGTCAATCGATAAATATCCTTTGAATTCAAGTACTTGGTTAAGTTCCTCTCCTTCCAACTTAGAGAGGATCTGTTCAACTTTAATATCCTCCTCTATGATTGTTTCTAATACTAGCTGGTCTAGCATCTCTTCATCAACATCTGAAACTATTCCCTCCCCTCTGACTGTCCTGAGGTCAGTAGTCGCAAATGTGGCATCCTTAATATGTAGAGATACATCCACTGCAATTGGTGAAAAAGGAGTTTAGAGAGTAAAAGCTCTAATATCAACAAGGGTAGAGTCCTCGCCTTCTTAAACAAGGAGCTGGGGGGCATCAACTGGTGGTATATCAAAAATATCTTAAATCTACATCCCTATAGATTTACTCAACTTCTTTGGTATGTAGTGCTTTTCAGGTGACATGGGCCTCTTGTCCTTCACATTTACTGATTTCAAATCTTTAATAATCTCTTTAAATTTGGCTATCACAGGGGCCAACTTGGAAAATCTTGAAGAAGGGACCGACAGTCTACTGCTGTGAGGGTGATCCCTACTAGATCCCATTAAAATTATTTCTTCCATCTTTACAGACGGGAGGTGAGGCACCCAGTGATATCCGTCCACCAAAATTGAAGTGGCAGGCTGTTTAACAAATTTTTTGTTCCTCCATACTGGATGAGGAGTTAAGTTCCTTGCTTCAATCTTTTCTTCCTTTAAAACTTCTTTCTCAAGTTTATGTGAGATCTCCCCTTTCAGGTGTCTCATGTATTATTCTTTAGTTTGGCCAACTTGGGCAGCACAGTATGGATGATGTTTCTTAACATACTAGCTTTTAGAATGTACTTCTCCTTGAGAGTTCTCTTGATAGTGTAATCTACCGAGCATGGTGGAGTGCTAGCTATCCTGGTGGCTCTCTCCTCCCCTGCAGCATCTCTGAGGGAGTAGAAATGACTTTCTCTTAGGAGTGGAGAAGAGGCAGGGATAGGCAGCTCCTCGGTAGCCTCAGATTCAACTTTAGTTAAGGCCTTCTGTTCGGCCATCTTCCTTGACTTAGTGATCTTCTTCCTCACCCTTCTTAAATAATTTTTCCTGGCACTCTTACTACCAAAGAGTGCTTCAGTACTAGAAGATCCCTTTTCAAATATAGAATTGACTTCAATATCAGCAACAGCTTTCTGTTTCTTATCCCCCTGCTACTAGCTTAACCATAGGAGCATCCTTATCATTTTTAGTGGCGAGGTCAATAATTTTGTTTCTATTGACAAACAACTTTAGAGAGTAAAATCCCATTCCAAACTGGATTGAACTAATGTGAATCAGTTCTTCAATATAAGGTTTCGGTCAACAGAGAAAAGAAACTTTTTGGCCATTTCAAAGGGTAGATTTATCTAAAATTTGAAAAGAGAAGATTTGAATTAGGATCTTAAATTTGAAATTTAAAAAGAAGTTTATGTTTTATCATGTATATCAAATTATAGGAACTATAATCCAATATGCAATGATAAGATATAGATGTTAACTTTGATTTCAAGAGAGTTTAAATTTTCGCTGTATATGTTTAACTACTAGAGAATATTGTAGAAAAGTATATATCAATGATAATTTGGATGTGATTTGAGTATTTTTGAAAAGAGGCTAGAATTTTGAAAGTTGAAAGATTTTCCTTTGATTATGAAACATAGCATATTGAATTTGCATTCAACATAGTGGTGTACAGATTAAAAAGGAAAAATTAGTAAATTTTGACATGACTCTTTTATCCTATTGATTGATTCAAATATAAGACGTCAAAGCCCTAAATTTGATAGAGGAATTAGAATTTGGAATCGAGTTTTGGAAAGTATTGAATTTGCATTGCCTATGTTAAATTACAAAATGGTTTTATAGGAAACATATACAATAACGATTGAAGTTGAATAATCTTGAAAAGGAGATTTGAAAATCTGGCAACATCTCCCCATATCTTTGAAACTCAATATGTTGAATTTATATTCAGCATAAAGGTTTACAAATTTTGTGGATGGATTTTAAGAAGCCAATTTAACTCTTTCATCCTACTAAACTGATTATGATTGGAATGTCAAAGATTGGCTTTGCCAAGAGAATCAAAATTATAAATTGAATTTGGAAAAGATGTTTATATTCTATCATGCATACTAAATTATAATAACCACAATTCCATATGCGTTGATAGAATACAGGGATTGATTAGAATTTAAGAGAGATTGAATTATACTAGTGAATTAAAACTTTAATTTTGTGATTTGAAGAATTTTCTATAAGTTGTGAAACTTAGCATGCTTGAGAATTATTTGAGCATGCAAGTTTACAATAACTACAAGAGGTCTTTAAAAAGCTTAGCTTAACTCTTTTTCTCGGTCAATGAATTTGGAGGCAAAATGTCAAAGCCCGACTCTGCAGGAGGTTTCATCACTCACCTCTCTTTTAACATGTCTTAATTGATGTTTGCCATATTCACCCAAGGGAGGAATGGGTAGAGGGACTAACAGAAGGAAGGTTTGTTAAAACTATCGATGCAATAAAATTTGTACTGCTATTAAAGATGAAGAGAGAGATTGTCCCTAGTGGATTCACAAATTTTTTTGTTTGATTAAAAGATATTGTTTTGAAAATTTTAAATTTCTTTGGAAAAGATTTATTTTTTGGAATTTTAGTTTAGAAATTGAACATGTCATTACGAATAATATATCATCTCAGGAGGTGAACATATCATTCCCGAATGGGTTCAAATTATAAAACTTAAAGTTCATCCTGATTATCGTAGTCAAACTCAGGAAAAAATCACATATGACTCGGGACAGTCAAAATTATGTTTAATCAAATATTTGATTATAATAATCTAGATGGGGGAATCATTAATTTCATAATCAAAATTTTGATAATAGTATGATATATCTTCCCAAGGAAAGAGGTTATCGTCTGTTATCCATCATTTGGATATGACGATAATAATCGTTGATTTTTCAAAAGGTAATTAATTAGAGTTTTATAAAGCTTGAGTTTTAAAAAAATTGATGAGTTTTTAAATCTCCTACGAGCGCAAGCCCTCATAGTTAATTACATCATAGGGAAATTAGAGTTTTCTATGAATACTCTAAATTAAAATAGCGGTAGGAATTTCATTTAGAATTCAAAGCTTAATATCAAAGGAGCTAACAATTTGAATTTTCAAATGGGATTGGTACAAGTTTAAACACTTATTTTTGGAGTCAAAGGAGGAAGGGTAGGAGGCACTTGGTATTCTGAAATAGTATAGAAGTGCCCTAGTCTATCCTAAGTGTTGGGCATAAATTTGATCGAAAGAGATTTAAGTTTGAATTATTAATTTATTAGAAAGTTAGGATTCAATTCCCCGAAGGTTGAGATCTTATAGCCTCATCTTGCCTCGGAACACAAGTCTAAAATGGGTACTAAAAATTAGTGACCTGAATCTACCTAATGCAATGCAGAATCTGGACTTATCCCGGCCTAGATTGGGGAGCCAGCTTACCACCTAAACGCTAAACCATGATTTCAATCTTTTAAGTTAGAGTGGCAGGGATGTTTGATTAAAATAAGTTTTTGAGAATAGGGTCGATATCTAGAGTAGTCCTTAATTGGCCCTTTAACTTATGTTGGGTAGTATGAAGCTTAAAGTAAATGCAATTAAATTTTTGACTAATTTTTAGTTTGTTTCTAATGTAGTGCATATTAGTTGACTCAATGAATGCTTAATTAAAAAATGAAGCAATTTTAAAAAGGCTTTTAAAAAATAGATTTTTTCCTAGAGATTGCACAGATTCTCCTTAACAAATCTGCACCCTCATAGGCCAGGTGGTTTGCCATAACTCATAAATAGGGAGGTGCCTAATAATGGAAAGAAAGTGCAATAAAATGTAATGTGAACTCCTAGCTATCCCAGGTTCACTTCTTAAAACATTAGAATTTCTATGTTATCTTAAAAATTTTAATTTAATTAACGTAGCAAAAGTTTCATTGATCCCTCATAAGCCTCCGATTGGGTTCTAGGCAAAATTAAAAATCAACATATAAAATCGCCAAAAACTACTAAAAATATGCAATCTTATATCACAAATCAACACATCAATTATTAATCAAATCAATTAATATTCAAATTAAAATTTTATGTGATTAGGGCCACTTAATATTACAACTCAGGGTCTGCAAAAAGTAAAGTGGCCGGGTACCACTGACAATAACCCGAATTCTATTCTTAAGACTCAAGTGAATTTGAGAATTAGATTCTTCTCGATCTCCACTTCTTCATCCTTTTGTGAACTTCTTGGATCCTTCGGGTCCAGATTTCCAAATAAAAAGAAACTCCCCATCAAAAGGGGTATTTCTTTTTCCTTTGGATATTTGAAACTATCCTAACTTACTCTTCCAAATGGAGGAGAACCCTCCCCTAAGAGATGTTCTCTCCTCTTTAGAATCTAAGTTGGATACTTATATATTCCCTCTCAAACATCACTTTGAATTACAACTCAATGAATTTGAATTACATTTAATAAAAATTAAAAATCTAAACTCGAACATCCTGCAGGGTTATTCTAAGCAATTATATTTAAATCATCCCAAGCAATTAATATAATAAAATTTAAAATACTCAAACCATCCACACTTGGTTATGCTCTTTTAATTTTTAAAGGGAGACTTAGCATTCTGGAGCACCTATAGAAATTTGATTAATTTAAATTTAATTTTTTCCCCTTTAATTTTAATACCCTATATGAGCATAGCCACCTTCATAAGATTGTATCATCATTTAAATCACCCCTATCCTAAGGATAAATCTAACACCCATCAATCACATCATAGAGTAAAAAAATTAAATAAACACTCACAGCAATATTAACAACCAGCATGCAGTGAAAGTTTAAAATCTCGACATACAGCAGAAAAGTAAATACCGGCCTAGCCAAGGTCTAGAAGTGGTTGTCCTAGCAAACTATCTAAAGTGTGTGAGGCAGGCCGTGTGGCTGGGGTAGACCTTAAATTAGGTTGTTTTTTATAGTTTTCTAAAGTTTAAGTTTGTTGAAGGCCAAGGGAAAGATTCAAGTTAAAAGTTAAGTATTGTGTTGGAGTTTAACTTAACGTAGCTTTTAAAGGTTAATTGATTAAATGAGTTTAATTAAAGAAAGATTAAGAATTAATAAATTTTAATTAAATTGATTAGTGGCTGATTTTGAAGATTAAATTAATTTATATTTTTCATCAACCGGTTCGTGACATTGTGCCACCAAGCTCAAGGAACCAGGCCTCCTTAGGACACGTAGCCCCGCAGCTCAGAGTAGTCCATCCTAAAAACCTTGTTGATGTAGTTGGATTAAAGATTGTAATTTAGATAAATAATTAATAATTATTTGATTTAAAGTTTTACACCCCACTGAATTTGTTTGTAGCGTTGTGCCACCGGGCTCGAGGAATCGGGCCTCCTAAGGATACTTAGCCCCACAACCCAGAGTAGTTCATCCTAAAAACTTCATCTTTGGAGTGTTTGTTGTCTATTAAAGGGTTGATTGATTAATTAATTAATCAAATTTATATTTTTTTAAATTTTAGTACATTATTGAATATTCTGGAATTATTTGAAATTATTTAAACAAATTAATTATATGGGTCAAAAAGAGACTTTTTGATTAATGTTAATTTTTAGAGTTTTGATATTTTTCTCAAATAATAGACCTAAGTATGAGTAATTAGGATTTGAGTTTGGTGAAATTGAATTTTTTTTATATTTAATTGTGAAATCATGAAGTTTGAGTTGAAATTTGAACTAAAGTTGACCAAAGGTTGACTTTTTGATTTTAAGTAATTTTTGATGATCTAATATTTTTTATAAATATTAGACCTTATATGACGTACAATGCCATTGAGTTTGCTCAATTTAGATTTTTCTATAATTAGTTATGATTTTTCAAAGTTTGATTAATTAATTAATTTTTTAAATTACTTAATTATGGAGGTTTTGATTATTTTGATCCAAACTTATTCTAAACTGCATGGAATCACTCCCAAAGGTCATGGATGACCGATGCGAGTGTTTTACGTGTTTAGAATTTATTTGGGATTTTTTATAATTTTTAATTATTTTATTTAATTAATTATCAATTTTTACTAAAACTTAAATAAAAGTTAAATTAAATGTCCACTGACAGAGCTTTTATTTTTCATAAATAGAGGGTCAACTTCTGGTAAGTTTGATATATTATTTGTAATTTTTGGATTTATTTTTGATTTATTACATTTGTTGAAGTTTCTAGTCCTAAAAAAGGTTAAATTTTTACTTGGTTAATTTTCAGACCGAACGACCTCCAAATCTAGTGAAATTTAGACCTAAGGTATAAAATATCAGTAAGTTTAATGTTTTTATATTTCACCCATATTGGATGTGTGTACAATTTCCTAAATTAACTAGACCTTTCCTTAATTATTTTTCTAAGGTGTCTCTAGCGTTCAAATAGGTTTAAAATTTTGGTCACCTAACCCTGGGACATATTCAAGCATACTACAGCAATTAGATAACCTAATTCTATCAATTTGGAGAGAGATAAATTTTTAATGTTTTGGGTTCAAAATGGTCCCGTTACTTTGAAAATTCTTATCACATAAATCCATTGGACATCTGGTCCTAAAAAAATTACACGGAATACCTAAGATGCCCAAAAAACATTTCATGAAAATTTGGGTCTAATTTGACCACTGGATTGTGAGAAAATTAAGAAAATTGAATTTTAATAAAACCTAAATATCTCAAAATCCACTAATCAAATTAATTTAATTTTAATTTTAATAAATAGTATGACTCAAGCCCTTTCCAATGAGCCCAAGAACATGAAATTTGGTGAAAAATTGATTTTCTGTGAATTTTAGAAGTTCTGATTACTTAAATTAATTTTTTTAAATCAATTTAATAAAAAATCGGTGACGTAACCATTATTGAAGGTTCGTTAGGGATGTTAAGCCCTTAAGAATTAGCCCGAGGCTAACCAAGAGGGGGTGTGAATTGGTAGTTTTAAAAATTTGTGAGTAAAAATGATTTTGAAAATCTTTTTGAATATTTTTAAAACTAATGCAATAGAACAAATCAAAAACAGATTTCATCCAAGTAGTTAATTGCAGTAAAATAAAGTACAAAAATAATCTAAAAGAACATACCAGATTTTATCGTGGTTCGGTCAACTTGACCGTCCACTCCCCGGAGCCTCCCCATCAGGTATTGCACTAAAACTAAGTGAGTCTCCTTCTGCTCCCACAACAAGGCAGAGAAGCCTTTACAAACTTTCTTTCCACCAACCCGGTGGGCAGAGAACTCAGACTCCTTTTTCTTCCTCCTGAAGTAGGCAGAGAACTTTATCTCCTTTCACCTTCTGCTGAAGTAGGTAGAGAACCTTGATCTTCTTGCAAAAGATCCTTCCACAGAGAGACAAAAAGGACAAGAGATAAAGACTGGAGAAGACGACTCAGATCCTTGCTCGGAGTGACCTTTGTGAACACCTCACAAACTCCCCCTCATAATATCCTCTCTCTCTCTCCTAAGCTCTCTTTTTCCTTCTCAAAGCTCTCACAAGGAAGGACAGCGACAAAAGATCTCAACAGTAGAATGAAAGAGATCTTAAATAGAAGAGCTCAAAAATTACCCTAAATTTTAACTTATCGTCAAAGATCATCCAGAATGATCGATCATCATGTATGATTAGTATAAATAAGCCCCTTTTGGCCTGGATAATCTGGTTCTTCTGAATGATTAGAAGATAAACTATGTTATGATTATCTGGGACGATTCTATGATTGTCCTTGATGATTAGTTCAAATCAGAAATATCATCCAGAAGATAGTTCGGGGCTTCCAGAAGAACATATGCTGGACGATCTCTAAATGACTTGATCGTCCAGGATGATATCTCTATCATCCTGTATGATTAGTTCAAAAATGCCAATATTGTCTAGCACACAGTTTGGGTCGTATAGGGAAACTTCTGCTAGACGGTCTCAAAATGACTTGATCGTCCTTGACGATATAGCTATCGTCCTGTACGATTAGCTCAAAATCGCCAATATCATCCTGTATACTATTCGGGTCATTCAAGGGAAATGCACTGGATAATGAGGATTTCTAATTAATCATCCAGGATGATCTTGCGAACTTCCAAGATGATATGATCGATCCATTAGCCCTTAATTTCTTTCCTTAATCACCTCACTAATTTAGGCATAATTGTAATGGATCATCTAAGATGATACACGAATCGTTCAGGATGATTAGACTAAAATTTTAAAAAAAAATTGCCTAACTTAGTCTGGCGGCTGAGAATTTTTAATTTGAGCATATCGTCCTATATGATGGGTGTATCGTCTAGGATGATCTGCTTAATCAGATCGACTTAATATGGCTGGCCTAATTAGGGTTTTTATTCTCAAAGGATCATCCAGGATGATATTAATAAAATTTGAACAGAAACTCTAACTCCCTAAAACTCTCCCCTGAGTGTGTATGTGTAAGGTTACTTAGCTTGGAGATCCATTACATTACACTTGACTCAAGAAAGGTGAAAAATTACATTGAACCTAAATCAAAAACAGACTAACACGATCTTAAGCTAGCTTGAATTACAATTGATCTTATGAACCTGAAAGATTAGGCACTCAAATAGAAATAGAAATGTTTGTTATCATTAAAATCATAACCCTTGAATTCAGATTTGTAATAATCTCTCCCTTTTTTCTGATGGCAAACATTTGTTAGATAATTCCAAATTCAATAAATGAATAAAAAGAAGAGCCATGAAAACTAAGGAATGCAATTTCTATCAGTTAAGTAAATAGTGCAAGAACATTGAATACTGATAACTCAAAAGTACAATGACCCAGAATGCTACTAACAACCAAACTACTCCCTTTTGACATCTCAAAAAGGGAAAATAGCACAATGAAACACATATAAAAAATAGTATAAGAACATTACAAAAACATAGAAAAAGTAATCAAACTAGTAAAAAGGGGGATCCCGATCAGATGGAGGAGGAGGTGGTGGTGGCTGAAATAGACTGTGGATGGTGGCAAACTGTTCTCCAAACCAGGCCATATCCTGGTCGTGCTGCTGATGCTGTTGGGCTATGTAGGCATTGAAACGGTTCACATCCTCAGCGTGTTGCTGCTCCTGAGCAACCACGTAGGAGTCAAAGTGTGCCTCCCACTGGTCAAGCATGTGCACCAGGTGATCTATCGGTGATTCTATATGGAGAGGAGCATGTACAGTAGGTTCAAGAGCAGCTTCTTCCTCTTCTCCCTCAACATCCGTACTAGGCTCTAGATGAAGTCGAGTACTGTGAAGAACATGGCAGGAGTTGTTGGATTAGAAGGAAGGTTGGACATTTACTGGAATTGGATATTCCAAATTATATTTTGTTTCAAGAGCATAGGCAATAAGGTGTCCTAAGGCTAGGTTGAGACGTCTCCTGTGGCCCGAATCCCTAATGCTAGTGAGGTGTTCAATGTAGCAAAATAAGAGATCATTTGCATTGAAATCACGATGGGCCATGATGTAATATGTAGTCATGGAGAGCAAAGGGGTAATATGGATGCGGTCTCTAGCCTTTAGAATGATAGACGAGCAAAGAACATGCTGGATTATCCTAGCATCCTTGACTAAGGAAGAGCAGACATTATCGTGGTATGGGGCATTGGTGTTCCTAAGAAATTGATTGGTGACACTCCAGTTAAAGTCAGGTTCAGAGGACACAAGATGGAACTTATCGCCAGTAATGGATAATAAGAGAATATTATGAAAGTCCTGGATGGTTAATTCTACGGGGCAGTGATTACATAAGAGCGGAGGGCGGTGTAAGAAGAGTCGATGCGAAGATTCACAAAGAAAATATGGAGAAGCTCAGTGCTAAATAGAAAAGCCAGTGTAAGAAAGAAAGTGAGGGAGGTGTGAGCAAAAAGGTCATGTATCTGATATGTTAGAATGCGAGGATTTAAGATTTTGGATTGAGTGATCCCCACATGAAGATAGCGCTGGAAGGCAGCCTGATTGGTTACATTAGGATAGCGGGGATCGACACTCCCCTGAGAGGAACTAGCACCCTGTTGCCTAGATCATTTTCCACCATCCATGAGAAGAGGATGGAGTAAGGATAAAAAAAAAGGTGTGGTGAAACAATGGTGGAAAGCAACTATTTAAATAGAAATCGGCCATATCTTCCAGGAGGATAGAAGCAATAATGGCATCCAAGACGATTGGTCAAAAAGGTGGTCGGATCATCTAAGACGATTAGATATCATCTAGGATGATTAGACACATGCGATCATCTTGAGTAGTCAAGTTGGATGACCATTGATGAAAAGTATCATCCAGGATGATTCGGTGGATCATCCAGGATAATATACAATAAATGAATAAGACGGGCCAAATTTGAATCATCTAACTGCTGCCACATGGATTGTCCAGGACGATGAGGTGTATCGTCTAAGATGATCACCAATAATTAGTTCAGATCAACTGTTAGATCAAGATGGGGATGATTTGATCAGATCAGCCAGGACGATATAAGGATCGTCTAAGACGATGTGAACAAAAAGTGAAAAATTGAAGGATGAAGAGAAATGATCAAGGAACCTTAAAAAATAAAAAAAAATCACAATTAAAGCAAAGAAATAAAAAAACAAAATAAATAAATATAAGGAAATAACAATAAAAATCAAAAAGGGTTTTTTTGTAATCGATTTGCTCCAATAAATCAGAATTTTTTCTTAATTTTTAATTCAAAAGCCAATAAGAAGAAATTTGACGACATTGAAATCAAGAAAAGTTAGAAAATTAATTTTCGTAACTCCTACCTCAGACACCATACATATTCAAATTTCTTTCAAACAAAAGTCTAATTTAGAAGAAAAAAAATTACATTCGAAAAGAGATCATTTCAAGCCTCATTTCAGAAAAATATCTTATAAAATAGTATTATAAAGTAAGGAATCAGAAATAATGATTTTCAATCTCAACTTTTTGAAAATATTAAGTGGCACATGGATTTTTCTAAGACATTTAAAGATCTGAAAGGGAAGAAAACTTATTTCCTTGTGGGCTCATTTTGTGCCTCTTTTTTAATTTATTTGGCGCATTTTGCGCATCTTTTGATTTTTGACACACTTTGTGTATCTATCTAATTTTTGGCAGCATTACGCATCTTTTCATTTTTTGCCCATTTTGCGCCTCTTTTTTTATTTCTTTTGTAAGCTTGCTTCCTTTCATAATCATTAAAGAATCTGAGTTATGAAATTATCTTCCAAACATAAGAGAAGACAAACTCACTCTCTATAATAAGGAGGAGTAATTCACAGAACAAAATAATACTTCATATGATAAGTGCAATCACCTGATTAAAAAAACATAATAATGATTCAAAGCTTTGAAAATACTATTCATATGAGGTAGATCACTGTTGGAAGATAAAATAAATCTCTATTTCAAAAAACCAACTTTTTAATTTTGAAGAAGATTTTTATCCAAAAGAAATAATACACCATTAAAGAAGTTAGAGGGAGAGAAACAATCATCAATATTTCTTCCCTTTAACAGATTCAGAGGAGTCAATCAGACAATCAAACCACTACGCATGATAGTAAATAAATAAAAAGAAGAAAGCCCATAAAAGAAAATAACCAAATCTGATAAACAAATCAAATAAATGAAAATTAGTAGGAAAATAAAAAATCTAAAAAGAAACAGACAATCAAACCAAACAACAGCCAAAAGAAAAATGAAAAATAGAAACTTCAAAAATGAGTAATCATCAAATTCATGCATTCATGAAAATCACACCCAATTTGATCCGTAAAATGCTAAATGAGTCAAAGGCCATTTGTTTAGTAAAGATGTTAGCCAGTTGGTTTTCAGTTGCTACATGGTGTAGCTCAATGTCCCCTTTTGTAACATGGTCCCTAATGAAGTGATGCCTTATGTCAATGTGTTTGGTTCTTGAATGTTATATAAGATTCTTAGAGATACAGATGGCACTAGTGTTATTATATAGAACTAAAACTATGCCAATAGGAAATCCTAAATCCAGAATTTGTTGCTTCAACCAAAGGACTTGGGCCACACAACTTCCTCGGGCAATATACTCAGCTTCAGCAGTGAAAAGTGCAACAGAGTTTTAGTTTCTACTAAATTAGGAGGCTAAGGACTGTCCTATGAATTGGAAAGTTCTAGAAGTGCTCTTTCTATCCACCCTACACCCTACAAAATTAGAATCAGAATATCCGATAATCTCAAAATAAGTGCTGTATCTAGGATACCAGATTCCTAAGTTTAGGGTCCCTGAGAGATATCTAAGAATTCTCTTAACTACAGTCATGTGGGATTTCTTAGGATCAGCTTGAAATCTAGTACAAAGACAAATACTAAATATTATATCAAGTTGGCTAGCAGTCAAGTAAAGCAGTGAACCAATGATTCCTTTGTACTTCTTTTGATCAACAAATTTTCCATTTGAATCTTTATCTAACTAAATAGCAGAGCTCATGGGAGTATTTATTGGCTTGACTTTATCCATTTTATATTTCTTCAAGATGTCCTTAATATACTTTAATTGATTGATAAAAGTTCCATCATCCATTTGTTTTATGTTAAATCCCAAAAAGTAGGATAATTCTCCCATCATACTCATCTCAAACTCCTTACTCATTATTTTAGAAAAATCATCACATAACTTTTGATCAGAATATCCAAACAGTATATCATCAATATAGATCTGCATAATGAGTAAATCAGCTCCTACTTTTCTCAGAAAAAAGATGGTGTCTACGCCTCCCTTAATAAACTCTCTTTCTAGTAGAAATATGCTAAGCCTCTCATTCCAAGCTCTAGGTGCCTGTTTCAATCCATATAAGGCCTTTTTTAATTTGTAAATAAGATTTGGATATTAGGAACTCTCAAAACCTGGGGGTTGCTCTACAAAGACATCTTCTTTTATTACCCCATTTAAAAAGAAACTTTTGACATCCATTTAAAAAAGCTTAAATTCCTTATAACAAATAAAGGCTATTAATACTCTAATGGCTTCCAATCTAGCTACAGGGGCAAAGGTCTCCTCAAAATCAATCCCTTCTATTTGGTTGTACCCCTTAGCCATCAATCTTGCCTTATTCCTAACCACCACACCAGAATCATTCATTTTACTCTTAAAGACCCATTTGGTTCCCACTTCACTTTGATTCTTAGGACTTTCTATTAACTCCCAAACATCATTCCTCACAAATTGGTTAACTTCTTGCATAACTAAGATTCAAAATTCATCAGAAAGGGCTTGATTGATGTTGGTGGATTCAATCATTGAGATAAAGGCAGAATGATTTACTTCCTTCCTAAGTCTTATTGTCAATTTGGATTCAAGGACTATAATTTTAATGATAGCAAACCTTTTTGTTTTTGGTTGAGTGCCTAATCTTTTAGGTTCACAAGATCAATTATAATCCAAGCCAGCTCAAGATCTAGTCAGTCTGTTTGAGTTTTTAAGTTCAATGTATTTTTTTATCTTTCTTGAGTCAAGTATAATGTAATGGATCTCCAAGCTAAGTAACTTTGTATACACACACTTAGGGGGAGAGTTTTAGTGAGTTAGAGTTTCTATTCAAAATTGTGTTCACATCATCCTAGATGATATTCATATCATCTTGGACGATCCATTGAAAATAGAAACCCTATTTAGGATGACCATGTTTAGCCGATCTGATTAAGCAGATCGTCTTGGATGATATACCCATCGTACAGGATGATATACTTAAATCAGAAATTTCTAGCCACCAAACCATGTTAGGCAAGTTTTTTTTTAGCTTTTTGATCTGATCGTCCTAGATGATAAGTATATCATCCTAAATGATACGTGTATCATCCTAGATGATGCTTTATAATCATGCCTAAATTAGTCAGGTGATTAAGAAAAGTAATTAAGATTTGAGTGATTTGATTATATCATCCTGGACAATCGCAAGATTATCCTGGACGATCAATTAAAAAACTTGACCGTCCAGTCCATTTCACCTGGATGACCCGACGAATCTACTGGATGATTTTGGGCAATTTTGAACTAATCGTACAGGATAATATATGTATCATCCTACATGGTCGAGTTATTTTTTTCAAATCATCCAGGCTTTTCTCCTGGACGTCCCGAGCTATCTTCTAGATGATATTCCTGGTTTGAATTAATCATCCAAGATAATCACAAACTTGTGCCGGATGATATGAACAGTATTTTTCTTCTAATCATCCAAAAGAACTAGATTGTCCAAGCCAAAAGGGTTTGATTTACACTGATTGTACAGGACTATCTATCGATCATCTTGGACGATCTTTGATGGCTAGTCAAAATTTAAGGCAATATTTGAGCCCTCATATTTAAGATCTCTTATCTTCTATCATTGAGATATCTTGCTACTATCCTTTCCTGTAAAAGCTTTCAGAAGGAGAGAGAGAGGATCTTGTAAGGGGGAGTTTCTGAGGTGTTCACAAAGGTTGCTCCAAGCAAAGATTTGAGTTATCTTCTACAGTCGTCATCTCTTATCCTTGGTGTCTCCGTGGAAGGATCATATACAAGAAGATCAAGGTTCTATGCTTGCTTCAGGCGGAAGCAAAAGGAGGAAAGGTTCTCTGCCTGCTTCAGGAGGAAGTGAAAGGAGTCTGGGTTCTTTGCCTCTCCAGGTTGGTGGAAAGGAGTTTTATAAAGGCTTCTCCGCCTTACTGTGGGAGCAGAAGGAGAGTCACTTAGTGTTAGTGCAATACCCGAAGGTGAGGCTCCGGGGAGTGGACGTAGGTCAAGTTGACCGAACCACTATAAAATCTAGTGTGTTCTTTCTAATTATTTTCTACATTTATTTTTTTGTTGATGATCGTGTGATTGTAGTCATTATTTTGTTATCTTTAAACATCTACACATCATTGAGAAATTGTAATTGATTTAAAATATTCAAAAAGATATTTTAAATTATTTTTTCTCATAAATTTTTAAAATACCAATTCACCCTGCCCCCGTCCCTCCCCCCCCCCCCCCCCTCTTAGTTAGCCTCAAGCTAGTTCATAAGGGCTTAACATTTTTAACGAACTTTCAAGTGGTATCAGAGCGGGATTCATAAAATCTTGTTTTGAAAAACTTTTGAATTTCATCCATGGCTAACTTTGGTAATAGAAATACTGCTGAAGATTATTCCATTACTCGTCCACCCTTATTTGATAACATACCATTTGATTTTTAGAAAACTCGCATGTCAACTTTTTTACAATCAATTGATTATCACATGTGGATGCTTGTTAAAGATGGTTATGAAGCACCTTTTAGACTTGTCAATGATATTAAAACTAAACTTTCTTTTGCTGAATGGACTTTTAATGATCAAGATTTAACACAATTGAATGTAAAATGCTTGAACTATTTTTTCTGTGCTTTAAAATTTGAAGATTACATGTGTGTATCAACCTGAACAACTAGCAAAGAAATCTAGGATAAATTGTGTATCACTTATGAGGGCACAACTGAAGTTAAACAAACTAGATTGAATATTCTGCTTCATGATTATGAGCTCTTTCACATGAAACCTAGTGAGTCAATATCTGAAATGTGCACTAGGTTCACTCAAATCATCACCTCCCTGTATGCCTTAGGAAGAGAACTCACGAACTATGAAAAAGTTAACAAAATCTTGAGATGTTCGTCTTCTTCCTATGATGCCAAGATAACTGCAATCACTGAATCAAAAGATTTGAATAATTATTCTATTGATAACTTACTTGGATCACTAATTGCTTACGAGCAAGGAGTGAACCAAAGATAGCTTGATGCAGGTGAGAAGAAGAAAGAGAAAACTATGATGCTGAAGGCTAACAATACATATACTGATACTTTCAGGTCTGATAGCGATGATGTTACCTTAATCATTAGGCAATTTAAAAGCTTTCTAAGGAAGAAACACAAGAACTATTAGAAGTGGAACAAAGGTAAGAGTAGCAAAAATTTTAAAGGTTCTTCTGATACAGTTTATTTTGAATACAGGAAGTCTGGACATAGAAAGGCTGATTGTCCTACACTTAAGGCTCACTCAAGCAAGGAGAAGGGTGAGGAGAAACCCAAGTTCAGAAAGGACAAGAAGCGGTTTTAAAAGACTTTCTAGGCAGATTCTGCATCCGACTCCTCTAAGACTAAAGCTGAAGAGGAGACTACAAACCTGTGTTTGATGGCGGATGAACATCATGGTCAGTCTGATCAAGAAGAGGTAAGTGAACTAGCCTACAATCAATTGCTTGATATTTCTGAGAAAATTCATTCATCATATAGAAAACTTAAGATAACTCATACTAATCTGAAATTGGAACACTTAAATTTGTAAAAAGAGCATGAAGTGTTGCTTAAGGATCATTCTGCACTTGATAGCAATCACATGTTATTTCTTGATGAATTTGATAAACTGAATAAAAAGAATTCTGAATTAATAATTGAGTATGATTCATTCAAAGCATCACATGTTGAATTAGAAGCTGTATTTAAAGAATTACACACTCATGCATCTGATTTAGATAGTAGTGAGCATTATTTAAAATTTTAAATTATAAGTCTCAAAAAGAAAAATGAATTTCTAAGTGTAAAAATTAGTGCATTTAAGAAAAATGAAACACCTCCTATATTTGCACAATTTTACAAACCTCCATCGCTTGAAGGATCACACTCAAAATCATCAAAATATGCATCATTCAAACTTAGGAAGAGGCACTATCACCCCCGTAGATTAGTTAATCCTTTTATTAGTGTTAGATGTTTCTCATGTGGCATGTTAGTGTTGCGAATTTAGTTTCGAGGACTATAATTTTGATGATAGCAAACATCTCTAGTTCTTGTTGACTGTCTAATCTTTCAGGTACACAGGATCAATTGCAAGTTCAAGCCAGTTCATGAATGAATTAATCTGTATTATAATTCTGGTCCAATTGTGTCTAATGTACTATTTTTCTTTTCTTGAGTCAATTGTAATGTAACTGATCCCCTAACTAAGTAACCTTGCACACATACACTCATGGGGAGAGCTTGAGTGAATTAGAGCTTCTATTCAATTTTAGTTCACATCGTCCTAGACGATACTCACATCATCCTAGATAATAAAGTGAAAATAGAAACCCTAATTAGGGCTACCAAGTTAAGTGTGTATGATTAAGCAGATCGTCTTGGACGATCCATACATCGTACGGGACGATAGGCTCAAATTAGAAATTCTCAACCGCCAGATCAAGTTAAGCAAGTTTTATTTTTAGAGATTTGATCTGATCGTCCCGGACGATACGTGTATCATCCTGAACGATCCAGTACAATCATGCCTAAATTAGTCTGGTAATTAAGGAAAGCAATTAATATTTACTTAATACGATCACATCGTCCAGGATGATCATGATCGTCCAGTGTGTTTCAGCTGTACGTCCAGAGCAGTGCTCAGGACGATTTTGACACTTTTTGTTCTAATCGTACAGGACGATATCAGTATCGTCCTGGATGATCAAGTCATTTTTGGATCGTCCAACACAAGTTCGTCTGGACGACCAGAGCGGTCTTCTGGATGAAATTCCTGGATTTATACTAATCATCCTGGATAATTGTAGAATCGTACAGGATGATCTGATCAACTTTTTCTACTGATCATCCAGAAGAGCCAAATCGTTCAGGCTGAAATAGATGATTTTGAACTAATCATACAAGATGATATTTCTATCGTCCTGGACGATTCTTGCCGACCAGTTGAGATTTAGGGCAATTTTAGAGCCCTCCTTTAAAAGATATTTTTCTTCCAATAAAAAAAATATTTTGCCACTTTTCTTTACAGAGAAACCCTAGAGAGAGAGTTTGGGAGAGAGAGAGAGAGGATCTTATGAGGGGGAGTTTGTGAGGGATTCAAAAAGGTTGCTCCAAGCAAGGATCAGAGTCTTCTTCTCCGCTCGTCGTTTCTGGTCTTGTCAGTGTCTCTTGGGAGGATCGTTAGTAAGAAGATCCGGGTTCTCTACCCACTTCAGGAGGAAGCGAAAGGAGTTCAAGTTCTCTTCTTGCTTTAGGAGGAAGTGAAAGGAGTCCGAGGTTCTTTTCCTGCTTCAGGAGGAAGCAAAAGGAGGTTAGGTTCTCTGCCACACCATGTCGGTGGAAAGGAGTTTTTGTACAGGCTTCTCCGCCTTGCTGTGGGAGTAAAAGGAGAGTCACTTTGAGTCAGTGCAATACCCGGAGGGGAGGCTACGGGGAGTGGACGTAGGTCAAGTTGACCGAACCACTATAAAATATGGTGTGTTCTTTCTGATTATTTTTTATACTTTAGTTTTCTGTTATTAACTGCTTGGGTGAAATCTGTGGTTAATCTTTTCATTTATGTGTTTACTTATTTCCACTGCAAATCATCAAAAAGATTATTCCTGTTGCTCTTAAATTTTTAAATAACCAATTCACCCCCCCTCTTGGTTTGCCTTGGGACTAGTTCATCAGGGCTTAACATCCCTATCGAACGTTCAAGTGGTATCAGAGCGGGATTCAAAAATTTAAGTTTAAAAACTTTTGAATTTGATCCATGGCTAACTTTGGTAATCATAATACTGCTGAAGGTTATTCAATTACAATACCACCATTGTTTGATAACGTACCTTTGGATTTTTAGAAAACTCGCATGTCCACTTTTCTTCAATCAATTGATTATCGCATGTGGATGCTTATTAAGGATGGCTATGAGCCACCTTTTAGAATGATTAACAATGTTAACACTGAACTTCCTTACACTGATTGGACTTTTGATGATCGTGACTTAGCCCAATTGAATACCAAATGTTTGAACTATTTTTTCTGTACCTTAAAATATGATGATTACATGCGTATTTTTACTTGTACAACCGACAAAAAAATTTGGGATAGATTGTGCATCACTTATGAAGGTACAACTGAAGTCAAACAGTCTAGGTTAAACATATTGCTTCATGACTATGAACTTTTTCGCATGAAATCTACTGAATCCGGTGAACACTGCCTGTTATGTGGTGAATAGGATGAATGTTAGATTCAATCTGAACAAGACACCTTATGAGATCATTAAGGGTAGAACTCCAAACCTGTCCCACCTCCATGTCTTTGGCTATAAGGTTTTCATTCTGAACAACGGAAAATCATCCTTAGGAAAGTTTGACCCCAAATCTGATGAAGGAGTGTTCTTAGGCTATTCTAGTGTGGGGAAATCCTTTAGGGTGTTTAATAAGAGGACATTCATGATGAAAGAGACAACTCATGTGGTGTTTGATGAATCTGATCCTAAGATGACTAGAGTTGAGGAAGAAGAAGAGGTAGGGGAGATTACCCAAGGGGTTAAAAATGCAAATCTGGAGGAAAGGGTAGACCTCAAACCACTTTGCCTAGAGATTAGAGATATTCTTCGAGTCATCCTAAAGAACTGATCTTAGGAGACCCTTCTAAAGGTGTTATAGGACTAGGCATGGACTTAGGAAGTAAGTAAACCACTCTGCCTTTATCTCAATGACTGAACCCACCAACATCAATCAAGCCCTTTCGGTTGAGTTTTGGATCTTAGCTATGCAAGAAAAATTGAATCAATTTATAAGAAACGATATTTGGGAGCTAATAGAAAGACCTAAAAATCAAAGTATAGTGGAAACCAAGTGGGTCTTTAAGAATAAGATGAATGATTATGGTGTGGTGGTTATGAATAAGGCAAGATTGGTGGCTAAGGGGTATAATGAGATTGAAGGGATTGATTTTGAGGAGACCTTTGCCCCTGTAGCTAGATTAGAAGCCATTAGGGTGCTACTAGCCTTTGCCTGTTATAAGGGATTTAAGCTGTTTCAAATGAATGTCAAGAGTGCCTTTTTAAATGGGATAATAAAAAGGGATGTTTTTGTAGAACAATCCCCAGGTTTTGAGAGTTCCTAATATCCAAATAATATTTATAAATTAAAAAATGTCTTATATGGATTGAAACAGGCACCCAGAGCTTGATATGAGAGGCTTAGCACATTCCTGTTAGAAAGAGAGTTTGGTAAGGGGAGCATAGACACCACTCTTTTTCTGAGGAGAGTAAGGGATAATTTACTCATTTTCCAGATCTATGTTGATGATATTATTTTTGGATCTTGTGATAAATATTTATGTGATGAGTTTTCTAAAATAATGAGTAAGGAGTTTGAGATGAGTATGATGGGAGAGTTGTCCTACTTTTTGGGGTTTAGTATAAGGCAAATGGATGATGAAACCTTTCTCAATCAATCTAAATACACTAAGGACATTTTGAAGAAATATGAAATTGATAAAGCCAAGCCAATCAACACTCCCATGAGCTCCTCTGTTCAGTTAGATAAGGATTCAAGTGAAAAATCTATTGATCAGAAGAAGTATAGAAGAATAATTGGATCATTATACTGGACCGCTAGCCGACCTGATATCATGTTTAGTGTTTATCTTTGTGCTAGGTTTCAAGCTGATCCTAAAGAGTCCCACCTGACTGCTGTTAAGAGAATTCTTAGATATCTTTTAGGGACCTCAATCTTAGGAATTTGGTGCCCTAGGCACAGCACATATTCTGATTATGACTTTATAGGGTGTAGGGTGGATAGAAAGAGCACTTTTGGAACTTATCAATTCATAGGACAGTCTTTAGTCTCCTGGTCCAGTAAAAAATAGAACTCAGTTGTACTTTCCACTGCTGAAACTGTGTACATTACCTTAGGAAGTTGTGTGGCCCAAGTTCTTTGGTTGAAGTAATAAGTCTTGGATTTAGGATTACCTGTGGGCACAATTTCTGTTCTGTGTGATAATACTAGTGCCATCTACATTTCTAATAATACAATCAAACATTCTAGAATCAAACACATTGATATAAGGCATCACTTCATTAGGGATCATGTTACAAAAAGGGGCATTAAGCTACATCATATAGCAACTGAAAATCAGCTGGCTGACATATTTACTAAACCATTGGTCTTTAACTCATTCAGCATTTTGAGGACCAGATTAGGTGTGATTGACATAAATGCTTGATTCTGATGAATACTGATTTCTGATTTGTCTATTTTTCTTATTTTGTCTATGTTAGTTAGTTGTTTGATTTGATTATCTATTTTCTATTGAGTTTTATTTTTTCTGCTGATTTTAATTTTAAGTTTAATCTTATTATTAGTTTGATTTGAGTATTTATTTTGAATGTAATTTCTTACTTGTTTTCATTTACTATTTCATCTCTTTTGTTTACTATTTTATCTCTTTCAAAATCAAATCACCGCTCACTACTACTGATAAACTGAATTTTTGACTGAGAGTTTTGTCTTGTTTTTATTTGGAAGCTGGTAAGCAGTGATTGATTCCACTGGATCTGTTAAAGGGAAGAAATATTGATGATTGTTTCTCTTCCTCTAACTCCTTTACTGGTGTATTATTTCTTTTGGATAAAAATATTCTTCAAAATTAAAAATTGGTTTTTAAAATAGAGATTTATTTTATCTTCCTACAGTAATCTACCTTATATGAATAGTATTTTCAAAGTCTTGAGTCATTGTTATGATTTTCTGAACCAAGTGATTGCACTTATCATACGATGCATGGCTTTTGTTTTGTGAATTACTCCTCCTTATTATGGAGAGTGAGTTTTGTCGTCTCCTATGTCTGAAAGATAATTTCACAGTTGAGACTCTTTAGCGATTATGAAAAGAAGAAAGCTTACAAAAGATGCGCAATGAGCCAAACAAATTCAAAAAGAGGCACAAAATGAGCCCAAAGCTGAAAAGATGCGAAATGTCACCAAACTAAAAGATACACAAAGTGTATCAAAAATCAAAAGATGCGCAAAGCGCCAAATAAATTGAAAATTAGGCACAAAATGAGCCCAAACCAAGCTTTCTTCCCTTTCAGATCGTTAAATTCTTAGAAAAATCTGTGCGCCACTTAATTTTTTTCAAAAGCTAGAGATGAAAATCATGATTTTTGATTTCTTTCTTTGTAATACTATTATATCAGATATTTTTCTGGAATGAGGCTTGAAATGATCTTTTTTTAATCTAATTTTTTTTCTTCTGAATTAGATTTTAGGGTAAAAGGAATGTGAATTTACAAGGTATCTGAGGTAAGAGTTACGAAAGTCAATTTTCCAACTTTTTCTGGATTTTAGCACTGTCGATTATCTTCTTATTTGCTTTTGGATTTAAAATCAAGAGAAAATTTTGATTTACTGAAGCAGATTGATAAAAAAAAGGAGTAGTATGTCTTGCGGGTTTGGAATTATACGGGTTTTACTATTTTTATATGTTGTCTTTCCCTTTTTGAGATGTCAAAAGGGGGAGTAGTCAGTCTTGTGTTTTGAATTAGTTTAGTAATTTTATATTATTCACCCATTGTTAAATTCCTATTTTTAAAATTATTAAAAAATATTTGCCATCATCAAAAAGAGGGAGATTGTTGCAAATTTGATTTCAAGGACTATAATTTTGATGATAACAAACATCTCTGGTTCTTATTGATTATCTAATCTTTCAGGTACGTAGGATCAATTGCAAGTTCAAGCCAGTTCAAGAATGAATAAGTCTCTATTATAATTTAGGTCCAAGTGTGTCTAATATACTATTTTTTCCTTTTCTTGAGTCAATTGTAATGTAACTGATCCCCTAGCTAAGTAACCTTGCACACACACACTCAGGGGGAGAGCTTGAGTGAATTAGAGCTTCTGTTCAATTTTAGTTCAGATCATCCTAGACGATACTCACATCATCCTGGATGATCAAGTGAAAATAGAAACCCTAATTAGGGCGACCAAGTTAAGTGTGTCTGATTAAGCAGATCATCCTAGATGATCCATACATCGTACGGGATAATAGGCTCAAATCAAAAATTCTCAGCCACTAGATCAAGTTAGACAAGTTTTATTTTTAGAGATTTGATCTGATTGTCCCGGACGATACGTGTATCATCTTGAACGATCCAGTACAATCATGCCTAAATTATTCTGGTGATTAAGGAAAGCAATTAATATTTACTTGATATGATCACATCGTCCAGGATGATCGCAAGATCGTCTAGGATGATCATGATCATCCAATGTGTTTCAGCTGTACGTCCAGAGCGATGCTTAGGATAATTTTGGCACTTTTTGTTCTAATCGTACAGGACGATATCAGTATCGTCCTAAACGATCAATTCATTTTTGGATCATCCAGCACAAGTTCCTCTAGACGACCAGAGCAGTCTTCTAGATGAAATTCCTGGATTTATATTAATCGTCCCTGATGATCGCATAATCGTACAGGATAATCTGATCAACTTTTTCTACTGTACGTCCAGAAGTACCAGTCGTCCAGGCTGAAATAGGTGATTTTAAACTAATCGTACAGGATGATATTTCTATCATCCTGGATAATTCTTGCCAACTAGTTGAGATTTAGGGCAATTTTAGAGCCCTCCTTTAAAAGATATTTTTCTTCCAACAAGAAAAATCTTTTGCTACTTTTCTTTACAGAGAAACTCTAGAGAGAGAGTTTGGGAGAGAGAGAGAGGATCTTATGAGGGGGAGTTTGTGAGGGATTCACAAAGGTTGCTCCAAGTAAGGATCAGAGACGTCTTCTCCGCTCGTTGTCTCTGGTCTTGTCGGTGTCTCTTGGAAGGATCGTCAGCAAGAAGATTCAGGTTCTCTGCTCGCTTCAGGAGGAAGTAAAAGGAGTTCAGGTTCTCTACCTGCTTCAGGAGGAAGCAAAAGGAGTCCAAGGTTCTCTACCTGCTTCAGGAGGAAGCGAAAGGAGGTTAGGTTCTCTGCCTCACCGTGTCGGTGGAAAGGAGTTTTTGTACAGGCTTATCTGCCTTACTGTGGGAGCAAAAGGAGAGTCACTTTGAGTTAGTGCAATACCCGGAGGGGAGGCTCCAGGGAGTGGATGTAGCTCAAGTTGACCGAACCACTATAAAATCAGGTGTGTTCTTTCTGATTATTTTCTACACTTTAGTTTTCTGTTATTAAATGCTTGGGTGAAATTTGTGGTTAATCTTTTCATTTATGTGTTTACTTATTTCTGCTACAAATCATCGAAAAGATTATTCCTATTGCTCTCAAATTTTTAAATGACAAATTCACCCCCTCTCTTGGTTAGCCTCGGGACTAGTTCATCAGGGCTTAACATCCCTATCGAACTTTCAGTTAGGACATATCTCTCACACTTGCACTGTTCATCATAGTATATATTAAGTGTGGAGGCCTAAATTACATATTTTATAGTACAGCACACATGTATTACATTCTTCTTTTTATGAGAAGAAACCCAAACCTGCTTGAGTTCCTAAATTTAATGTTTCATGATTTTGTAGGGGATCTCTCACACAACACCTTGTGAGAGCATGTGGTACCTGAGCAGTGGATGCTCAAGACATATGACTGGAGATGTAAATCAATTCATTTCGTTAGAGGCTAGGGCTGGAGGCAAGGTCAATCTTCGAGACAACACCACCATGAAAGTGGTGGGCACATGTATAATCAGAAACTCTAAGAATCTTTTGATTGAAAATATTTTACTTGTAGATGGACTGAAATATAATTTGCTCAGCATCAGTCAACTCTATGACAAAGGGTTCAGCATCAAGTTCCTGACAAACACATACATTATAAGCTTAAATAATAACATTATTTTGTATGGCAAGAGGATCAACAATATTTACATGCTTGATTTAAATAATATTGAATGTGCTACTTTATTTTGCTTAAAATCTGCTGCTAATGAGTCTTGGTTATGGCACAAGAGATTATGTCATGCCAGCATGAAAATCCTTAGATGAGTCTGTTGCAAATCTGGTTTTGATGATGACAAACATGTTTCCAGTGTGTTTTACTTGGCTAATCAGTTTCAGGCACAAAAGACCACGAGCTACTCAAGCCAACTCAAGATCGGGTCCAAGTGTGTCAAATGTATGATTTTTCCTTTTATTGAGTCAATTGTAATGTAACTGATTCCCTAGCTAAGTAACCTTGCACACACACACTCAGGGAGAGAGATTGAGTGAATTAGAGTTTCTGTTAAAATTTTGTTCAGATCGTCCTGGACGATAGTTCCATCGTCCTGGACGATCCAGTTAAAACAGAAACCCTAATTAGGGCGACTAAGTTAAGAGGGTCTGATTAAGCAGATCGTCCTGGACGATCTATGGATCGTACGGGACGATATGCTCAAATCAGAAATTTCCAGCCGCCAGATTAAGTTAGGCAAGTTTTATTTTAAGTATTTTGGTCTGATCGTCCCGGACGATACGTGTATCGTCCTGGACGATGCACTACAATCATGCCTAAATTAGTCTGGTAATTAAGGAAAGCAATTAATGTTTAATTGATACGATCACATCGTCCTGGACGATCGCAGGATCGTCCCGGACGATCGTGATCGTCTTGTGCATTTCAGCTGTACGTCCAGAACTATGTACAGGACGATTTGGGGCCTTTTTGAACTAATCGTACCGGACGATTACCCTATCGTCCGGGACGATCAAGTCATTTTTTGGTCGTCCAGCGCAGTTTTCTCTGGACGACCCGAACTGTCTTCTGGACGATTTCCTTCAATTTGAACTAATCGTCCCGGACGATCGCAGGATCGGACGGGACGATATGAACAACTTTTTCTACTGATCGTCCAGAAGAGCCAGATCGTCCAGGCTGAAACAGCTGAATTTGAACTGATCGTACAGGACGATCGATAGATCGTCCTGGACGATCTTTGCCGACAAGTTGAGATTTAGGGCAAATTTTAAGCCCTCCTTTAAAAGAACTTTTTCCTAGATTTGGAAAAATCTTTTGCTGCCTTCCTTCCCTGAGAAATCCTAGAGAGAGAGAGAGTTGGGAGAGAGAGAAGAGATCTTGTGAGGGGGAGTTAGTGAGGGATTCACTAAGGTTGCTCCAAGCACGGATCAGAGTCGTCTTCTCCGCTCGTCGTCTGTCGTCTAGTCGGTGTTCTTCGTGGGAGGATCGTTCGCAAGAAGATCCGGGTTCTCTGCCCGCTTCAGGAGGAAGCGAAAGGAGTTCGTGGGTTCTCTGCCCGCTTCAGGTGGAAGCAAAAGGAGTTCGAAGGTTCTCTGCCTGCTTCAGGAGGAAGCGAAAGGAGGTCGGGTTCTCTGCCTCACCGTGTGGTGAAAAGGAGGTGTTTTGTACAGGCTTCTCCGCCTTGCTGTGGGAGCAAAAGGAGAGTCACTTTCGTTTAGTGCAATACCCGGAGGGGAGGCTCCGGGGAGTGGACGTAGGTCAAGTTGACCGAACCACTATAAAATCTGGTTTGCTTTTCTGATTCAGTTTTGCATTTTACTTTTCAATATAAACTGCTTGGGTGATTATCGTTGGTTGATCTTTTCGTTATTGTTTACTTGTTTCCGCTGCTAAGTATCGAAAAGATTTTTGTTGTTATCGTGAAATTTTTAAATAACCAATTCACCCCCCCTCTTGGTTAGCCTCGGGACTAGTTCAGTAGGGCTTAACATCCCTTTCGAACTTTCAAGTGGTATCAGAGCGGGATTCAAAATTTCTGTTTAAAAACTTTTGAATTTGATCCATGGCTAACTGTAACAATCGTAATACTGCTGAAGGTTATTCTATAACTAGACCACCGTTGTTTGATAACATTCCATTTGACTTTTGGAAAACACGCATGTCTACTTTTTTCAGTCTATTGATTATCGCATGTGGATGTTAGTTAAGGACGGATACGAACCACCTTTTCGAATGGTTAACAATGTGAAAACTGAATTGCCGTTTGCTGATTGGACATTTGATGATCGTGATTTAGCACAGTTAAATGCCAAATGTTTGAACTGTTTCTTTTGTGCTTTAAAATCTGAGGACTATATGCGTGTTTCTACTTGTACAACGGGAAAAGAGATTTGGGATAGATTATGTATAACATATGAAGGTACAACTGAAGTCAAACAGTCTAGGTTAAACATCTTGTTACATGATTACGAACTTTTTCGCATGAAACCTAGTGAGACTATTTCAGAAATGTACACAAGGTTCACTCAGATTGTTACCTCTTTGCATGCTTTAGGTAGAGAACTTACCAACTACGAAAGAGTGAACAAGATTCTTAGATGTTTGCCTGCTTCTTATGATGCTAAGATTACTGCTATTACTGAATCCAAAGATTTAAATACTTACTCTATTGACAGCTTACTTGGATCACTCATTGCTTACGAGCAAGGGGTGAACCAAAGGCAACTTGATGCAGGTGAACGCAAGAAAGAGAAGACAGTGGCACTAAAGGCCAAAGATTCAGATGCTAGCACTTCCGGGTCTGATAGCGATGATGTTGCCTTAATCACAAGGCAATTCAAAAGCTTTCTAAGGAAGAAATAGAAGAACCATCAGAAGTGGAACAAGGGTAAGTTTAATAAAAACTTTAAGGGTTCATCTGAATCGGTTTGTTTTGAATGCAGGAAGCCCGGACACATTAAGGCTGATTGTCCAACACTTAAAGCTCACTCAAGCAAGGAGAAGGGTGAGGAGAAACCAAAGTTCAGAAAGGACAAGAAGCGGATTCAGACGGCATTCTGGGCAGACTCTGCATCCGACTCTTCTGAGACTGAAGCTGAAGAGGAGGAAACAAACTTGTGTTTGATGGCTGATGATCACCCTGGTCAGTCCGACCAGGAAGAGGTATGTGAGCTTACTTACGATCAGTTATTTGAAGTTTCTGAAAAGATTCATACATCGTATAGGAAGCTTAAGAAAACCCATGCTAGTTTGAAACTAGATTATCTGACTTTGCAAAAAGAGCATGAAGTGTTGATTAAGGATCATTCCACCATTGATAGCAATCACATGTCTTTACTAGATGAGTTTGATGAACTGAATAAAAAGCATTCTGATTTAATTGTTGAGCATAACTTGTTAAAAACAGCGCATGTTGAATTAGAACTTGCTTTTAAGAAAGTGAATGATTTGGCATCTGAGTTAGAAAGTACTGATAGTGCAAAAACGTTTGAAATTGGAAGTTTAAACAAACACATTGAGTTTTTGAAAGTGAAAATCAGTTCTTTTGAAAATAACAAAACACCGCCTACTTTTGAACAATTTTATGCACCGCCACCTTTTAAAAATTCTGTTGCAAGTTCTTCAAAGCATGTTTCATACACTACTAGGAAGAGGCACTATCACTCACGACGTTTAGTTAATCCTTTTCCTGGTGTTAGATGTTTTTCATGTGGCATGTTAGGACACATATCACACACTTGTACTGTTCACCGTAGTACACATTGGGTGTGGAGACCCAAACTGCCTGTTGCACAGCACAGCACACATGCATCGCATTCTTCTTTTCATAAGAAGGAACCCAAACCTGTTTGGGTTCCTAAGACTGACATTTGATGATTTTGTAGGTGTGCTCTCACACAAGACCTCGTGAGAGCATGTGGTACCTGGACAGCGGATGTTCTAGACATATGACTGGAGATGCAAATCAGTTCATTTCGCTGGAGGCCAGAGCTGGAGGCAAGGTTACACTTGGAGATAACACCACCAGGAAGGTGGTAGGCACAGGTATAATTGGTGATTCAAAGAACTTTATGATTGATAATGTTTTGCTTGTAGATGGACTGAAACACAACCTGCTGAGCATCAGTCAACTCTGCGACAAGGGATACAGCATCAAATTCCTGCCCACTGGCTGCATTTTAAGCTTAAATGATGAAGTTGTTTTGCAGGGGCAAAGGATCAACAACGTCTACAAGCTGGATGTAAGTAGCATTAAATCTGATAATTCAATTTGCTTAAAAACTGCTGCTGATGAGTCTTGGTTATGGCATAGGAGATTGTGTCATGCCAGTATGAAAACCCTTAGGAGAGTCACCCAAAAGGACTTAGTTAGAGGTGTGCCCAAGCTTAAGTTCACTAAGGATCACCTGTGTGATGCCTGTCAGTTGGGGAAGCAAGTCCAGTCCTCTTTTCACTCTGTTAAGGACATTAGCACTTCTAGACCTTTAGAAGTTCTTCACATGGACCTCTTTGGACCCATTAGCACTGCCAGCTTAGGGGGGAGAGTCTATGGTTTTGTGATTGTTGATGATTATTCAAGGTTCACTTGGGTTAAGTTTTTGTCACACAAATCTGAGTCATTTGATGAGTTTAGATCTTTCTCTACTTGGATTCAGAAGAAGTTAGGATGTGAGATTATTACCATCCATAGTGATCACGGAGGGGAGTTTGAAAATGAAAGATTTGGAAGTTTTTGTGAGAATCATGGGATTAGTCACAATTTTTCAGCTCCTAGGACCCCTCAGCAGAACGGGGTAGCTGAAAGGAAGAACAGGACCTTAGTGGAAGCCGCTAGAGCCATGCTTGCCGAGTATTCACTTCCAAAATACTTTTGGGCTGAAGCGGTGAACACTGCCTGTTATGTGCTGAATAGGGTAAATGTGAGAGTCAAGCTGAACAAGACACCTTATGAGATCATTAAGGGTAGAACTCCAAATCTGTCCCACCTCCATGTCTTTGGCTGTAAGGTTTTCATTCTAAACAACGGGAAGTCACCCTTAGGAAAATTTGACCCCAAATCTGATGAAGGAGTGTTCTTAGGATATTCAAGTGTGGGGAAATCCTTTAGGGTGTTCAATAGGAGGACTTTGGTGGTGGAAGAAACAACCCATGTAGTGTTTGATGAATCTGATCCTAAGGAGTCTAGATCTGAAGTAGAAGATGAAGAGATTGTTGAGGTTACCCAAGGAGTTGGAAATACAAATTTGGAGGAAAGGGTAGAACCTCAAATCCCTTTGCCTAGAGATTGGAGATATTCTTCGAGTCATCCTAAAGAACTGATCTTAGGAGACCCTTCTGAAGGTGTTAGGACTAGGCATGGACTTAGGAAGGAAGTAAACCATTCTGCCTTTATCTCAATGACTGAACCCACCAACATCAATCAAGCCCTGTCGGATGAATTTTGGATTTTAGCTATGCAGGAAGAATTGAATCAATTTGTAAGGAATGATGTTTGGGAGTTAGTAGAAAGACCTAAAAATCAAAGTATTGTGGGAACCAAGTGGGTCTTTAAGAATAAGATGAATGATTCTGGTGTGGTGGTGAGAAATAAGGCAAGATTGGTGGCTAAGGGGTATAATCAGATAGAAGGGATAGATTTTGAGGAAACTTTTGCCCCTGTAGCTCGATTGGAAGCCATTAGAGTGCTACTAGCCTTTGCCTGTTATAAGGGATTTAAGCTGTTTCAAATGGATGTCAAGAGTGCCTTTTTAAATGGGGTAATTAAAGAAGATGTTTTTGTAGAACAACCCCCAGGTTTTGAGAGTTCCCAATATCCAAGTCATGTCTATAAATTAAAAAAGGCCTTATATGGATTGAAACAGGCACCCAGAGCTTGGTATGAGAGGCTTAGCACATTCCTGTTAGAAAGAGAGTTTGTTAAGGGGAGCGTAGACACCACCCTTTTTCTGAGGAGATTAGGAGATGACTTACTCATTGTCCAGATCTATGTTGATGATATAATTTTTGGATCTTCTGATAAATACTTATGTGAAGAGTTTTCCAAAACAATGAGTAAAGAGTTTGAGATGAGTATGATGGGAGAATTGTCCTACTTTTTGGGGTTTAGCATAAGGCAAATGGATGATGGAACTTTTCTCAATCAATCAAAATATACTAAGGACATTTTGAAGAAATATGAAATGGACAAAGCCAAGCCAATCAATACTCCCATGCCCTCCTCAGTTCAGTTAGATAAGGATTCAAATGGAAAATCTGTTGATCAGAAGAAGTATAGAGGGATAATAGGTTCACTGCTTTACCTGACTGCTAGCCGACCCGATATCATGTTTAGTGTCTGTCTTTGTGCTAGGTTTCAGGCTGATCCTAAAGAGTCCCACCTGACTGCTGTTAAGAGAATTCTTAGATATCTTTTAGGGACCCCAAACCTAGGAATTTGGTACCCTAGGCACAGCACCTCTTTTGAGATCATTGGATATTCTGACTCTGACTTTGCGGGGTGTAGGGTGGATAGGAAGAGTACCTCTGGGACTTGTCAATTCATAGGACAGTCATTAGTCTCCTGGTCCAGTAGAAAACAGAACTCAGTTGCACTTTCCACTGCTGAAGCTGAGTACATTGCCTTAGGAAGTTGTGTGGCCCAAGTTCTGTGGTTGAAACAACAAGTCTTGGATTTAGGAGTACCCGTTGGCACAATTTCTGTTCTGTGTGATAATACCAGTGCCATCTGTATCTCTAAGAATCCAATCCAACATTCTAGGACCAAACACATTGACATTAGGCATCACTTCATTAGGGACCATGTTACAAAAGGGGACATTGAGCTACATCATGTAGCAACTGAAAATCAGCTGGCTGACATATTCACTAAACCACTGGCCTTTGACTCATTCAGCATTTTGAGAACCAGATTAGGAGTGATTGATATAAATGCTTGATTCTGATGACTGCTGATTTATTATCTTTCTGATTGGTATTCTGATTTCTGTTAGTTAAGTTTAGTTTTTCTTTTGATTTCTGATTTCTGTTAGTTAGTTTTTGGCTTTGATTATTTACTTTCAGTTGATTTTATGTCTTTTGCTGATTTCTGTTTTAGCCTTATTGTTAGTTTGATTTAAGTATTTACTCTGATATGATTTTATACCTATTTTTTTTATTCACTAAGCTCATATCTTGCACTTACTGTTTTATGTTTTTCAAAATCTGATCACCGCTCACTACTTCTGATAATCTGAATTTCTGACTGGGAGTTTTTACCTTGTTTTGATTTGGAAGCTGGTAAGCAGTGATTGATTCCATTGAATCTGTTAAAGGGAAGAAACATTGATGATTGTTTCTCTTCCTCTAACTCCTTTACTGGTGTATGGTTTCTTTTGGATAAAAATCTTCTTCAAAATTAAAATGTTAGTTTTTTTTGAAATAGAGATTATTTTATCTTCCTACAGTAATCTGCCTCATATCAATAGTGTTTTTCAAAGTCTTGAGTCATTAGTTTGATTTTCTAAAACCAAGTGATTGCATTTATCATATGATGTGTGGTTTTTTGTTTTGTGAATCATTCTTCCCTACTGTGGAGAGTCATCTCCTATGTCTGGAAGATAGATTCACAGCTGAGACTCTTTAATGATTATGAAAAGGAGAAAGCTTACAAAAGATGCGCAGTGCGCCAACCAAATTGAAAAAGAGGCATAAAATGAGCCCAAAACTGAAAAGATGCGAAAATGCCAAATACACAAAGTGTATCAAAAAATTCAAAAGATGCGCAGTGCGCCAAATAAATTAAAAAAAAAAAAAAGGCACAAAATGAGCCCAACCTAAGCTTTCTTCGCTTTCAGATCTTTAAATGTCTTAGAAAAAAACTCGTGTGTCACTTAATACGTTCAAAAAGCTTGAGTGTGAAAATCTTGATTTCTGATTTTTTACTTTGCAACACTATTATATCAGATATTTTTCTGGAACGAGGCTTGAAAGGATCTCTTTTCAAATCTAATGTCTTTTCTTCTGAATCGGATTTTTGTTTTGAAAGAGGTTCACATCGATAAGGTGCCCGGGGTCGGAGTTACAAAAGTCGATTTTTTTTTCAACCTTTTCTGGATTTCAGCGTTGTCAATCGTTCTCTTATTGGTTTTTGAATATAAAATCAAGGAAAAATTCTGATTTACTCGAGCAGATTGATCAAAAAAAAAAAAAAAAAAACTTCTATGTGTTTTTTACGTAAGTTTTATTCGTTTTTTTTGTGATTTTGATTTCACTGTCGTGTTGTTGTTCTGTATTTGTTTTATTTTTTGTTTTATTTCCGTATTTATGTTTCTCCCTCCTCCTTTTTGTGATGTCAAAAGGGGGAGTCAGTTGTAGTCGTGTCTGTTTCTATATTCCGTTTTCATGTTGTCTGTATTGTTTGAGCTGTTAAATGAAAATTTAAAAAATGTTTGTTTTGTTTGATTTCTTAGTTTCACTTTTTTTTTAGACCACTTTACAAATGTTTGCCATCATCAAAAAGGGGGAGATTGTTGCAAATCTGGTTTTGATGATGACAAACATGTTTCCAGTGTGTTTTACTTGGCTAATCAGTTTCAGGCACAAAAGACCACGAGCTACTCAAGCCAACTCAAGATCGGGTCCAAGTGTGTCAAATGTATGATTTTTCCTTTTATTGAGTCAATTGTAATGTAACTGATTCCCTAGCTAAGTAACCTTGCACACACACACTCAGGGAGAGAGATTGAGTGAATTAGAGTTTCTGTTAAAATTTTGTTCAGATCGTCCTGGACGATAGTTCCATCGTCTTGGACGATCCAGTTAAAACAGAAACCCTAATTAGGGCGACTAAGTTAAGAGGGTCTGATTAAGCAGATCGTCCTGGACGATCTATGGATCGTACGGGACGATATGCTCAAATCAGAAATTTCCAGCCGCCAGATTAAGTTAGGCAAGTTTTATTTTAAGTATTTTGGTCTGATCGTCCCGGACGATACGTGTATCGTCCTGGACGATGCACTACAATCATGTCTAAATTAGTCTGGTAATTAAGGAAAGCAATTAATGTTTAATTGATACGATCACATCGTCCTGGACGATCGCAGGATCGTCCCGGACGATCGTGATCGTCTTGTGCATTTCAGCTGTACGTCCAGAACTATGTACAGGACGATTTGGGGCCTTTTTGAACTAATCGTACCGGACGATTACCCTATCGTCCGGGACGATCAAGTCATTTTTTGGTCGTCCAGCGCAGTTTTCTCTGGACGACCCGAACTGTCTTCTGGACGATTTCCTTCAATTTGAACTAATCGTCCCGGACGATCGCAGGATCGGACGGGACGATATGAACAACTTTTTCTACTGATCGTCCAGAAGAGCCAGATCGTCCAGGCTGAAACAGCTGAATTTGAACTGATCGTACAGGACGATCGATAGATCGTCCTGGACGATCTTTGCCGACAAGTTGAGATTTAGGGCAAATTTTAAGCCCTCCTTTAAAAGAACTTTTTCCTAGATTTGGAAAAATCTTTTGCTGCCTTCCTTCCCTGAGAAATCCTAGAGAGAGAGAGAGTTGGGAGAGAGAGAAGAGATCTTGTGAGGGGGAGTTAGTGAGGGATTCACTAAGGTTGCTCCAAGCACGGATCAGAGTCGTCTTCTCCGCTCGTCGTCTGTCGTCTAGTCGGTGTTCTTCGTGGGAGGATCGTTCGCAAGAAGATCCGGGTTCTCTGCCCGCTTCAGGAGGAAGCGAAAGGAGTTCGTGGGTTCTCTGCCCGCTTCAGGTGGAAGCAAAAGGAGTTCGAAGGTTCTCTGCCTGCTTCAGGAGGAAGCGAAAGGAGGTCGGGTTCTCTGCCTCACCGTGTGGTGAAAAGGAGGTGTTTTGTACAGGCTTCTCCGCCTTGCTGTGGGAGCAAAAGGAGAGTCACTTTCGTTTAGTGCAATACCCGGAGGGGAGGCTCCGGGGAGTGGACGTAGGTCAAGTTGACCGAACCACTATAAAATCTGGTTTGCTTTTCTGATTCAGTTTTGCATTTTACTTTTCAATATAAACTGCTTGGGTGATTATCGTTGGTTGATCTTTTCGTTATTGTTTACTTGTTTCCGCTGCTAAGTATCGAAAAGATTTTTGTTGTTATCGTGAAATTTTTAAATAACCAATTCACCCCCCCTCTTGGTTAGCCTCGGGACTAGTTCAGTAGGGCTTAACATCCCTTTCGAACTTTCAGAGTCACCCAAAAGGACTTAGTTAGAGGTGTCACCAAGCTTAAGTTCACTAAGGACCACCTGTGTGATGCCTGTCAGCTAGGGAAGTAAGTCCAATCCTCTTTTCACTCCATTAAGGATATCAACACCTCTAGACCTTTGGAAGTCCTTCACATGGATCTCTTTGGACCCATTAGCACTTCCAGTTTATGGGGAAAAGTCTATGGATTTGTTATTATTGATGATTACTCGAGGTTCACTTGGATTAAATTTCTATCACATAAATCTGAGTCATTTGATAAATTTAAATCTTTCTCCACTTGGATTCAGAAGAAGTTAGGTTGTGAGATCTTGACCATCCATCGTGATCATGGTGGGGAGTTTGAAAATGTAAGATTTGGAACCTTCTATGAGGAGCAAGGGATTAGCCAAAACTTTTCAGCTCCTAGGACCCCTCAGCAGAACGAGGTAGTTGAACGGCTGAATAGGACCTTAGTGGAAGCCGCTAGAGCCATGCTTGCTGAGTATTCACTTTCAAAATACTTATGGGTAGAAGCGATGAACACATCCTGTTATGTGTTGAATATGGTGAATGTTAAATCTAATCTGAATAAGACACCTATGAGATCATCAAGGGTAGAACTCCAAACCTGTCCTACCTCTATATCTTTGGCTGTAAGGTTTTTATTTTTAACAATGGGAAATCATCCTTAGGAAATTTTGACCCAAAATCTGATGAAGGAGTGTTCTTAGGATATTCAAGTGAGGGGAAATCCTTTAGGGTGTTTAATAAAAGGACTTTGGTGGTGGAGGAGACTACTCATGTAGTGTTTGATAAATTTGATCCTAAGGAGGTTAGAGCTGATGAAGAAAAGGAAGTAGGAGAGATTACCCAAGGAGTAGAAAATATAAATCTGGAGGAAAGGGTAGAACCTGAAAATAATTTGCCTAGAGATTGGAGATATTCTTCAAGTCATCCTAAAAAACTGATCTTAGGAGACCATTCTGAAGGTGTTAGAACTTGGTATAGACTTAAAAAGAAAGTAAACCATTCTGCCTTTATCTCAATGATTGAACCCACCAACATCAATCAAGCCCTATATGATAAATTTTGGATCTTAGCTATACAAGAAGAACTTAATCAATTTATGAGAAATAATATTTGGGAGTTGATAGAAAAACCTAAGGATCAAAGTGTAGTATGAACCAAGTGGGTCTTTAAGAATAAAATGAATGATTCTGGTGTGGTGGTTAAGGTAAGATTGGTGGCTAAGGGGTAAAATCAAATAGAAGTGATTGATTTTGAGGAGACATTTGCCCCTGTAGCTAGATTGGAAGCCATTAGGGTGCTATTAGCCTTTGCTTTTTATAAGGAATTTAAGCTTTTTAAAATGGATGTCAAGAGTGCCTTTTTAAATGGAGTAATAAAGGAATATGTCTTTATAGAGCAACCCCCAGGTTTTAAGAGTTCTCAATATCCTAATCATATTTATAAATTAAAAAAGGCCTTATATAGATTAAAATAGGCACTCAGAGCTTGGTATGATAGGCTTAGCACATTCCTATTAGAAAGAGAGTTTGTTAAGGGGAGCGTAGACACCTCCCTTTTTCTGAGGAAAGTAGAGGAAGATTTACTTATTGTCCATATCTATGTTGATGATATACATTTTAAATCTTCTGATAAAAACTTATGTGATGATTTTTTTAAAATAATGAGTAAGGAGTTTGAGATGAGTATGATGAGAGAATTGTTCTACTTTTTAGGGTTTAGCATAAGATAAATGGATGATGGAAATTTTATCAATCAATCAAAGTATATTAAGGACATCTTGAAAAAATATGCAATGGATAAAGCCAAGCCAATAAACACTCCCATGAGTTCTACTATCCAGTTAGACAAGGATTCAAATAGAAAATCTGTTGATCAGAAGAAGTTCAGAGGAATAATTGGATCATTGCTTTACTTGACTTCTAGCCGACCTGATATCATCTTTAGTGTTTATCTTTGTGTTAGGTTTCAAGCTGATCCTAAGGAATCCCACCTAACTATAGTTAAGAGAATCCTTAGATATCTCTTAGGGATCCCAAACTTAGGAATTTAGTATCCTTAGTCAACACTTCTTTTGAGATTATTGGATATTCTGATTCTAATTTTATAGGGTGTAGGGTGGATAGAAAGGGCACTTCAGGAACTTGCTAATTCATAGGACAATCTTTAGTCTCCTAGTCCAGTAGAAATAAAACTCTGTAGCACTTTCCACTGTTGAAGCTGAGTACATCGCCTTAGGAAGTTGTGTGGCCCAAGTCCTTCGGTTGGAGCAACAAGTTTTGGATTTAGGATTACTTGTTGGCATAATTTCAATTCTATATGATAATACTAAAACCATCTGTATCTCTAAGAATTCTATCCAACATTCAAAAATCAAACGCATTGACATAAGGCATCACTTCATCAGGGACCATGTTACAAAAGGGGACATTAAGTTACACCATATAGCAATTGAAAAGCAACTGGCTGACATCATTACTAAACCACTAACCTTTGACTCATTCAATATTTTAAGGACCAGATTGGGTATGATTGACATAAATGTATGAATCTGATGATTGTTGATTTCTGATTTTTCTATTTTTTATTTTTTGTTTAGTTTTTTGTTTGATTTGATTATTTGTTTCATTTTAGCATTTTTTTCTTTACTAATTTCTATTTGTTTGATTTGCTTATCAGATTTAGTTATTTCCTTTTGATTTTTGTTTGCTGATTTTCATTTGTTTGTTGTTCTTTTTTTTAGTTTTTACTGTTTATTCCTTTTAGAATTAGATCATTGCTCACTACTACTAATAAACTAGATTTCTAACTGAGAGTTTTGCCTTATTTTTGTTTGAAAGCTTGTAAGCAATGATTGACTCCTCTGAATCTGTTAAAGAGAAGAAATATTGATGATTGTTTCTCTTTCTCTAACTCCTTTAATGGTGTATTATTTCTTTTGGAAAAAAATCTTCTTTAAAATTAAAAAGTTGGTTTTTGAAATGGAGATCTATTTTATCTTCCTACAGTAATCTATCCCATATGAATAGTGTTTTCAAAGCTTTGAATCATTGTTATGATTTTCTTAATCAGATGATTGCACTTATCATATGTAGTATGATATTGTTCTATGAATTACTCCTCCTTATTATAGAGAGTGATTTTTTCTTCTCTTATGTCTCGAGGGTAATTTTATAATTGAGATTCTTTAATGATTATGAAAGGAAGCAAGCTTGCAAAAACAAAAAAAGGCACTAAATGGGCCAAAAATAAAAAGATGCACAATAACATCAAAAATTAGAAAGATACACAAAGTGTATAAAAAATCAAAAGATGCACAAAGTGCGCCAAATAAATGGAAAAATAGGTACAAAAGGAACCCACAAAGAAATAAGTTTTCTTCTCTTTCAGATCTTTAAATGTCTTAGAAAAATTCATGCGTCACTTAATATTTTCAAAAAACTTGTGATTGAAAATCATAATTTCTGATTCCTTACTTTGCAATACTATTTTATCAGATATTTTTCTGGAACGAGGCTTGAAAGGATCTCTTTTTGAATCTAATTTCTTTTCTTCTGAATTAGACTTTTATTTCAAATGAATTTGAACCTGTAAGGTGTCCGAGGTAGGAGTAACGAAAATTTATTTTCTAACTTTTCTGGATTTCAGCATCGTCAATTTTCTTCTTATTGGCTTTTGAATTAAAAATTAAGGAAAAATTCTGATTTACTGGAGCGGATAGATTCGAAGAAAAAAAAGGAGGGTTTTAATATTATTTTTTCTCATTTCAATTTTTCTTTGTCTTTAGTTTGATTTTGATTTCCTTTTTGTATGTTTTTGGGACTCCCTGATCATTCCTCTCCATTATCTGATCAGGATCCCCCTTTGTACTAGTTTGTTTGCTTTTGCTATTTTTCTTGTGTTGGTTTTTGTTCTTTTTTTGTGTTTTTGTGGTGTTTTTCCGTTTTTGAGATGTAAAAAGAGGAGTAATTTGTAGTTTGTGTTCTAGTATCTTGTAGTAGTTAGTGCACTGGTTAAGTTATCAATGTTCAGTGTTTTATTGATGTTCAATATTCTTATATTATTCACCTGGTTAATAGAAATTGAACTCCTTATTTTTCATGGCTTTGTTATTTTTATACTAAATTTGGAATTACTAACAAATGTTTGCCATCATCAAAAAGGGGAAAATTGTTGTTAATCTGGATTCAATGACTATAATTTTGATGATAGAAAACATTTTCATTTCTAGTTGAGTGCCTAATCTTTCAGGTTCACAAGATCAATTGTAATCCAAGCTAGCTCAAGATCGAGTCAGTCCGTTTGAGTTGCCAGGTTCAATGTATTTTTTCATCTTTCTTGAGTCAAGTGTAATATAATGGATCCCCAAGCTAAGTAACCTTGCATACACACACTCAAGGGGAGAGTTTTAGTAAGTTAGAGTTTCTATTCAAAATTTTGTTCACATCATCCTAAATGATATTCATATTATCCTAGACGATCCATTGAGAACATAAACCCTAATTAGGGCGACCATATTTAGTCGGTCTGATTAAGTAGATCGTCTTAGACGATATACCCATCGTACATGACGATATGCTCAAATCAAAAATTTTTAGCTGCCAGACCATGTCAGGCAAGTTTTTATTTTTAGCTTTTTGATCTGATCGTCTTGGACGATGCATTACAATCATGCCTAAATTAGTCAGGTGATTAAGGAAAGTAATTAAAGTTTGAGTGATTTGATCATATCATCCTGGATGATCGCAAGATCGTCCTGGACGATCAATTAGAAAACCTGACCATCCAGTCCATTTCACCTGGATGACCCGAGAAATCTGCTGGATGATTTTGGGTAATTTTGAACTAATCGTACAGGACGATATATGTATCATCCTAGAGGATCAAGTAATTTTCATCAAATAGTCCAAGCTTTTCTCCTTGATGTCTCAAGTTGTCTTCTGGATGATATCCCTCGTTTGAACTAATTGTCCAGGATGATCGCAAAATCATCACGGATGATATGAACAGAAATTGTCTTCTAATTGTCTAGAAGAACCAGAATGTCCAGGACAAAAGGGTAATTTTTACACTGATCGTACAGGATGATCTACCAATCGTCCTGGACGTTCTTTGATGGCTAGTTGAAATTTAGGGTAATTTTTGAGCCCTCATATTTAAGATCTCTTGTCTTCTATCATTGAGATCATTTGCCACTATCCTTTCCTGTAAGAGCTTTGAGAAGGAGAGAGAAAGCTTGGGAGAGAGAGAGGATCTTGTAAGGGAAAGTTTGTGAGGTGTTCATAAAGGTTGCTCAAAATAAGGATCTGAGTCATCTTCTCCGGTCGTTGTTTCTTGTCCATGGTGTCTTCGTGAAAGAATCGCCTGCAAGAAGATCGAGGTTCTCTGCCTGCTTTAGAAGGAAGCAAAAGGAGGAAAGGTTCTTTGCCTGCTTCAGGAGAAAGCGAAAGGAGTCTAAGTTCTCTGCCTCACCGAGTTGATAGAAAGGATTTTTGTAAAGGCTTCTCCACCTTACTGTGGGAGCAGAAGGAGAGTCACTTAGTGTTAATGCAATACCCAGAGGGGAGGCTCCGGGGAGTGGACGTATGTCAAGTTGACCGAACCACTATAAAATCTAGTGTATTCTTTCTAATTATTTTTCGCATTTATTTTTCTATTGATGATCGTGTGATTGTAGTTATTATTTTGTTATCGTTAAACATATGCACATCATCACGAAATTATAATCAATTTAAAACATTTAAAAAGATTTTCTAAATTGTTTTTGCTCGCAAATTTTTAAAAATACCAATTCACCCCTCCCCCTCCCTCTTGGTTAGCCTCGGGCTAGTTCATAAGGGCTTAACATCCCTAACGAATATTTAAGTCCATGCCTAGTTTTAACACCTTCAGAAGGGTCTCTTAAGATCAGTTCTTTAGGATGACTCAAAGAATTTCTCCAATCTCTAGGCAATGAGTTTTGAGGTTCTACCCTTTCCTCCAGATTTATATTTTCTACTCCTTGGGTATTCTCTCCTACCTCTCTTCTTCCTCAACTCTAGACTCCTTATGATCAGATTCATCAAACACCACATGAGTACTCTCCTCCACCACTAATGTCCTCTTGTTAAACACCCTAAAGGATTTTCCACACTTGAATATCTTAAGAACACTCATTCATCAGATTTTGGGTCAAATTTTTCTAAGGATGATTTACCATTATTTAGAATAAAGATCTTATAGCCAAAGACATGGAGGTGGGACAGGTTTAGAGTTCTGCCCTTAATGATCTCATAGGGTATTTTATTCAGATTGGATCTAACATTCACCTTATTCAACACATAACAGGTTGTGTTCACCGCTTCTGCCCAAAAGTATTTTGGAAGTGAATACTCAGCAAGTACGGCTCTGGCGGCTTCCTCTGAAGTCTTGTTCTTTCTTTCAGCTACCCCATTCTGCTGAGGGGTCTTAGGAGCTAAATTATGGCTAATCCCTTAGGTGGGAAAAGTTATGGCTAATCCCTTGCTCCTCATAAAAAATTCCAAATCTCAAATTTTCAAACTCTCCACCATAATTACTATGAATGGTCAAGATCTCATAATCTAACTTCTTCTGAATCCAAGTAGAGAAAGTTTTAAATTCATTAAATGACTAAGTTTTGTGTGACAGAAATCTAATCTAAGTGAACCTCGAGTAGTTATCAATAATCATAAATCCATAGACTTTTTCCCCTAAGTTGGCAGTACTAATCGGTCCAAATAAATCCATGTGAAGGACTTCTAAATGTCTAGAGGTGCTGATGTCCTTAATTAAGTGGAAAGAGGAATGGATTTATTTCCCTAGTTGACAGGCATCACACAGGTAGTCCTTAGTGAACTTAAGCTTGGTGACACCTCTAACTAAGTCCTTTTGGGTTACTCTTTTAAGGGTTTTCATGCTGGCATGACATAACCTCCTATGCCACAGCCAAGTCTCATTAGCAGTAGTTTTTAAGCAAAATGAAGCAGCACATTTAATGTTATTTAAATCAAGCATGTAGATGTTGTTGATCCTCTTGCCCTGGAAAATAATATTATTATTTAAGCTGATAATGTAAGTGTTTGCTAGGAACTTGATACTGAACCCTTTATCATAGAGTTGATTAATGCTGAGCAGGTTATATTTCAGTCCATCTACAAGCAAAATATTTTCAATCAAAAGGTTCTTGGAGTTTCTATTTATACCTGCACCCATCACTTTTCTGGTGGTGTTGTCTCCAAGAGTGACCTTGCCTCCAGCCCTACCCTCCAGTGAAATGAATTAATTTGCATCTCCAGCCATATGTCTTGAGCATCTGCTGTTCAAGTACCACATGCTCTCACGAGGTCTTTGATAGAGCGAATAGGTTGTCAGACCTATTAATTACATCCCTAGGCTAACCAAGAGGGGGGTGAATCGGTACTTTAAAAATTCTCTTAAAATTTTGGAAAAAATTTTAACATAATGCCAAGCAAATTGTACTGTACGATCACAATACATACTGTACGAAGAGAGTAAATTTTTTATGCTTTTCAATCATAAAAAAATAAAATACAGTGCAGTAAGAAAAAATATAGTAAGTAAAATAAAAACAAAATAGAGAACACTAGATTTTATGGTGGTTCGGTCAAACATGACCTACATCCACTCTCTAGAGACTCCTTCTCTAGGTATCGCACTATATTAAAGTGACTCTCCTTTTGCTCCTACAACAAGGTGGAGAAGCCTTTTTAAACTCTCTTCCACCAACCCGATGCAGTAGAGAACTGTTGTCCTTTTTCACCCTCCTGGTGAAGGCAGAGAACTTCACGTCCCTTCTCACTCTCCTGGTGATGACAGAGTACCACATCCTTTCTCACCCTCCTGGTGATGGCAGAGAACCAGAAACTTCTCGAACAACTTTCTTACAAGAGCTTCCAAGGAGATTAGGAAGATGCTTGAATGACAAACACTGAGATCCTTACTATTGGATAACCTTGTAAATCCCTCATAATTTTTGCTTCAAAGATCTCTCAACACTTTCTCCCAAACACTCTCTTAATCACTCTCCCTTTCACTCTCAAGAAAATTTTCAGAGAAGGATCTTTCATTCAGTCATTTTTAAGACCCTTAAGTACTTAGGACAAGAAAATCCATCCAAAAATTGAATATTTCAAGTTTCACGTAGGCCGACCGTCCCGTACGATCAAACATCATACTGTACGAATAGTTTAAAATATGAACGATTCATCCCGTACAATTTAGTACGAACCTAATTCAGATCCGTTCGTACTGCATAACTTTCTGTATGAACCCAATTTTGTACTGTACGAATAGTTCAAAAATTGAATGATTCATCTCATACGAACCATTATGAACCTAGTTCAGAGTCATTCGTACCTCAAAATCTCCTGTACGAACTCTAATTCATACTGTATGAAAAGTTTAAAAATTGAACGATCCGTCCCATACGATCTAGTATGAACCTAATTCAGAGCCATTCGTACCTCAAAATCTCCTATACGAACTCTATTTCATACTATATGAATAGTTCAAAAATTGAACTATTCATCCCATACGATCCAGTACGAACCTAATTCAGAACCGTTCGTACTGTATAGCCTTCTATATGAAGTCTATTTTGTACTGTACGAACTGTACTTAGAAAAATTTCCAGTCAGGCAGGTTCGTTGTGGAGGACGTATAATATAGATCATCCCGTATGATCCAATATTGTACTGTACAATCAATTTTAAAAATCAAGTTTTTCACTCCCCCATTGTGTGTGTATGCATAGTTATCCAACTTACAATCACACTCTCTCAGACTGAAGAAAATAAAAATTCAGACTTTACTTATAGTAAACATTAACAAATGAACTTGAAGTCTTCAGCAATCTGGAGTGTAAATTTCTTAAAAAATATGTTAGTACACACAAAAGAAAGAAACTCTAATATTTGTTAGGAGAAGAATAAAATAAATAATAAGCTTTTGTAATCATCAAAAACAACTTGTATCAGAATTCACTTGAATGAACGAATTTACACAAATCATAATAGTCTTGTGTGAGAGCACTCCTACAAAATCATCAAACTTCAAATTTAGGAACGTAAACAAGTTTGGATTCCTTCTTATGAAAAAGAAAAATGCTATGCATGTGTGTTATACTATGAATTATGCATTTTTGGCCTCCACACCTAATGTGTCCTAACATGCCACAAGAGAAACATCTAATACCAGGAAAAGGGTTAACTAATCTACGTGGGTGATAGTGCCTCTTCCTAGGTTTGAATGATGCATGTTTTGATGATTTTGAATGAACTTCTTCAAGTGATGGAGGTTTATAAAATTATGTAAATGTAGGAGATGTTTCGTTATTCTCAAATGCACTAATTATTACACTTAGAAATTTATTTTTCTTTTTAAGACTTGTAATTTCAAATTTCAATGCATGCTCACTATTATCTAAATCCAATGCCATGTTGTCTAGTTCTTTAAATTCTTTTTCTAAATCAGCATGCGATATTTTTAAAGAATCATGCTCAATAATTAATTCAAAATATTTTTTGTTTAATTCATTAAATTCATTAAGTAATGACATGTGATTACTATCAAGTGTAGAAGGATCTTTAAGTAAAACTTCATGATCTTTTTACAGGTTTAGGAGTTCCAATTTCAGACTAGCATGTATTTTCTTAAGTTTCCTATATGATGAATGGATTTTTTCAGAAACATCAAGTAATTGATTGTAGGTCAGTTCACATACCTCTTTTTGGTCAGACTGACCACGATGTTCATCCTCCATCAAACACAAGTTTGTAGTCTCCTGTTCAGCTTTCATCTCAAATGAGTTAGATGTAGAATCTGCCCAGAAAGCCTTTTGAATTCTTTTTTATCCTTCTTGAACTTGGGTTTTTCCTCACCCTTCTCGTTGCTTGGGTGAGCCTTAAGTGTAGGACAATCAGCTTTTATATGTCCTGGCTTCCTGCATTTAAAATAAACTGTATCAGAAGAAACTTTAGAATTTTTGCTAGACTTACCTTTGTTCCATTTCTGATAGTTCTTGTGTTTCTTCCTTAAAAAGCTCTTGAATTGCCTAGTGATTATGGCAACATCATCACTTTCAGACTCGAAAGAATCAGTCTCCATATCGTTGGCCTTCAATGCTATCATTTTTTCTTTCTTCTTCTCTCCTGCATCAAGCTGTCTTTAATTCACTCCTTGCTCGTAAAAACATAGTGATTCAAGTAAGTTATCAACAGAATAATTATTCAAATCCTTGGATTTAGTGATAGCAGTTATCTTGGCATTATAGTAAGAGGGCAAACATCTCAAGATTTTATTAACTTTTTTATAATTAGTGAGTTCTCTTCCTAAGGCATGCAGGGAGGTGACAATCTATGTAAACCTAGTATACATTTCAGATATAGACTCACTAGATTTCATGCGAAAGAGTTTATAGTCGTGAAGCAAGATATTTAGCCTATATTGCTTAACTTCTGACTTGCCTTCATAAGTAATACATAATCTATCTTAGATTTCTTTACTTGTTGTGCAAGTTGAGACACGCATATAATCCTCAGATTTTAAAGGATAGAAAATATAGTTCAAGCATTTTGCATTCAGTTATGCTAAGGCATGATCATCAAATATCCATTCAGTAAAAGGAAGTTCTGTTTTAACGCTATTAATAATTCTAAATAGTGCAAAGTATCCATCTTTAACAAGCATCCACATGAGATAATCTATAGATTGTAAAAATGTGGATATATGAGTTTTCAAAAATCAAAAGATATGTTATCAAACAAGGGTGGTCGAGTAATGGAATATCCTTCTGCAGTGTTTTTATTATCAAAGTTAGCCATAGATCAAATTCAAAAGTTTTTTAAAACTTGATTTTATGAATCCTTCTCTGATACCACTTAAAGGTTTGTTAGGGATGTTAAGCCCTTATAAACTAGCCCGAGACTAACCAAGAGGGGGGTGAATTGGTAGTTTTAAAAATTTATAAGCAAAAATGATTTTGAAAATCTTTTTAAATATTTTTAAAACTAATGCAATAGTACAGATCAAACACAGATTTCACCCAAGCAGTTAATTGCAGTAAAATAAAGTGCAGAAAATAATCAGAAAGAACACACCAGATTTTATATTAGTTCGGTCAACTTGACCTACATCCACTCCTCAGAGCCTCCCCTCTAGGTATTACACTAAAACTAAGTAACTCTCCTTCTGCTCCTACAGCAAGGCGGAGAAGCCTTTACAAACCTCCTTTTCACCAACCCAGTGAGGTAGAGAACCCAGACTCCTTTTGCTTCCTCTTGAAGCAGGCAGAGAACCTTACCTCCTTTCACTTTCTCCTAAAGCAGGCAGAGAACCTTGATCTTCTTACAAATGATCCTTCTACAGAGACACCAAAAGGACAAGAGACGACGATCGAAGAAGATGACTCAGATCCTTACTTAGAGCAAACTTTATGAACACCTCACAAACTCACCCTCACATGATCCTCTCTCTCTCTCTCCTAAGCTCTCTCTCTCCCTTCTTAAAGCTCTCACAAGAAAGGACAGTGATAAAAGATCTCAATAGTAGAATGAAAGAGATCTTAAATAGAAGGGCTCAAAATTTATCCTAAATTTTAACTTACTGTCAAAGATCATCCAGGATGATCCTTCGATCATCCTGTATGATTAGTGTAAATAAGCCCCTTTTAGCATGGATGATCTGGTTCTTCTAGATGATTAGAAGACAAACTCTATTTCGATCGTTCGAGACGATTCTGCCACCATCCTAGATGATTAGTTCAGATCAGGAATATCATCCAGAAGATAGTTTGGAGCTTCCAGGAGAACTTATGTTGGACGATCTCCAAATGACTTGATCATCCAGGATGATATCTCTATCATCCTGTTTGATTAGTTTAAAAATGCTAATATCATCCAGCATATAGTTTGGGTCATCTAGGGCACTTAAACTGGACAGTCTCAAAATGACTTGATCATCCTAGATGATACAGCAATTATCCTGTATTATTAGTTCAAAATCACCAATATCATCCTGCACACTATTCGGGCCGTCAAGGTGAAATGCATTAGATGATGAGGATTTCTAATTGATCATCCAGGATGATCTTGTGATCGTCCAGAATGATATGATCGATCCATCAGCCCTTAATTTCTTTCCTTAATCACTTGACTAATTTAGGCATGATTGTAATGGATCATCCAGGATGATACACGTATCGTCCGGGATGATTAGATAAAAATTTTAAAAATAAAACCTTGCCTAACTTAGTTTGGCGGCTGAGAATTTCTGATTTGAGCATATTGTCTTGTACGATGGGTGTATTATCCAGGACTATCTGCTTAATCAGACCGACAATATGGCTGCCCTAATTAGGATTTTTATTCTCAAAGGATAGTTCAGGATGATATGACTATCGTCCAGGATGATATTAAAAAAATTTGAATAAAAACTCTAACTCCCTAAAACTCTCCCCATGAGTGTGTGTGTGCAAGGTTACTTAGCTTGAGGATCCATTACATTGCACTTGACTCAAGAAAGGTGAAAAATTATATTGAACCTGAAACATAAACAAACTTACTCGATCTTGAGCTGGCTTGAATTGCAATTGATCTTGTGAACCCGAAAGATTAGGTGCTCAAACAGAAATAAAAATGTTTGTTATCATCAAAATTATAACCCTTGAATTCAGATTTGCAATAATTGCCAATGATAGGCAATGATTACAGACATGGTGCACCGCCGTCGCCGTCACTTAGCCACGTCATCATCAATCCAGGCCATCAGATCGATCACGGATTAGGTGGAGGGTCTAGATGAAGCCACATCGACGCCCGCAGTTCAAATCAAATAAGGTTTGAATCCAGCTGCTGATGCATGGTTTTGACTGGGTTGACACTAAATCAGAGCCGTCCGATCATGCAGAAGGAATGATCGGACGGCTTTGGTTCACCCAGAGCTGTTTAGTTCAAAAAGAACTAAAACTTTAAACAATTATAACTTTTAAAATACTCATCCAAATTGGATGAAATTTGAAACATGGGTTTATGGAAACCTACTCTTCCAACACCTAAAGTTTGGAGGCTTCATGTGTTGTAGATTTTTTTCAGTTCCAAATTAAAGTTTTAGAGAAAAGTTGCGATATCTTACAATCCTGTGGATGGATTTTGGTGTTCTTGGGATTGTTGGAAAGGTATTTAAATCCTCTACAACTTCCTTCAAGGGTCCAAGAGCTGTTGGTGGCTGGTTTAGGATCAACTATAGTAATTATCCTTTCTCTCTCTTTCTCTCTCTCTCTCTCTTTTCAAACTAGGCTCTCAAACTTTCAACAACCATTTTAATGGCTGGAGAAAGCTCATTTATTGATGGGGAAGCTAAGTTATCCTTGATATATGAGATGGAGGCTGCTAGAATTAAAAGTTTTAGAAGAGGTAGAGTGAGGCCAAGGCTTTGAGTTAGGTGTGTCATTATCCTTCATCCTAATGATTACTTAGCTTGAATTGGAGAGAGAGAGAGGCTTTAGGCTGTTGCCAACTAACCCTCCCAGCCACCAAATGCATATAAATATAGAGTTATTAGGATACTTTAACTTTCCAAGGTGGCAAAGCCACATAAGCATGCAAATTGACATATTTGACCATTTTGACTAGTCAAACTAGTCATTGGGCTGATGTGGCATGGGAGAATGTTTTAAATGCTGGTAAGATGTTTTGAAAGGGATTAGAAGCAATCAACTTAGAATTTGAGTGAGTAAACACACATATATTGAGTTTAACCATACTAGATCATGTTGACTTGGTTAAAATCCATAATGATTTGACTCATGATGATATTAGAAATATTTGAGGTATCAAATGGGATAAACTTGAAGGGTTAAAAGCATTGATTTAATCAAATGAGTTATATTAACCCATTTGAACCCTTAAAGGGTTAATGGGTCAAACTAGGTTGACTTGGTCAACCAGGTTGACCTAAAAGCTGAGAATGGACTCAACAAATTTAAAATGATGTATTGAGTCTCTGAGAAGTGGTCTCAAGGTCTGGGAAGATCATTTGGGTCAAAATGATCTATTTGATCCTTAAAGGGTAATTGGGTCAATCCTAGTAGACTTGGTCAACCAGGTTGACCCAGGGACTAAGATTGGGTCCAACAAGTTATTTTAACATGTGGAGTTGAATGGAAGTGGTTCCATCGAAATATAGGGTCATTTGGTTTAAAATAATTATCTACATCCTTAAGGGGTATTTTAGTCATTTGAGTTGACTTGGTCAACCAGGCTTGACCTGGGTCTAGGTTTGAGTGCTATGCACTCCTAATGATGATTTGGAGGCATTGGAAGAGGTTCTAGGATTTAATTTGAAAAGGCCATGTTAGAGTTTAGAAGAATACTCCAAAATTGCCTTTAAGGGGCATTTTAGTCATTTTGACCCCTGGTCAACTAGGGGTCAAAATGGGTCCACCAAAATGCAGTTTAATGTTCAACATATGATAAACAAGGGTCTGAATGTGATCAAAAGGTTTGGAGAAGGTTCCAAGGTCAAAATCCACTAGGTGGCAGGTCTAGTGGCATATGACATAAATATTTGAATGTTTTACATCCTTTGAGTTTAAATTTAGTTTCTAGGGTTAAAGGCCTCATAATGAGCTCAAATTTGGAGGGTTACCTCTAGATACATCTCCTGTCAATATGTAATTGATAGACTCTAAATCAGAGGTTATTTGATTAGGGAAAGTGTTTGAAAAATTATTGGAAAAGGCTTTCAAGACAAGGCCTTTGAACCTTAGATTTTAGTTTGAATTTTTGGGTTTAAATTGGATTGATCCTAGGGTCTGAATTGATCTAGGATCTGGATTGGTCCTAATGACCTCATACAAAAATGAGGTCAACATAAACCTCATATGCCTCTTGCTTAATCTTATACATATTCTAGATAATGTAAAGTTAATATGCAGTTAATATATAGTAAATAAGCAAAAAATATGCAGTGAATATATTGTAAATATGCAGCAAATATGTAGTTAATATGCAGACAATACGCAGTCAATATGAAGTCAATAAGCAGTAAATATGTAGTTAATACATAGTGAATACGTAATGAATATGCAATAAATACACATTGAATATACAAAAAAATATGAAGTGAATATACAGTATATACATAGTGAATACGCATTTAGAACATAGTTATCACATAGCAAATATGCAGCAAATTTTGCAATCTAGGATCTTGAGCTCATGATTTTGATGATAACAAACTTTATTGGCTTCTTACAATATTTATCCTCTTAGTATTTGTAGATATTGATTTTCTGTGCACACTAACATTTTAGGTAAGCTGTACACCGTACGAAAGGATCAACTCAAGACTAGGCAGACTAGGATTGTTATTATCTTAAAAGAGTCTATAATTTGATTTATTTATTTTACATTTTTTGAGTTAAAAGTTCTATAAAAGGTGTATAGCAGCTTAGTGATTACGCACACATACAGAGGGAAGGAAATTTAAAAATATTATTCTTTGATCAAATCGTACTATATGATCTCTATCGTACTATACGATCTAAGTTAAATTGGGTTTAATTATATCATTAACTTAAGTTTTCTTATTTTGATCTAGTCGTGCTATATGATACTAAACATACTGGATGATCAGTATAAATCACGAAATCTACCACCAATCATAAATTAGGCAATATTTTGAAATTTTAAATTTGTACTAATCATACTATATGATTCCTATTATATTCTACAATGAATTTAAATCTAGCCTAATATAATTTCCTTATTAAGCAATCGAATCTAGATTAATTGATATTGAACATCATGCCGTATGATGCCCTTGTTTATATAGTATGAACCGATTCCAAATGGGGATAATAATTAATCACTGTCGATCGTCTTAGATTAAATGATGATTTGATTAAACTAATCATATTGTATGATACTTAAATTATACTAGATGATCAAAAATATTTGAATTGGTCATATGAGCTTTTGTCTATCATACAGTACTATTATGCTATATTGAACTAATTATACTGTACGGTTTCATATCATACTTTATGATCAGAGTCAGGAGAATTTAAAATTTAAGATTTTTTAAGCCCGATTTAAATACTTATTCTAAAGCCAAAGGAGGGAATCTTTTGGATGTTGAAAGAACTCTAAGGGAGAAGTATAATGCTTTGGAGATGGAGGAGGTGGGATTGAGTGTGAGGGAGAAGCAGTGTTAGGGATTTCCACATAGTTGGTACAAGCTGCTTTGCACCTTATTTCCTCTAAGGACTTAGTGAGTGTTTGGGGTTGCTCTAGGGAGAGAAGCTTCAAGGTTAAAGGTTAAGGTTCTCTACCATCACCAGGAGGGTGAAAAAGGATTCCAAGGTACACTGCCATCACCAGGAGGGTGGCATAGCTTCGAGGTTCTCTGCCTTCACTAGGAGGGTGAAAAAGGATTCCAAGGTATGTTATCATCACTAGGAGGGTGGCATAGCTTCAAGGTTCGCTGCCTTCATTAGGAGGATGAAAAAGATTTCAGTTCTCCACCGCATCGAGTTTGGTGGAAGTATTTGTAAGGGCTTCTCCACCTTATCATGGGGGCTAAAGGAGAGACACTAAAGGAGTTAATGCAATACCCGGAGAGGAGGACTCTGGGAGTGGATATAGGTCAAGTTTTGAATGAACCACTATAAAATTTCGGGTGTGCTCATTCTATTACTTACTTTTTTATTTCTCACATTTTATTTCCTACATATTATTCATGTGAAATCTATGGTGAAAAATTTTATGATATCTATGGATTAGTTTCTATGAGCAATAATTTGTCGAAACAAAATTTAAAAATAAAAAAATAACAAAAAAATATTTCTGTTTACTCAAACAAAAAAAAAATCATTTTGATCTCTGATATTTTCTTCTGCTTGTATTTTTACTTAACATCATTTGTAGAAAGGAACCTTTAAGGGACAAAACTTTTAAAATACCAATTCACACCCCCTCTTGGTGGGCCTAGGGATCATTCAATGAGATTTAACACCTGCTATTAAATTTTCAATAAATACACATTAAGTTTATTTTAACTGGATCTAAATAATTATTTCTTACATGTTTATTCTTAATGCACATTTGATAGAATGAATATACATATTCAATAACCTGAACTATTAAATCACTACACATGTTCATAATAATACACAGTAAATACACAATTATGTGCCTCTTTCTCATCCTTATACACACTTTGGTACAAAGTAAATACACAGCTTATAAATATATAGTAAATATATAATTTATACATAGTAAATATACATTAAAAATGTAGAAGTTTCAAATACACAGTTTATACATAGTGGCTTCAAGCTTGTATATATTTAGTATTGACTATGTGTTGACTGTCTACATGCTTGTTCACAATGTGTTGTTACAGGAACACCTAAAACTTGGGAGGAGTTTGAACTTAACCAGTAAGTTTAAACCTATAGCACCTCCAACCAAAGTAATTTTCGCTTCAAACCCTAAACCTATTATTCCTTCAGGTTGCAATTTTTAAACTTCAAATCTTCTTCTTCCTAGACGTTTGCATATCACCTTTCGACCTCCACGTTCTGTGGGCATATCATCTGCTCGATGAATGCAATGCCCTCCTCTAAATAAGTTTTCATCTTTAACGACTTTTTCTCTATTTTTTCTTTCTTAATAAGTATCAAAAGTTTATTGATCTTAAATCCTAAATATTTAGGAGCTTTCACATATTTTTTTGTTAAAAAGAAGCACTAACCCTAAACCCTAAATTTGAATAGGATGGTGAAGCTATATTTTTGGAAAAATATGAAGTCATATTAGGCTCAGTCGGTCGGGCTAATAAGACAAAAATAAAATACAAAATTCATATTGAATATCCACATGTCCAATCTACATGTCATGATTTCATTAGAGTCCAAACGAAGAGCTACAGCCTACTGCATCCAGACTCCGCACAAAATAATTCCTCATTAAGTGGAGAAATTATTCTGTGAAGAGTTCTAACGTAGCTCTGCATCTGGACTCTAATAAAATAGTGATACGTGGATTGTGCATATAGATATTTATTTGTATTCTATTTTTTTGTCCTATTCTTATCTTGTTAGCCTGAGCGACCTGGCCCACGTGTTTTTTAAAATTTAGGGTAAAATACCTTCACCATATAGTTCAATTTAGGTTGGCACTTCTTTCTCAGGAAATCAAAGCTCCCCAATATTTAAATCCTTTAGTTTAAGATACTTTTCGTACATGCTGAGAAAGAAAAAATAAGAAAATGCTGAAGAAGATAGAGATTGATTTAGAGGATGATGTTGCTTTTTATGAGAAGATGATATTCCCATAGGATGTGAATGCCAAAAACTAGAATGCAGATGTCCAGGAAGAAGAATAGTTGAAGTTAAAAGAACTGTAGCTAACTGGTAAGCTAGGTTAAGGAGATGTAGGTTTCAACATATTGATAAAGTTCAAACTCCTTCCAAGTTTTACTTACTATATGTAACAATATATCCATTATACATAGTTTTAAAATTAATGCATATTACTAAACATACTCTGCATATTAGCTGCATATTTATTGTGTATTTGCTGCATAATTGTTACGTACTTGCTGCCTTTCTACTGCATATTTTCTACATATCTGTTACGTATTTATTATGTATCTATTACGTATTCGCTATGTATCTGGTACATATTTAATGCATATTTATTTCATATTTACTATATAATTTTTGTGTATTTATTGCATATCTTCTACATATTTACTGTGTATATGCTACATATTTAATATGTATTTTGTAGTGTGTATGAAATCAGAATGAGACATACAAGATTTACTGTAGTTATGCCTATAATGCTGGTTTTAGTGTTTGCAAGGATCATCATAGTTACTAGCTAAATTCCAAAAAGAAAAAATACAAGGTCATTGTTAGTTTAAAATCTTGTTTCAAGAAGTTACCTTATCTGAATTCCTAAGTGAAATATCAAAAATTAGATACCAGAATAAGTTGTCTAGCTATGAATAGGTTTACAGTGGATGAAGTTGGAAATTAGAAGGTGAAAAAATATATTGAAACCCATAATCATGAATTGGCTAGGACAGTAGATTGACGTCTCCTGAGACTATATAGGAATGTGTGCGATGAGAAAGCTTCAGTTCTTAAATCAATGACAGAAGCTAGGATAAGAACTATTGATGCATTTTCCTACCTTATAGATGAAGTTGGAGGTGTCCAAACTATTGGATTCTCTAAGAGGGAAGCATATAACTTTATTCAAAAAGCGAAAAGAGCTAAGATTGAATTTCGAGACACTAATACTTTCATTCAATTATTTAAAGATCGTCAAGTTGATGATAACATATTTACATGGGACGTCTAAATTGATGAATTTGATAGACTATTTATTTTTTTTAGTTGATGGGATGGGTAGGATAGATTATGACTACTTTGAAGATATGGTGTTTTTATACTAGGTATATGCTTAATAAGTATAATTTAGTTTGTGCACCATTTCTCAGGGTTCATAATCATTGGCAAAATATTTTTCTTGGGGTGACCTTCTTGTTATAGGAGAAAATTGAATCATTTACGTGGTTATTTACAACTTTTGTATAAATAATGGGTGATAAACATCTAAAAATAATATTTGCTGATTAAGAATATGTAATGGCTAGGGCCATAGAAGTTGCATTACCTCACACTCACTATAGTCTATGCCGATGGCATATCTATAAAAAGGTTCCATCAAAAGTATAGTGCTTTAATAGTAACAACAAAGTCAAAGGTCTCTTCCATAAGTGTTTGAGAAAGTGTGACTGAGGAGGAGTTTGAGAAAACATGGGCTAAAATGATCATAAAAGGGAACCTCAACGATCATGGTTGGTTGGAGGTTCTTTATAAGATGAAGAATAAGTGGATAACAACATTCAGTAAGGACTATTTTAGCATGGGCATTCTATTCACATAATGTAGTGAGTCTATTTATAATGTATGGAATTTTAAAGGCCACAAGTTATATAACTGGTTGTTTTCTTGGTTTAAAGAATGTGATGATGGCTTGGCACCAAAATGAACAAGATGAGGATTATAAATATAGCCTGTCTGAATAGCACCTATAATAAAAAGTAGCCAAATATTAAAGCAAGCTGCTCAATTTTACTCAAGAAAATTATATTCATATTTTTAAAAAGAATTTTTATAGGGTGTGGGTGGAATGAGCATAGAGTTTGAGCTATGTGATTCTTTAAAGTTTTTTATCTATTGCACATAAAATAAGGATCGGTCTAATCCTTATATTGTTGATTTTTATACACAATGAGGAAGTATTCAATGTAGCTGCATGAAGTTTGAAATTATGGGTTTATTGTGTTCGCACTATATGAGAAATTTGAGGTAGATGGATATTATGAAAATCCCTAAGAAGTACTTACTGTTGTGATAGTCAGTAAGAGCTCTAAAAGATATATATTCAGGCTACATGTTCTTAGAATCTTTAAAGAATAATTATGATGCTAGTAGTGGATTCATATTCAAAAATTATCTTAGCAGATTTACATATCAAATTAACACACGAGTCTAGGGGAATGAGGAGGCTGAACAATATATGTTGGCTGTGATAAAGGACATGTCTAAAATCATCGATTTGATTTCTTTATGGGAAGGAAAACAATTACAAGTTTACATAGGGTGGCATTACAAAAGTGAAACATCCACTAAAGCATTGGCCTAAAGGCATCTCAAATGCAAGGTTGAAAAGCCACTGGAAAAAGAAGAAGAAGCCAAAGAGTATGATTTAACTTCCTAACTAATTACATTTAATTATATATTATGACATAATGTAACTTTTTTAGATTAATTTTTTTTAACAGGGAAACCTCCTGTAATGAAAAGCACAGCACAAATGTCTACACCTTCAAAGCAGTTTAATTTCTCAAACATGCCCGAATGCTTCACCGAAAAATTCATAACTGGCGCACCCTCTAGTCAGCCATCATCTGAGTACACAAGGATGATAATGTATATCATTGCTTTAGAGTAACAAATGTATTAAATTTTTTTATGATTATTGATTATTAAAGTAAAATATTCATTATAATTAAATTTATTTGTATTGATTGATTGTTAAATAACTACGTATTTGTTTCATATTTACTGCATTTTTTACTGGATATTTTTTACATATTTTCTGTGTATCTACTATGTATTTATTGCATATCTAATTCATATATACTACGTATCTTCTGTATTTACTGCATTTTTTTCTTGGTATTTTCTTCATATTTATAGCATATTTGCTGCATATTTATTACATTTTTACTGTGTATTTAATTCATATATTCTGTGTATCTTCTGTGTTTTTATTGGGTATTTTCTGTGTATTATTTGTGTATCTACAACATATATATTGCGTATTTACTATGTATTGTTTACTTCGTATTTGATGCATATATTGCATTTTTTACTCTATATTTGTTGTGTATTTTCTACGTATTGCTACATATTTAATGCATATATTCGATGTATTTGTTGCATATTTGGAATACAAAATCTCATTGCATATTTACTTTGTACAACAAATTTGGAAATACAAATCATACTAATTAATCAACATACTGGTGAAAAAAGTACAAAACTCTTACTTCTTATTAAGCAACATACTCAATCGATCTTGGAGTTGCATTTGATTAGGACAACATTTAAAGAAATACTTGAACTCATATTAGAGATTCATCCTGCTATCCCCAATTAAGAATTCTCTTTTCCTACCATCAGACATAAAGTTATTCATTAGTTTCCTATATAGATCTATAATGAACTCATCATGTCATAACTTTAATAAATGATAAAGAATAAGATTATCAACTTCAGGCATGTCATCAATATCAGAGTTACCAGCTTCTTTTTCATATCAGATATGGTGATATCGCATGTATAAGAAATGAGAACTTACCAAATATTAATCATCTTAAAAAAACCTCATTTAAAGATATTTCTAGCTAGCAGCATTTAGAAAATCTCTCATTTTATAGAGCTTAACCCTCATCACTTCAACATGCAAATTCCAAAGGGCATGGTCCTCATCTTCTAACCATTCATGAACGCAACATCCAAAAATTTTATTTGTAATCACTTTTGCTCTAATGGACTATTAACTGCTCATGCCATACTAGCATGTATTCTTCTGCTTCTACTATCAAATCATTCTTTGTTGGAGTATACGTGAATTCTCTCAAGAGAGGGTCAATTCATTTTTAAGGTAAGAAGTAAAAGCTTCACAGCTAAACTATTCGAAATAAGAAACTACTACAAGTAACTTTCATAAATGTTCAACTTATGTTACCTAGTTTAGCTGCATAAATTTTTTTTGATTCATCATCAATAAATAAAATTTCTTTAATTTTACAAAATTTGTTATTTTACATATTGTACAAGTTCTATTTTATAGAAAAAATTTGATCAAAGAATAAGTAAAAATCTATATTCAAAAATAGTTCATTTCATTGATGAACAAAATAGTGTGTATACGAATTTTGCCCTATATTGCGCATCGGCTATGTATCTTCTACGTATATGATATGTATCTATTATGTATCGGTTGTGTATCTTCTATGTATCGGCTATGTATCATCTACTTATTTGTTACATATCTATTTTTCTAAAACAATCTCCCATAATTATTGTTGTAGCACCATCAAGCCCATATATCACAATCATTAGTTACAAATAAATTCTAAAATAAACTCAAGTTGATATTTAATTAACATATATAATATAAAAATTATAAAATATATATTATATAATTTAATTTTTTTGGTTTATGAACAAATTGCTGAAAATCAAATAATGTCAAAATTATAGCAAATATGATAATAATTGAACAAATACTATACTGACTAAATCAAATCAATCAAATGAGATAAAATTAAATCATTTTTATTTATTTATCCAAATAACACATATAATATATTTTATCATCCCACCATTAGAATTGTATTGAACCATATCTTTACCATGATCATCAACTATAGCTCTCATGACTTTGTGACTAAATGGAAGAGTTTTGAAAATATTGATGTTTGGCATGAAGTAAAAAGAATGTAGAGTAAAATTTTAATGAATTCCAAACTCTCCTTATATGTGATCTACTAAGTTCTAAATACATTGTGTATCTATTGTGTATCAGCTGCGTATCTATTATGTATTTGTTGTTTTGAAGCAATCTACCACAATTCTTATTGCAGTATCATCAAGCTCATATATCACAATCATTAGTTATAAATAAATTCTAAAATAAATTCTAAGTTGATATTTAATTAACATATATAATATGAATATACATATATATTTATATTATAATAATAATTTATTTTTTTTATTATTTATGAACAAATTACTCAAAATCAAATAATGCCAAAATTATAGCTAATATGATAATAATTGAACAAATACTCTAATGATTGAATCAAATCAATCAAATGAAATAAAATTAATTTATTTTTATTGATTTATTCAAATAATACATATCACATATTTTAACATCCCGCCAATGGAATTATATTGAACCATATCTCCATCATAATCATCAATTATAGCTCTCATGACTTTGGGACTAAATGATGGAGTTTTAAAAATATTGATGTTTGGCATGAAGTAAAAAGAATGTAGAGTAAAATTTTAATGAATTCTAAACTCTTCGCATTTGTGATCTACTAATTTCTAAATATATTGTGTATATGCCATATACTGCTGCATATCTACCGTGTATTTGCTGTGTATCTACTGCATATCTTCTGTGTATTATCTACTATTTTTAAGCAATCTCCCATAATTCCTATTATAGCACCATCAATTCCATATTTAACAATTATTAGTTCCAAATAAATTTTAAAATAAACTCTAAGTTAATACTTAATTAACATATATAATATGAAATTATAAAATATATATTATATAATTTGATTTTTTGTTTATAAATAAATTGTTGAAAATAAAATAATTTCAAAATTATAGCTAATATAATAATAATTGAACAAATACTCTACCGACTGAATCAAATCAATTAAATGAGATAGAATTAATTCATTTTTTTTAATTATCCAAATAACATATATCACATATTTCAGCATCCAACCATTGAAATTGCAGTGAATCATATCTCTACAATGATTATCAATTATAGCTCTCATGACTTTGGGATTAAATGGCAAAGTTTTGAAAATATTGATGTTTGACATGAAGTAAAAAGAATGTAGAGTAAAATTTTAATGAATTCCAAACTATCCTCATTTGTGATCTACTAAGTTTTGAATACATTACATATTGGTTGCGTATCTGCTGTGTATCAGTTGCGTATCTGCTGCGTATGGGCTACATATCGGCTGTGTATCTATTGTGTATCAGCTGCGTATCTTCTAAGTATTGGCTTCGTATCATATACGTATCTTCTACATATTTGTTGTTCTGAAGCAATCTCCTACAATTCTTATTGCAACACCATCAAGTCCATATATTACAATCATTAATTATGAACAAATTATAAAATAAACTCTAAGTTGATATTTAATTAACATATATAATATAAAAATTATAAAATATATATTATATAATTTGATTTTTTTTGTTTATGAACAAATTGCTCAAAATCAAATAATGTCAAAATTATAACTAATATGATAATAATTGAACAAATACTCTATCGACTGAATCAAATCTACTAAATGAGACAAAATTAACTTGTTTTTATAATTTTATTCAACTAATACATATCACATATTTTAGCATCCCACAATTGGAATTGTATTGAATCATATCTCTACCATGATTATCAACTATAGCTCTCAAGACTTTGGGACTAAATGACAGAGTTTTGAAAATATTGATATTTGGCATGAAGTAAAAAAGAATGTAGAGTAAAATTTTAATGAATTCCAAACTCTCATTATTTGTGATCTACTAAAAACTAGGCTGATTTATCTAAGTTCTGAATACATTGCATATATGTTGTCTATCTATTATGTATCGACTGTGTATCGACAACCTATCGGCTGCGTATCTGCTACATATCTTCTATGTATCTACTATATATCTGTTATGTATTTGCTGTGTATTTGATGTGTATCGGCTGTGTATGTGATGTGTATCAGTTGCGTATCTTCTACATATCTGCTACGCATCTGCTGCATATATTCTGTGTATTTGTTGCATATCAGCTTCGTATTTATTGCATATCGACTACATATCTTCTGCATATATGCTATGTATCTGCTGCGTATCTTCTGCATATCTGCTTGTTACATCTGTGCTTGCTACGTATAAATCACGTACCTACTGCTTATTCACTACATATTGTATAAGTGTTATTTAGCAAAAAAGTTAGTAAAAGAATAAGTAAAAATATATGTACAAAAAAGTTCATTTCATCGATGAATAAAATAGTACGTATACGAATTTGACCCTATAATTTGGCATTTCTTCTTGCTAATTTTTAGTTTCAACCCAGTTAGTGTTGCCTTCAAGAAAAACTTTTTTTCATATATTTGCAAACAAATATTCCACGATTGATACTATTTTTTTGATTTGGCACACCATGCATAGGCTGGACCTTCTATCGTCTTATATCACCATTAAAAGCTCCTTTCGTATTATCATATAGGTTTTTAATCTGAACAATATAACAAATAAATATTAGTTGATTGGTCACACACAAAAAATGTTATTTAACACTTGCTCTCTCACTTATGATCTTTTGAAGGATTTGCTTATGTTGGGGGTTGGGTAAGGAATCGTAAAATTTCTACTTCTCTTCCTTCAGTATGCCCATGTTGACCTCATTTTTGTATGAGGTCATTAGAGCCTAATCCAGACTTCAAATCAATCCTGAACTTAAGTCAATCCAAACCTTGATTCAGTTCTGACCTCGATCAAAATCCAGACTCCAGCCTAGTCCAAGATTCAAACCCTGGTTCAGATCTTGATCCTGCCTTTGATCTAGTTCAAATCACTGTCAAACACTTATGATCACTCCAAATGATCATGAATGGTTGAGATGATTCAAATCCAGATACTTAAACTCAAGATCTATATCAAATTCAGATTTCCAAATCCAGAATTCAAGGCCAAAGACCTGAGTCATAAAAGCCTTTTTCAGGGAATTTTCAAACATTTCAAACCCCAGTCAAATGACCTCCGATTCATGATCTGTCAGTTGCATACTGATTTGATACGTCTCTAGAGGCAAACCTCCAAGTTTGAGCCCATTTTGGAGTCTCTAACCCCAGAAACTAAATTTAAATCCAAAGGCTGTAAAACCTTCAAATATTTACGGCCTGTGCCACTGGACCCATTATTTTGGAAAATTTGACCTTGGAATTTCCCCCAAACCCTCTAATCACCTCCAGACCATTGATATCGATGTGTTTAACATTAATCTACATCTTTTTGGACCCACCTCGACCCAGGATTCATCCGGGGTCAAAATGACCAAAATACCCTTTAAAGGGGTTTTTGGACTTTTGACCAAAATTTAACATCGTCCAACATTTTAAACTTTTGAAACCCCTTCCAATGAATGTTTTATGATATTTGAGACCCATTGAAATCAAATCCACTCCTTAGTTTGACTTGTTTGACCAAGTCAACTATGGTTGACCAAATCCACCTTTAACCCAACCATTGTTATTTTCAACATTTGAATCCATCTCAAACCAATTTAATGCTTCAAAAACACTTGTTTGGACACTCATGACATGTCCAAAGATTTCCAAGTCAATCCTCCCTTGGGTTGACTTGGTCAACCCATTTGGAGAGGTCAAAACCCTCTCCAATTTTATGTATTCACTCAAAGTTTCAACACCATGGCCCCATGTCCCTTGATATTGACTCCTACAGCATATTTGACTCCTCCCATGCATATCCTAGTCATCATTGACTAGTCAACAAGTCAAGGAGTCAAAAATCTTTGAGATGAGGCCCAAGTCATGGTCATTTGACCATGCCACATGGACAAATCTTTTCCATCTCCCAAAACCTGCTCTAGACTGCTCAAAAGAGGTTAATTCCCCCTCCTAATTGACTTCTAATCCAGCCCCATTAACCAAGCCATGCCTTGGTTTAGCCAAATGGAGGAAAAGAGAGGTGGTCCCCCCCTCTTGGCTCAAGGCAATCCCTCTCAACCTCAGCCCTTTCTCCTGGTTTTGAGCTGCCCATGGGACACTTGGCAACCATCTAAAGCACCTTTGATTAAATCCTAGCCATCCAATTCAAAAGCAATGGGTTAAGTGTAGGGATTTTGACCTAAGTGGGCATCTTGCTCATTTTCACCCTAAGCCCCAAAACTCCAGCTTCCCTAAGACTCTCCAGCAGCTCCCCACACTCTCCAGCACCTCCCAAGGCCATTCCAAGCCTTCCCCCACCATTTCCACCATTAAAACCTCCATTTTAGTGGAAAAGGAGAGAGAAAAGAGAGAAATACCTTCTCTCTTCGATATCTTCAAATCCAGCCGTCAAAATCTGTTGGGGTCTTCTACAAACTTGAGCGTGGACAAACTACAAGTTCAAAGAGCCCAAGAACACAAAAATCCACCGGGTAGATTTTAAGATATCTCAACTTTTAGGTAGATTTTCATTTTGAAACTGCAGGAAACCTACAATGCATGGAGCCTTCAAACTCCAGGCATTGCAAGTTTATGATACCACCTTGCTATGTTTCAAATTTCGTGAGTTTTCGTCGAGTATTTTAAAAGATATGGTTGTTTAAAGTTTTCAGTTCATTTTGAACTGGACTGCTCTGGGTGAATCGTAGCCGTCGGATCTCTCCTTCTGCGCGATCGGACGGCTCTCGGACTGCCACGTCACCCTGGTCAAAACCGCGCGTTCGGCCTGTGATTTGAACGTGCGCCGTCTCTCGGGATACGGCCACGTGGCGCGATCACAACCGCCCGTATCCCGCTGTTTGATCCAACGGTCCCGACGGCTGCTGACGTGGATTATGACGGCGGCGGCGGCCCGCCGCGAGCGCAATCATTGCCAATCATTGGCAATGATTGCGCTGCTGGCAGATTTTATTAAAAATTGATTTAAAAATTATTTTAAACAGCCAGAACTTCTAAAATTCACAGAAAATTCATTTCTCCACCAAAATTGATGTTTTTGGGCTCGTTGGAAAGGTAATTCAGTGTAGAATTTATCAAAATTAAATTTGAGTTGTTTTGATCTCTGGATTGAGAGAAAACTGCAGTTGTTTGATTATCATTTTTCTCAATTTTCTTGCAATCCAGGGGTCAAATGGACCTCAAATTTTGGTGGAATGTTTTTGAGCATCTTAGGCATGTTCCATAATTTTTTTAGGGTTAGATGCTTAATAGTTTTCTGTGATGTGAATTTTTAAGGTTATGGGTCCAATTTGGACCCAAAACTTTGAAAATTCATAACTCCCTTCCTGTGTAGAATTAGGCTGCATGTTTTGTGCTGTGTGTGTGCATTTGGGTCAGGGTTAGTCACACCAAATTTCAAGCCCATTTGAACAATAGAAACACCTAGGGAAAATATTTGGTGAAAAGTCTAGAAAACTTAGAAATTGCATAGGGGATTGTACACACACCCAATAGGGGTGAAATTTGAACACAGAAAACTTAGTGACATAATGAGCCTTAGGTCCAAATTTCACTGAATTTGGAGATCATTAGGTCAGAAAATTAATTACCCAAAGTTTCAGCCTATTTAAGGACCCAAAAAATTCAAAAAATGCAATAAATCCAAATTAACTCCAAAAATTATAAATAATACCTTAAATTGACCAAAACTTAGTCCTCTTCCTAGGAAAAATAAAAGCCCCTTGACTGGACTCCTAATTGAACTTTAATTTGACTTTTAATAAAAATCAATAATTAATTATATTAATTAATTAAAAATTATTAAAAATCCAAAATAATTTCCAAACACTTGGAAACACTCCCATGGGTCATTCCTGACCTTTGGGATTGATTCCATGCAGTTTGGGATGAGTTTGGAACAAAATGATCAAAACCTTCCTAATTAAGCAATTTTAAAAATTCAATAATTAAGGAAACTTTGAAAATTCATAACTAATTACAGAAAAATCCAAATTGAACAAACTTAGTGTCAATCAACTCCAATTAAGGTCTAGTATTTTCTAAAAATGTCAAATCTCCAAAATCTGGTCAAAGTCAAAAAGTCAACCTTTTGGTCAACCATAGTTCAAAACTAGCCCCGAACTTCAAAAAATCATAATTTTTTATAGAAAACTCCAAATTGAGTGTACTAACAGTCTAACAACTCATCATAAGGTCTAATATTTATTAAAAATCTGAAACTTACAAAATTAATTTTAATTTGAAAAGTCAACTTTGGACCCCTTAATTAACTAATTAAAATAATCCATAAAATTCTAAAATTCAATAAATCATTCAAAATTCCAGAAAACATCAATTTTATTTTAAAACCAGCAACCAATCAGTTAATTAATCTTCAAACTTTAATCAAACTCAAATTACTTAATTATATCGGGTACCACTGGGTAACCCAGGCCTACGAGGCTATTAAATTAGCCCCAAGGAAGGTGAAATAAACTTCATGGCCTCAGTATGCAACAAAGGTGGTATTCAATAAATAATTAAAATCAATTTTAAAATAAAATTTAAACCATTAAGACTCAAACTTTAATTAAAATCTCCCTTAAGCCTTTCAACTAATCAGAACATCAAACAACTTCAATCAAATACCCAATCCTAGGATCTACCCCAGCCACACGACCTTTTACACACACTTTAGATGATTTGCTAGGACAACCAACTCTAGATTTAGGCTAGGCCGATGTTTCCTTTTCTGCTGTGTGCCGAGTTTTTTGAGTTTTCATTGCATGTTATGATTGAAATTGATTGATGTGTTTGTTTACTTTCTTTACTGCACTCTGTGAATTGATGTGATGGGTGATTAGATTACCCTTAGGTTAGGAACGATCTGGATGCTCACTAAATTTTCTGCAGGTGGCCACGCTCATGCAGGGCAACAAAGGGGGCTAAATAAATCATAAATATAAATGCTACAGGTGCTCCAACTGCTTAGCCCCCAAATAAAAAGAGCGTGGCCAAGCGTGTTTACTTTTCTGCACGTATATACATATAACTGCTTGGGATGTTTTCTAATATTTAAATGCTTAGGATAACCCTGCAGGAGAGTCTAGAATTTTTATTTTTATATTCATGTAATTTGTTTGAGTATTGAGTTGTGAAAGTGACACTTTAATTTTGGGATACATGGATCCAAAGGTTGGATTCCAAAGAGGAAAGGATACCCCTTCGGGGGATAGTCCTTATCCATTTGGAGCTCCAAATTTGGATCACTTCACTACCCAAAGTGGAAAGAGTAACCTCCCCCTCAAGGGAAGAGTTCTCTTTTCCATTTGGGTATCCAACCACGAAGAATCTAAGGAGCTCGAGGAAGAGAAGACCGAGAAGTTGAAGACATAGAGTATCCCACTCAAAGTCACTTGCATCTGTATTAGGATTAGAATTCGGGTTGTTGTCAGTGGTGCCCGGCCACTTTTAATTTATGTAAATCTGGGTTGTAATAAGCAAGGCAATTTGCCTATGGACATTTACTTAATTAATTTGATTATTTAATATGTTGTGATTTAATTTGATTGCGTATAAGATTGCATATTTTTCCTAGTTCTTTGGCGCTTGCATGTCGTTTTTGTTTTAGCCTGGACTCCGTTAGGCTCTTTAAGGATGAAAACTATTTCTACTTATAATTAATACTTAAAATTTTAAGATTTAAATAACATAGAAACTTAACGACCTAGGGAATAGCCGGAATCGTCCGGGGTCGCATGCATATTACTGCATCTCTCTCCCTCCTTACTATAAGACACTTCCCCGCCCGTGGGTAGAGTCCAGATAATCCGACCTATGAGGATGAGGTGCTGGATCTGGGGAAGTCTAGTCTTTTCAAAAAAATTATTTTATAAGCCTTTTTTAAAAATTTCATGCATACCAGATTTGGATACTTTAACCAGCATGCATCGCATTAGAAACTTATTAAATTAAAATTTTAATTGCATTATTAGTCTAAGCATTCCACCCGACATAAGTCAAAGGGGTCAATTAGGAATCTGCTCTAGATGTCGACCCCAACTTCTTAAACCAGTCTTAAATAACGTCCCTGATCACTCTGTATCAAAAGACCGGACTCATGGTTTTGAAGCGTTTAGGTGGTTTAGCTGGCTCCCCAATCCAGGCCGGGGTAAGTCCAGATTTTGCACTGCATTAGTTAGGTTCGGACTACTGTGTTTCAGTGTCCAAATTTAGAGTTAGGATCCGGGGCTGATTTCTTTTTGAGTCATAAGACCCCAACCTCCGGGAATATAATCCCAAATTTCTAATAAAATGCTCAACTCAAATTAAATATTCTTTCAATTCAAAATTTAAAGCCCAACACTTAGCTTAGATCGGGGCACTTCTGAATTGTTTCAGAATCCTAAAGTGTCCCCTACCCTTCCTCATTTGATTCCAAAATAATTGTTCAATTTGATCCAATCTCTTTTCAAAATCCAAATTCACCTCTTTGGTATCACTCCTAGAAATTTCTAAACAAAATTTCTGCCATTATTTTAATCGAAAGTTTTTGTAGGGGATTCCGGCCTCCCGCGATGTAATTAACTACGAGGGCTTGCGCTCGTAGGAGATTTAGAACCCACATCTAATTTTTCAAAACTAATTTTTAAAACTCGATTAGTTATCTTTGGGAAAAATCAAATCACTAATGATCATTATCATTATGTTCGAACGATTATTAACAAATGATATCTTCTCCCTTCAAGGAGATATATCTTTTGTTAAAATGAATTCGAATATAAAATTAACGATCGCTCCTCTTGATTATTGTAGCCCGATATTTGACTGAACCTTATTTTGACCCTTTAGGGGCCATATGAAGTTCTCTTTTGAATTTGGCTACGATATTCAAGATAGAATTCTTAATTCTAAATCTGAACCCCATCCTGAAATTTTATTTCCACCTCCCGAGGTGGTATAATATTTTTGATGGGATGTTTGATTTTAGAATTAAATTTTAATGTTAATTCAAAAATTCCCAAAGAAGACTAAATTTTTCAAAACCCGCTTTCAAACACCAACAGCCCACCAGAAGGGTCCAGTAATCATTATGGATGACCGGTTGAAGTAGAAGATCGCATGACTTAACAGCACCATTAGTGATATGTTTGACATACAAATTCATAATATGGATGAATTTCTTTTATCCCTATAATAAGTCAATAAGGACATGGAAAATGCAACAGTAAAAAATATAAATAATACGTGTTTACTAACCCAATGCATTTGTGAGACGTATAAAAAGTTATGGTATTGATCAGGGCTAAGTTTATTCTTCTCATTTAATAATAGAGCCAAGGAATCTACATGAATATTATCAATATATTTATCTAGAATAATTTCATCAATATCAGCTCTAGTTATTAAGATGTTCACATAAGAGAATATTCAGTCAGACCTGCAATAAAGTAAATACACAATAAATATGCATGAAATATGCAAAAAAATGCAGTAAATATGCAACAAATATGCAAAAAATATAAAGCAAATACATAGATGATATGCTGCAAATACAAAGTAAATACGCAGAAGATACATATTGATTATATAGTGTTACACAATTAACTTACTTATCAGTGAACTTTTTAAAGCAGTCATCTAAAAATAATTGCTTTTCTTTACTTAGCATCTCCCTGCCCTAGTATTCCATTTTGAACTTACAAGTTTTGATATTATTTGAATTTTGTCAATGTTAATTGGTTTAGCTAGGGCAGGGGTCCTTATTCTCTACTTCTTCTAATGCCTCCTCCTCCTAAAATTGATCAATTTGTCTTTACGCTCATCTGTAACTTGATGGATAATATCAAGTACGACTTTCTCATGGTTGATGATAGGAGGAAGAATTGGTTCATCTACGGCATCTTGCTTGATTTGGATTAGAGAAAGTGTCCCTTCAACCAAGATGGGTTGTTGGTATGATGAGGAGGATGGAGCAAGAGTTTGATCATGATCAAATTTGCATTAAGTAATGTGGTGGATCAACTTGTAATCAATTAATTCTAATCTTGCTGCTAGATGCTCAAACCTTCTGATCAGCCTACCTTCAAGTTCATGTAAGAACTTTGTGCATGTATCCTAGAGTGATGTCATCAATATCTCCTAAAAACCATCCCAAACCGCCTGAGCTATAGTTGGAAAGGGGGCTTGCCGAGGAGATGGGGGGGGGGGGTGATGGGGAGAATGAGGTGTGTGGGTGGGGAAATACTTTTTGGCTGTTAGAGAGTGTATTTGTTGAGGGGAAGGAGGAAGAACACGCATTTGGAAGTTCTGGATACCTAGTAGAATGTCTGCTTCCTCCTAGGTAACTCCTTGGAGGGCATAAAAAATCTACAAAGAATTTCTTTGTTAGAAAATCTCCATTTTCTTAAAGGCATTAATTGAAATTTACTACAGGACAAATCTACATACATACATATCTTTCCTTTAAATTAGCAAATAAATTGGAGGCCTTCACGGAATTATATACAATATCATCGCCCCATCGAAGGATATGGGGCCTTTGATCAAGATACCTAGGGGCATGTATTGAAGTGTGCTCCATAAATCAAATATGTATAAGATCAAATGCAATTTTAGAAAATGAATTAATAAATTGAAATACAAATTATAATGATGCTCTTAGCACACAAGTAGTTGAGGCACAAAACTATTTATGTAACCAGCTAACTTTTACATTGAAATCTTCCTGAAAATTTTATTAAACTCTTCAACTAAAAATTTCCTAATTGATCATGCCTAGTTAATAGATAAAAACTCATCTAAATTACTTGATATTAAATCGAGCCTCCTAAGGGTTTGGAAGTTGTTAAGTTAGAAAAATAAATTTGAACACAAATACATAATAAATATTTTTAACATAGTGGATGGAGGGTTGATCTGTTCAACTCCAACATCGCACTCTTTTTTTCCTTTGATGAGACTCTTGTATGTGGAGAGGTACGCCAGGAGATCTCTTGACCTCTGTTTGGCAATCCAATAAGAAGGCTACTTCATATGCTATGAACTATATAGCATAACTCTTTATTATAAAACATTATCGTGGAATATCTCACTGTTTAAGGAGCTTGTAAATCTGTAGGACGTTCTGCTCGAGAGAATGAAATATTAGAAATTCATAGATGTTTAATCTCCTTAAACTGTCCTCCATATCAGGGTTTATAATCTCCATAAAGGTATCGCAGATTATTCGAAAAGTTGATACATAGCATCAAAAAGTAAGAGGCCGAATATAGACCTAGAATATCACAGAAATATAAGTGTAAAATACAAAAAAAAATACGCAGCATATACGAAAAAAATATGTATCAAATATGCAGCAAATACACAACAAAAATCCTAAACCCTAAACAAGTAGCAAACATGCAATAAGTATGCAGCAAATGTAAAAAAAAGTATACAATATATATTTAAGTATGCAGCAATTACTCAAAAAATATGCAGCAATTACGTAGCAAGAATCCTAAACCCTAAATAAGCAGCAAACACGTAGTAAGTAATAAGAAAATATGTAGTAAATACGCAATAATCACCCAGCAACTAACATGCAGTTATAACGAAATAAATCCTAAACCCTAAAAAGAATAAAAAAGGAACAAGCATAGACGTCATTTTGTTAACTTCACAGTAAATACACAGCAACTAAAAACGTAGTTCATACGCAGTAAATACACATTTTTGAAATTGACAGTTGCATTCGCTTTGACTTCTCATGGTTATCTTATAAAACGACAAGCAAATAATAGACTAATATTTTTTCGAAGGTGAGGCCATTAGCACAGATGAAAAGTGAGCAAAGGAGAACACCAATTGTTGAAGATGCAAGGTGGAAAGGGAATGCTGAAGAAAAAAGTGAATGTCGTGAAAAGTAAAAATTCTTCGTGCCATTCAAATGTTTATCCAAAAACCTATGGTCTAGGTTGTTTGGATTGATAAGACAAGAACAAGAAAAAAAACATAACACAAATGAATATCCATGTGTCAAATTTACGTGTCAAGATTTTATTGGAGTCAAGAGGCAAAGCTATGTTCGGACTCACACAGAATAATTTCTCCATTAAGTGAGCCTCCATTAAAAATACTTAGACCAAGTATTATGTGCGAAATTCGAACCATCCGAATTAATACATATTTTTGAGTATTTATAAATATTTATAAATCCAAACGATTCTCCTGTCTCACTCCCCCGTAATAATATCTCCATTGTGACCCTGCGAGCTTCCTAAATTGAACGAACGTTACGAACGGGTGGTCTCGACCTACAGATAATATTTATGAATAAATATTCTGCAGCTGTGAGATGTTCTACCTTCGCGATGCCGGCCAAGACCCTTTAATAGCATTTATAGGAGTGGGAAACCGCGGCGGGGTAGGCGGCCTCCTTCTGCTTCCGTGGCCGCGCCTTTGCGTCTGGGCTTTATATCCTAGTTGTCCTTCGATGCGCGAGACTTTCTTGTTTTTTATTTTCAATCGGTTCCGCTCTACCGCTGGAGGATTTTCTTGCGATGATCTCTTCACTTTACTTCTATGGACGTCTAATCTGTTGCTCACTTTAGTATAATACCTTGTAGTGACAGGAGATCCGTCTACAGTCATCTTCTGTCGTTCAGATCTGAGGCTAGGGTGTAAGAAATTCCTCACCATGGATAAGTTGTCCATTACACGTGGTCTTTTCGTTATAGTATTACTTTTCTTCCTCTCGGCGTACTCCTTAGCTCAGGTTTGCTTCTTGTTCTTTTATTCTTCACTGCTTTATTGGCTTAATTGTAGTATCTGTCTTTCGATATTAGGATTTAGTTCATCCTGTTCTCGTTGGTTTCAGGAAACAAGAGTGGGGAGTGCCGAGAATGCGTCGGTGATGTCCTTAGATCGCCGTACCAAAGTAACCAGATTTTGTCTTTTTGAATTTAGCCTTTTTGCTTGCTTTGAATCTTCTGAGGATTTGAATGATTGATCAGTTTGTTAATTTAATTATTTCCGTTACTATTTTGAATTTTTATTCTAGTTTGTTATAGATCTGTGATTTCAAATGCAGATGTTTCTGAACGCAGTCAGAACAGATGCAGAGATTGCAGTTGATGGCCTTGCAGTAGACCAAGATGGCGCGGGACTGTTTGACGCCCTCTTTGCAAGTCTGTCCATGATCCTTGTCAGTGAGGTCAGCTTGCTTAGGTTTTAGTGTTTGTTGATGAATGGGTGTAGAATGAATTTAGTTGGGTAAAAGATAGAGTTTCTGCTGTTTAGTTATCTCTTGTAATTGAAGTTTCACTTTTTTTTTTGGGATTTGTTTGTTGTTTTACTAGATCGGTGATGAGACATTTATCATAGCAGCTCTCATGGCAATGCGGCATCCTAAGTCAATAGTTCTGTCTGGTGCACTCAGTGCTCTTATTGTGATGACGGTAACACACTTAGCTTATAAAGCTGTTTCATCTTGCCCAAGGAATTGTACTTTTTTTTGTTCGTTCACGTTCTCCAATGCACCTAAAAGCGTATAGGGCATTTTACTTTGTTATGGTGTATTTAAATTATAGAGTGTCTTCAGAATAAAACCAAAACTCCATCCTAACTCACGCCCTTCATTTTTTTAAGCATTGGCGACTGGGTATAAAGCTATTTTTTTTTTAAATTTTTGTAATGGAGATATTGTTGAGATCTATTGGTCATAAGATTAATTAATCAACTTATACTTTGTGTTGTAAGGTACTGTCGACTGGACTTGGTAGGATAGTGCCAAACTTAATATCAAGAAAGCATACCAACAATGCTGCTACAGGTACTCTTTGCTTGATGTTTCATGTATTGCTTATAATAAATTTACTGGGCATTGCTTTTGAACGTTGAAAGAACGTTTAGCATTTTAATCGTCTATTTGAAAAACATGATTGGTTTCTGTTTTCATTGGTAAAAAATTTCAATTAGTAGAGTTTTTTTGTCATTTAGCAGTATATGCCTAGATTTTACCTTATTATGACTATAAACCCATCTAAAGTGAACCCATTATTGTCAATCAATTATAGTGTTGACCTGTTTTTCTTTGAAATGACTTGTCATTTTGTAGGGTAGGACATTAAATTGAAATATGCTTAAGTTGAGATCCGTTATGCATTCTCATTATTTCTTCTCATCTCTTCTGAGGGAGAGTTTATATTCAGTCAATTACTTATTATCTATTGCCTCAGTGCTATGTTATTATGTTGTGCACATCTTGAAGCACTTATGCATTTATTGGTTCTTGAAATCCCAGTTTGTTCTCTTTATTTGGCAGGCTTCAAGATTTTTATACCAAATGCTGATAGTTCTTTTTTCTAAACTATTTTGTTTTTTTTCTCTCAAAATAATTCTGCAAAATCACATTGCAGCTCAATCATTTGGCAACTTTTCTCATTGACTTAATGCAATGATATATCAAAGTGATCATTATCAATGTTTGGCTGTCTTAGCTTCAACAAACTCGAGCGCCCAAACAACCAAATAAAAATATTCGCAATATTTTTTTTTCTTAAAAAAGTCAGAAGAGAAAATGTCATATGGCCTACCTAGCATAGATAATAAATTTGATTATAAATATTTAGAGATTATATTTCTTTATATAGCCACTTAGTGGGAATAATTGAGAGTGATGCTTCTCAATTATTGTATATGGAGTGGATAAGGTGCGTTGAATAATTTGGAGGGATTTGTTGCGACTAGGGTGAGCTATGGAGAGAGTTATGTGGTTGGTTGAGAATGAGTTGGCTATGATAATTTTTTGGAAGCCTTGGGGTGCTGGAAGGCTTGCTTGAGATGTGAACGAGAGGATGGAAGGTGTTTTAGGTGTTGGTGATGGCTTAGAGTGTCACAAAGTTGAACCATTAATGGACTGAGTCAATTACGGGAAAATTAGGCTTAATTAGTGAACCAAATGGACTTAATTGAGCTAGTTAAATCTCTTATGCGTAGTAGGCCTGATTGTGTTTGCTTGAATTTTGTAGCAATTGAGTTGGGGACTTTCAGGTCTTATGTTTAGATCATTGAGATCAAGTTAGGTCAACCATGGGCCATCCAAAGAGGATTCTAAATTAATCAAACTTTTCGCAATTAGCCATGGACATTTTGGTAACCCAAAATTATATTGAGTTAACAATACTTATGCTTAGTCATCCATGACTTTACTATGATCAACCGAGACCATGCTAGGTTAGTTATGAACAAGTTGAATCAAAGAGGATAAAGTTTAGTTATCTATGGTCTTCCTCAGCTTATTAGGGTTGTACTAGTTGAACTTGAAATCAGTTAAGTTAATTTGTATTAGATCAAGTCAACCAAGGCGCATACTGTAACTAGGTCCAAACCTAACCAATTGTGGCCTTGTTAAGTTGTGTATTGTTGTGTCGAATCAGTTATAACCACATTGAGATAACAAATTCAAAGTTGGGTCCGTTAGATCATAATTGAATCAATTGTGGCCCAAATGGGGTTAGTAGGCCAACTAAGTCCACTTTAGGTCATTTGGGACCATAATGTGTCATTAGATCTATATGGGGCTATGTCAAGCCTTATGGTGCTATAGTTGTTTAGGTAAGACCTTGTGGGTCAAGCTTACACAATGTGTGGGTTGAAGTGGTTTGACTAACTAGCCTAGGTCTAGTGATGTCATTTTGTCTCATATTAGAGTCAACAAGCCTGAGGTACTTGGCATACTAGTATTTAGGTCCTAGTTACCTTTAAGAATTTGTAGAGAAAAGAGGTTTTAAATGATCAGGAGCTAGTTAGATGATGGTGATTGAATGACAACGAGTCATATGATAGGAGACTAGATATGAAGTAGTTAGATAAGGGAAGAGTGAATAAGGAACTAGTCATTTGAAGGAAAATTTGACAGGTAACTATGGAGCCTAGACAAGCAAGATTTAGTTGGATGTAGGAGACCAAGTGATTGAGATTTAGTTGGATAGAGGTGGAACTTGCACGAGCTAGTTGGGTGAAGCTATATTAATGGATTAGAGCTAGTTAGTTGAAGGAGACTAGATAAACAAGAGTTGTTTAGTCAAAAGAGGCTAAATGGGTTGTAGCTAATTAGCTAAGGAGATTAGACTAGTTGGTGTCGGTATGTTGAAAGAAATCAAATGGGCATAAGTCAGTCGATAAAAGAAGCTAGACAACTACCTCTTCTTGGGTAAACAACTTTGCATTTCTCATTTCTCCTTTTGTGAGGCTATCTTATGTGAAAGCCCTGACTGTGATACAAATTTAGCAATTATTCAGTAAAACTTCTACTGGCCACTACTTACTAGAGATGAGGATAGATACATCAAAAGATGTCGAACATGCCAAATAGCAAAGAACAAACAACAGAGCACTAAGTTATATTTTCCGTTGCCAATCTCGATTAACTTTGGTTGATGTCAGTTTGGACTTCGTAGTGGGTCTACCACCCATGCAAAGGAAACAAGTTTCTGTAATAGCAGAGCTTGACTATTTTTTGAAGATGACACATTTTGTGCTATGTAGGAAGACTCTGGATGTGTCTCATATTGCCAATCATTAATTCCAGGAGATAGTTTGACTTTATGATATTTCTTAAAAGTTTACTTCTGATAGGGATGTTAAGTTTCATAGCCATTTTTTAAGAATCTTATGAGCAAAACTTGGCACTAAACTCCAATTTAGCTCCACCGAGCACCCACAAAGTCAAACAGAAACCATGGATAGGAGTTTGAGAAATCTGTTGAGGTATTTTATTTGGAAGAACATATGCTATTGGGATAAAATCCTAGCCCATGTTGAATTTGCCTATAACAGATCCTGGAACTAGACCACCGGCTGAAGCTCCTTGGAGGCAGTTTACGGACGAAATCCTTTTGCTCCACTAGAGTTGGTTCCTTCGATTGCAATGGCTACATATAGTCTTGATGTTCAAACTCGAATTCAGGAAATTCACAAGCTCCATCAACAAGTGCAACATCAAACAGAATGCTAAATACCAAAAACATGCTAATAAATTTGGGAGACAACTCACTTTCAAAGAAGGGGATCTAGTTTAGGTAAAGTTACACAAGAAAAGTTTTCCTTCTAGTGCTCATGGCAAGCTCAAAGCCGAGGCAGATGGACTTTTTCGATTTGTGTAATGCATTTTTATAATGCTTATGAATTAGAACTACTTCGTGTGTCTGCTGCTTTCAACATTTTAGATTTATTTCCCTATTATTAAGATTCATTGGCTTTTGTTGATGGTGAAGCCTCCCCAAGCACATGAGAATGATGCTGGACCAGTCTCTCGGCCTAGCACTTGTTGCGGCATCTGGTTTGGCCAAAGGCTGAACCTGCTGTTGTTTAGCTAGCTGTAGGGGTCAGTTCAGCCTTCCGTGGGTCTTGCTAATATTTTGATTATTAGTTTCTTTTATTTTTGTTTTTCTTTATTTTTCTATTCTTTTAATAGTTTGTATAAATACGGATTGAAATGGGGGTTGTGAATAGAGTTGAGATAGCCCAAGGTTATTTTTTGTTTCCTGGAGTAAAAATTCTAGGTGGTGGCTTTCTTTTGGGGTCAGTTCAGCCTTCCGTGGGTCTTGCTAAAATTTTGATTATAAGTTTCTTTTATTTTTGTTTTTATTTATTTTTCTATTCTTTTAATAGTTTGTATAAATACGGATTGAAATGGGGGTTGTGAATAGAGTTGAGATAGCCCAAGGTTATTTTTTGTTTCCTGAAGTAAAACTTCTAGGTGGTGGCTTTCTTTTAGCTTTTTTTTGTTTTTGTTTTTTTTGTTTTTCTTGATTTCTAATAAGGAATTCCCATCTTTCCTTTCTTCGTCCATTGTCACAATGGCTTTGGCAAGTAGATGTTTCCCATTTTAGCATAGCTCACGCTCAAAATATCAAACCCAAGTTTTTAAATGAATTGATTGGAAGGCCTATTTATTTTATTGGCCAAAGGATATTTTGGAATATTTGATGATGCTTATCCATAACGAGCAATGATGATCATATACACCTCTTCATCAATATAAGGCAAAATTGGATCCAATGAAAATATTCCTGTGCCTTACCAGCCTACTCATATTAATTGTGCTTACATGCATCATCATTTTTTCTTCTGCCATTCATCAACTGAAACATCGGGAATTTTGGTGCTAGCTATGATCCTTTTGAGTTACAATCATCAGGAGTTTCATGTGACGAATCTGTGGATAAATTTTTTATGTAGTATGCTTCCTCTCATGCTGGTTAAAACATAAGGGCGTTTAGTACTAAAAAAAAGATATGAAAGTCTTCCTTGTCTTGAAATGATATTCTAATGATATGAAGTGTAGGATCTAAAAAGATTGCAGAAATACTTTGCTACTTTTTTATTTACCTTTGAGGTGAGTGGATTTGGGGGTGGTTGATTGGTTCGTGCTTGAACATCATTTGGCCCTTTGAAATTTTAGTTGGATCAATCAAGTCAAGTTAAGCATATTGAGCATTGAATAATGCAAAATGAGCCAAATTACACACAAATTTAGCTTTCTAAAGGTGCGTCTTGATCCGTGCTTTATGCACAAAGATTTTGCTTGATAAGTTAGTTTTCTTTTATGAACCCAAGTTTTTCTGCATGAAGGGTGTAATGGTGTATGCAATGTATGAGGCTTTTGCTAATGCGAAGTCTGAAAAACGGTTGATGTATGCTAACATAACTCTGAATTACAAAGAAGCTTTTTTCATGAATTGAGCATATAACTTCTAAGTCATGATGGAGGCACCCTAATCATTGCTGTAGGCATACAATGTCAGATTTTTATTGCATGTCTTTGATTTATTAAACAAGCTAATTCTTGATTTAAAGCAGCTAGAAGAATTATAATTTAGCTTTGATAGATTGAATGAGTCCAATTATTTCTATTCGTAGTAGAATCTAAACTACCATATTACACAGGTAATACCAGCACTTAAGTGAAGTATTTCCTACGACCTCCAAAATGGATGATAGGGATCAAATCTCTGAAAAATAACTGTAGAAAATAAAATTCTAATTACATTTCAATCAAGTTGAGAGAGGCATCTCTTTTTCTAATAAATACATGCTTTAGATAACATCATTCTTCTTTGACATGGGATCTGTATTTTTTAGTTGTTATGTAACAAATATTGAGATAAGGGGCTAATTAGAATGCAAAGTAAAAGGAATGGAGTGTATTTGATATTCATGAGGATGCTAATGTTATGTGGGAAAAAGTGGCTAGTGATATTAAGAATATTGCAAAAGATGTGCTGGGAGTATCAAAGGGAAAATCTCCTAATAGTAAAAATAGTTGGTGGTGAAATCCAAATGTGTAAGAAAAAATTAAAAATAAGAAGATTTGTTATAAAAATTGGTTTAATTGTAAAAATTCTGATAATTGGGAAATATATAAAGAGGTGCGTAAGGAATCTAGGAAAGCAATATACAATGTAAAGATCTTAGCTTTTAGTGATTTATATAATATATTAGATACTAAGGAGGGAGAAAGATATATTTATAAGTTAACCAAACAAAGAGATAGGAGTAGTAAGGATTTAGTTCAAGTGAAGTGTATTAAGGATGAAGATCAAAAAGTACTTTTCTTAGAAGATGATATTCAACAAAGATGGATGAGATATTTTACTAATCTTTTTAATGAAAAATGTGAAAATACGATTGACTGTAGTGACTTTAGCACCCTAAATGAAAATAAAGATTTATGTTTCTATCGGCGTATTAGTAAAACCGAAGTTAGAGAGGCTTTAAAGAAAATGAAGGGTGGAAAAGCTGTTGGACCTGATGATATTCCAATAGAGGTGTGGAAATGCCTAGGAGATGAAGGAATTTCTTGGCTTACTAAACTTTTTAATGCTGTTTTGAAGACTAAAAAAATGCCAGATGAGTGGAGAATGAGTGTTAATTTCCATTTTTAAGAATAAAGGTGATGCACAAGATTGTGAGAATTATAGAGGAATTAAGTTAATGTGTCATACTTTAAAACTTTGGGAGTGAGTGATGGAGCATAGGTTGAGCGTGATACTAATGTTTCTCAAAATCAATTTGGATTCATGCCGGGTAGGTCTACTGTGGAAGCCATACATTTATTGAGAGGTTTGATGGAGAAATATAGAGAAATTAAGGAGGATCTACATATGATATTTATTGATTTAGAGAAAACATTTGATAATGTTTCAAGAGAAGTGCTATGGAGAGTTCTTGAAAAGAAAGGAGTTAATAATGCTTATATTCAAATCATTAAAGATATGTATGCAGGAGCTATTACTTGTGTTCAAACACAAGGTGGTTTGACCAAGTATATTCCTATTTCGGTTGGATTACATCAAGGATCAACCTTAAGCCCATATCTTTTTGCTTTAGTCATGGATGTTCTCACTAGACATTTGCAAGCGGATGTACCTTGGTGTATGCTTTTTGCTGATGATATTCTTCTTGTTGATAAGACTAGAGAGGGAGTTGAAGGTAAACTTGAATTATGGAGGTCAACCTTAGAGTTTAGGTTTTCACTTGAGTAGATCTAAAACTGGATATATAGAGTGTAAATTTTAGTGGTAATAGACCTAGTGAGGGAATTGTGACTTTGGGCAATCAAGTCATTAATAAGAGTACACGTTTTAGATATCTTGGATCTATTATTCAGAGTGATGGTGAAATAGATGGGGATATTATCAGCAGAATTCAAGTTGGATGGTTGAAGTGGAGGAATGCATCAGGCTTATTGTGTGATAGAAAAGTCCCTCTCAAACTTAAGGGAAAATTCTATAAGATGGTGGTGAGATCTGCAATGCTTTATAGTGCCGAATGTTGGCCATTAAAAGAGAAGCATAATACTAAGTTAAGTGTTATAAAGATGAGGATGCTCAGGTGGATGAGTGGCTTTACCCTTAGAGATAGGATACGAAATGAGCATATACGTGAAAAGGTTGGAGTTGCTCCAGTGGAAGATAAGATTAGAGAGAGTCGCCTTAGATGGTTTGGTCACATAAAACGGCGGCCTTCCGATGACCCAGTTAGAAAAGTAGAGGTTTTAGATTTGACTTATGTTAAGAAAGGTAGAGGTAGACTTAAAAAGACTTGGTTAGAAAATATTAGAAATGATCTTTCTTTATTAGATTTAAACGAGAATTTGACTTTTAACAGGATGCAATGGAGAAAAAGGATTCATGTAGCCGACCCCACGTAGTGGGATAAAGGCTTGATGTTGATGTTATTGTTGTTGTTGGATGAGTGTAGAAGGAATGTAGGAGATTATTATTATTTTGTTTGGATTGAATTTAAATGATATCAATATAAAATCAAATGATGTTGGTTGCCTACTGCAATGGGGGGCAGGTGATGGTCGATGGCGACGGCACTTGGTGGCACATGGTAGTCAGTGGTCATCGGTTAAAAAGAAATTTGGCCAACATTAGGCAAGTTTACAATACATAAAAATTGAAGTTGTGAGTGAAAAAGGAATTAACTAAAATTATACACTGTATTTTTCTTTTTCATAAAAACAAACACCTAAAATTTGATATCCCCTGCATTCAGAATATATTTCAGTTCTTTTTCAGTAAACCAATCAGCTCTTAAATGAATCCAATCACTTTAAATCAAGATACATCAATGATTTATTTTACCCTGATGATATTTTAAATTATATAGTGGTTCAGCATCATAATACTTTACTATGAGGTCCCTAAATTAAACCTGGATTGTGGTTTTTAGTACTTGATAAAAGATGAAAGCTCTATTATACGACTATTATCTCTGTTCATTTTTATGTACAGTTTTTATTAAACGTTAACTTTAAAGAGGTTCCTTGAACATCTCTTCGTGTGTGATTTCAAGTCATTCTGCCACAATTTTTTATTAGAATGCTGCTGTTATAACCAGTGATTAATAAGTTTGTTTTATTTCTTCAACATTTGTTTAATTCTATTATCCACCTAACTTTTTTCAGCCTGCGTCATTCATTTGATGATCCCATTGAAATATTCGATGGTGGTTTTCCTTTATTGTTGCTATTGATGACTTTATTCACTATACCTGTTTTTTATACTTATATCCATTTAATGTAGTACTATATTTGTTCTTTGGACTGCGTCTTCTGTATATTGCATGGAGATCTGATCCGAAATCTTCGCAGAAAAAGGAAATGGAAGAAGTACGTGTTTCATCTAGATTCAGATTAATTATTATAGATATGCTTGTTATCAAATTCTTCGGCCTTTTTATGATTGTTACACATTTTTTCTTGCTTGATACTTTTTTTTCCTTCATTTTTTTAGAATTATATTAATAGAAGCAGATTTCCTTTAGAAGTTTCTTTCTGCTGATGCTATTTTCAATCTGTTTGCTATACTGTGTAGATTGAATGCAATATATAACAATGCATTCCCATGTCATTTACTTAAGTTATGAATATACTGCAAATTTATTTAATTTTGCGAAGGATTATGGTACGAGTCATGCCTGCAATTCATTCATGGGTTGATTTCCTCACATAAGTCTCTGAACTGCTTATATACATTTTTTTTTTGTTATAGAAATTCCCATCTGAATGTTTGGTCTTGCTATTCTGAACCATATCTGATAGATTCTTCTTGTTGAACTGAAATATTTTGCTGCTATCTAATATAGGTGAATCATATGGATAGTGTTCTGACTTTTATCTTGCTGTTTAAGCTGTCTCTAGAAATATTTTCCTTTGATTCAACCGTTAAACATAAATATAATTTTGGCTTTTGTCCTGGCAGTTGCCCAATAGAATAAGAGCATACATTGGAGAGTACGGTAAACATACACTTTTAACAAATTCAAGAATTTTCAAACAGGTTGTTGTACATCACGCTACTACTATACACTTTAATCCTTCGAGTGCTTAGGTATTGTGTTTGTTGGGGAATGGGCATAAAAAGAGACGGAAGAGATAATCATAAACCTTCAGCCATTTTCAATGATGGGTCAGTGACAGATCTAGAACTAAGCTAGTGCCATTGTAGTTGATATTGCTTTCTGGAATGGTACCTCAGGGATCTTTGGACTATAGATTGTTTTGATTTGCAGTGCTTTGGTGGAGCATTTTTAGCAGCATGCAATTAAAATGTGCTGTCAAATCCATGATCATGAATTGGTGATTGGTGTTGTATTTTTTATTTACAATATTTTTCCACGGGTTCTATAATATTATATTATATAAAAAAATCATATCTAATGCATGAGTCTCCTATCAATACATTGTTTGGGGAGGGATTGATGCTTGAAACCTTATACTTGTATGATAGAGGCTAGCATTGTATTATATCTTGTGGACATAGTATGCAAATTCATGATTGCAAAATTGTTTCCTAAAGTTATTGAAATTGTAGAATGATGAAGACATCCAACTTCCTTGCCTTCGAGAAAATCAAAAGTTCTAGGGTCTTTCAAAACTTGGTTTCAGTATCATTTTAGGAGTTCTACATTTTTTGGGCATACATCTCCAGGTGTGTAAACGTGGAGAATTAGAATTAGAGCATGAACACTTAAATATGCCAAGCTAATTAAACTGAAGTGTGGCATCAATTATGTTATCCAATCAACTAACCATTTGAATGAAAATGAAAAATGGTCGCCTGAATTTCGGTTTAGTCTGAACTGTACAGTACACTGTTACTGAATTCCATTGTTCAGTTTAACATGAATTATGACCCTTTTTTTTTCACTAACGTCTCCTTCACATCATATTTCTTAACTTAAAAGCATTCAACATTTGCATGAAACATGAAGCTAATATAATCATCTCATCAGAGTTAGTAATGCATTTTGATTTTCTAAATTCTTTTTTATATAGATGAAGCATATGAATACCATGCAAATTTAAAAAAAAAAAATTATAGCTGACATCAAACATAAATTCTAAAACCTGAATCCTAGCTGATAATAAACATCAAATCAGATTAGTAACACCAATGGAAAACAGAACGTTTGAGATCCCTCATAATAATTTTGCAATACAAATGCCTTACAGAAACATATAGTGCCAAATTCGTTCTTACTATCAGAACCAAGTTGCTTTGTTTTTTGGATTGGTTACCTTGTGATGGCAATTTTAATTTGACTCAAGATTCTGATAGATTAGTTGAACTTGAGCTATGTTTGCTTCTATTTGGGCTGGCCACATAGCCTTTAGACATTTTATTTTCAGTTATATTGTAATGTTTAAATTGCCTCACTATGTTTGTGGAAAACATATTTTAATTTAAAGAGTTCTGAGTATCTTTAAAGGATGTGATGCCAAAATTACTCGAGTGGTATTTCAAATGATGTTGCATTGATGTTAATCTTTCATTCCATGACTTACCATTGAATTGAGATTGGTCTATTAGCATTACAGACTGAAATCAAAATTGATCATGCGATGTCTAAACATGAACTTTTCATGGAGACTGAACCTATGCCTCAGCGTGAAATTGAATCAATTATGTTTATTATGAATTTTGAATTAAATGAGTAATATTAAAATGTAACTCTTGTTGAATTATCAAATGATATTATTCTCATGATGGATGATTAAATTGATATTAGTTTTGCTTTTGGTTCTCGGTAGTCAATAATTTATCAAAGCACTAGAGCCTTTTGGGTTAGTCTTCTTCAAAGAAGTTGTTTCTTGTCATGACTCGTCTTAGGAGGCTGGAATACAGAGGTGGGAACATACAGTTATATGTAGTTTTAAAATTTCATTTACTAACATTAATTATTACCTAGGGAGAATAAGGAGGATCTACATATGATATTTATTGATTTAGAGAAAGCATATGATAAAGTTCCAAGAGAAGTGCTATGGAGAGTTCTTGAAAAGAAAGGAGTTAATAATGCTTATATTCAAATCATTAAAGATATGTATGAAGGAGCTACTACTTGTGTTCAAACACAAGGTGGTTTGACCAAGTATTTCCCTATTTCGGTTGGATTACATCAAGGATCAGCTTTAAGCCCATATCTTTTCGCGTTAGTCATGGATGTTCTCACTAGACATTTACAAGAGGATGTACCCTGGTGTATGCTTTTTGCTGATGATATTCTTCTTGTTGACAAGACTAAAGAGGGAGTTGAAGGTAAACTTCAAGTCTGGAGATCAACCTTAGAGTCTAAAGGTTTTCGCTTGAGTAGATCTAAAACTGAATATATGGAGTGTAATTTTAGCAGTAATAGACCTAGTGAGGGGATTGTGACTTTGGGCGATCAAGTCATTAATAAGAGTACACGTTTTAGATATCTTGGATCTATTGTTCAGAGTGATGGTGAAATAGATGGGGATGTTATCAGTAGAATTCAAGTTGGATGGTTGAAGTGGAGGAATGCATCGGGCTTGTTGTGTGATAGAAAAGTCCCCCTTAAACTTAAGGGAAAATTCTATAAGATGGTGGTGAGACCTGCAATGCTTTATGGTGCAGAATGTTGGCCATTAAAAGAGAAGCACAATACTAAGTTATGTGTTGCGGAGATGAGGATGCTTAGGTGGATGAGTGGATTTACTCTTAGAGACAGGATACGAAATGAGCATATACGTGAAAAGGTTGGAGTAGCTCCAGTGGAGGATAAGATTAGAGAGAGTCGCCTTAGATGGTTTGGTCACATAAAACGGCGGCCTTCCGATGACCCAGTTAGGAAAGTAGAGGTATTAGATTTGACTTATGTTAAGAAAGGTAGAGGTAGACCTAAAAAGACTTGGTTAGAAAATATTAGAAATGATCTTTCTCTATTAGATTTAAACGAGAATTTGACTTTGAACCGGACACAATGGAGAAAAAGGATTCATGTTGCCGACCCCACGTAGTGGGACAAAGGCTTTTTATTGTTGTTGTATTGTTGTTGACAATTTCCTATGTATCTAAAGAGCCACTAAATCACAAAATTCACTTTCTACTAGAATAACAAATATTATATTGTTATTTCAACATTTTACAGCTTTAAAACCTATTACTTGTGGCTCAACGTTTACTCATAGATTCTCTTCTCACACCTTTTGTTTATAATATCTTGAATCATTGATTAATCAATGGTGAGTGATCAATATAACAAAGTGGGTTAATTTCAATTCTAAATCATGTTTTGCTCAAAAGAAATGAAACAACATGAATGTTAGTTATTATTTTAATTTGCAAGAAAATCATAGATTGTGCATGTCATTTAGATATCCACCCTGACCTATGTTTTGCAAAAGAGTTAAAGTGATGCACATTAGGGGTGCAAATGAGTCAAGTCAAGCTCGAGCCAGGGGGTGTTCGAGTCGAGCTCGACTATCAAAACTCGAGCTTGAGCTCGAGCTTAAACTCGAGTCGAGTTCAAAATCCGAGCTCGAGCACGACTCGTCTTCAAGTCAAGCAGTTCGTCGAACTCCACTGTCGAGCCCGAGGTCCGTCGTCTTCCTGAGCTCCGCCGAGGTCCGTCGTCATCCAGATCTTGTCCGTTGTCGAGCAGAGATCTGTCGTTAAGCAGAGATTCGTTGTCGAGCAGAGATTTGTCGTCCCGAACTCGTAGTTGCATCCGCCGTCGAGAATTGTCGTCCCGAGCTCATCCATTGTCTTCCTGAGCTCCGCCGTCGAGATTCGGCGCCCAAGGTTGTCGTCCTGAGATCCAACAAGCTCTGGACGAGCTTTGCCATCGAGATCCATCGTCCCGAGCTCATCCATGGAACATCGTTGTCTCGAGTATAGCCATCGTCATTCCGAGCTCTAGTCGCGTCCGTCGTCACCGTATCGAGCTTGTCTGCTGTCTAGATCTGCGCGTGCTCTGTTCCCACTCGCGAGATTTGGATTTCCCGCTCGCCACATTTGGATTTCCGTGAGCTCTGCTGTCGAGCAGCTCGTCAAGCCGACGAGTCGAGTCCGAGGCATGTTCGAACTCGAGCTCGATTAGCCGTCGAGTTCGAACTTGTGTTCGAGCTCGACTCGAGAGCTCGATAAGCTCGACTCGTCGAGCCTGTTATCGAGTCGAGTTCGAGCCGGCTCGCGAGTCGGCTTGACTCGGTTGCACCCCTAATGCACATTGATATATTCATAACATTTATCTTATAATTTATCATGTTTTAACCATAGATTTAAAAACCGGATCTGACAGGCCGGTTCAATCGGTTGAATCGTGATCCGACCGGTCGGCTTGTTCGGTTGACTCTTAAAACCATTTCCGCATCAAACTGACTGCAAACCATTCGCCCAGCCAATCGAACTGGAAAACCGGTGCTGGTTCGTAAGAACCGCTCATTTCAAAAGAGGACGGATCTTAGCCTAAATGTTCTCACGAGCTGATTTAAGTGAGGAAAGTTGGAAAATAACCTAAATGTTCTCACGTTCGTTTGTTCTCGCTTATTTCACTCGCGAATCTTGCTGTGAAGTCTCGTTCGCCTCCGATCTCCCATCTCTCACTCGCCTGCTGTCGTGATTCGTTCTTCTCTCTTTTATTGACTGTCGGTGTAAGTTTTTTTTAACCCAAAATTTTGATATTCTTTCCTAATCTTTGGTTTTTTGTTGAGCACGTTAAACTTCTTCAAAACCTGAATACGAGTTTCATGGATTTCTACTATGAATCTATATTTTATTGCTGTTTTGGTTTGATTATATTAGTTGAATATAGTATTTTTAGGTTTAAAAGCTTCATAAGAGAAACAATCTCAGATGTTGGACTTGTACTTGTTTGGAAATTTTCTGTTTGGAAACATGAATCCCATTAAGCTATATTTCGTATTTAGGCTTTTGGAATGAAGATGCCAAGTGCCTTTTCTAGGAGAATACATGTGAACAACAAAACCATTAACAAAATACCTAAAAGTTAGATGACATGCTAGACTTCTTTTTTTAGCTCAAATTATTTCTCTAAAATTAATTTAAAAAGTTATTATCATCAAATTGAGTATACTAATTTTATTTTTTGTGAATATCGTCCATTGTGAATATCCACATGTGAGTGTCATCTTGGCACTAATTTATACATATTTGGACAACTACAACTGCTTCATATTATGACTGTGTTAAACTTTTTATTATATTTAGCTGATTTGGTCATCCTGTGCGGGAACTAGGAGCCGCGGGATGGCCAAACCACCTCGTGCGGGAACCTGGAGCCGCAAGGTGTTTTAAATTGCTTTATATAATTATTTGTGTATATTTTTTTATTCATAATTTTGTGTTCTGTTTAATATTTTGGTCATTATTAGGGTAATTTTATTTTTTTAAAATATAATTAGTATTTATTATGTCATTCGGTTCAATCCCGGTTCGACCGGTTGAACCATGAACATCTCCTTCTTTCGGTTTGTTGTCTGATACGGTTTTCACAACCTTGATTTTAACTATACTTTTCTATGCACTAACACATTCATTCTAAAAGTACTGTTTAAACATAACTTAAATCACCCTTCATCATTATGTTCTCTATCAACACATGGAGGCATAGATTAGGTTCGCCATTATATTAGATAGAAGGAAGTAACTACCCTTGGCCAATCTATCTCTCATTAGCACAGTGGGGGTATAGGCCTAGGCTTTATTTTTACTTTTGTTTGAGATGGAAAGTAATATTCCTTAACGCACGAGTGCATTAGCATCCCTACTAGTATTATAAGTGAATGATCTTCATCTATCAACATGAATGTTCATTCATTTCTATAAGGGAATGAACTCCATCTATCAACATGAATGTTCATTCATTTCTATAAGGGAATGAACTCCATCTATCAACATGAATGTTCATTCATTTCCTTATGACATATTCTTTGTATTTTTTTCATCATGGATTTAATTTAAATAAGAACTTTTGCGTGTACATTTATTCACTAATAATATGTTATTATCATTATGCATTTAACTTTTTAATTTTTCTAACTCATGCACAACGTAACACTTATTAGATTTGACTTATGTTGTTGTTGTATGCACAAGATAACACTTAAATTCTCTTTATTATAATTTTATTTGTTTATTTATATAGTTTGTACTTCCACTCAATTACTCTTATTTTTATGCTCATGTACAAATCATCAACCATTCAATTCTCTAAATTAATACCTAACAAAATTTTTATATACATAACATTGCATTTTACTATAAATATATATTTTAGCTTACTACTTTAAAATAAAATTTTAATATTTCATAATTAACTTTGCAACATAAACACAAAAATCTAAATGAAAATAGATTTAAAATTTTCAATAAATATCAAATTTCATCAAATGGTATTTCATGCCTTATATATTCTTCCATGTTTCCTATTCTCCCAAATTTCATTCACTATTTTGCTCATCTTCTTCCCCATACAAAAGTCCTAACAAAAGGAATGATGTTTGAACATAAACTAAATCTAGGGATCCTCAAAAAGCAAAAAGAAAAGAAACCTAAAGTGGGGCTTAATTCTTTCTGAAAAGAAACCTAAAATAGGGTTTAATTCTTCCTTGCTTGGACACCTAACGGAAGAAAAATGAACTCTGGTATCCTTTGATCTTGTTAGAATGACAATCATTCGATACTCTACATTCATTTAACTTGTCCATGCATCCATTCAGCACGATGATGTCTGCTTGATTTTCTTACCCGCACACCACGACTTGGGATACCTCAAGGTGTTGTGCTTTCCATAGGGACCATGATCATGATATGGAGGAATGTTGCCACCTCCGTGGCCTTGTAGAAGATATGATTAAAGCTTCAAAACTGAAGGAGTTCATACTCACCGATCCTAGTCGGCGCTTGGTAAAGGCTCTTGCTGGAGGCAACAATGAGCCCATTCAAGCTCGTTGAGTGCATATCACAGTAATGCCCCAATCATGGGTGCCGAGGGAGTAAACTTGTCGGTAAGTATGAAGAAAATGAAGATCGGAGAAGTAACCTCATCATCCACCTTGCGATCTCTAGCAATGGACGTCCTAATCACTTTTTGTGAAGTTGAAAAGCCTTGGGGGAGAACCCTCACAATGATTTTATAGTCGTCATTGTCTTGATTGCCATCTATCAGATCGACAATATTTTGATAGGAACATGGAATTTTGTAAATATAATTATTAAATCAGTATTTGAAAAAATGAATTTACTTTCTTTCCAACTGACTTCTCAAGAGAGTGTTGGGACATTGGAGTACTCGCCTTGCCCGTCACTTAGGGCGAGGGCAACAACCAATGCACAACAATGTCCTACTTCATCATCTTGGATGCCCCGACGACCTGCAATGCTATCTTTAGAAGGCCTCTATTGAATATCTTCAGGGTTGTGGCATCCACCTAGTATGTTGCTGTCATATTCTCAGCAAAGGAGAGAGAAACTACTGTGAGGGACGACCTTACTATGTTGCACACATGTTACTCACTAGTAGGGAAGATGGCGACCTCCCCAAAAGAAGTGCTACAGGTAGACATAGAGTGAGGCCCAGGCCTACAATCTTAGATGCCATGGAGGAGGTACATGTAATAGTGGGAAAATCTAGTAGAACCCTCAAAATAAGTTCCTCATTTAGATGAGAGCATAGAGGCGAGTTGATCCAGGCTCTCAGGGCGACCTGAATGACTTTGCTTGGATGATAAGAGAGATGTCAGGGATTGATGAGGTAGTCACTTGTCACTAGATGGATGTCAAGAGAGATGCCATGCCTATCAAGTAAAAAATTTGAACTATAATACTTGCTGAACCCATCACGTAAGAGGTTCAAAAGCTAGTGGAGGTTGATTTTATCAGGGAGGATCAGTATCCAGACTTGATCTCCAATGTGGTTATGGTGCAGAAGGCAACAAGAAAATGGTGAATGTGTGTCTTTCACCAACCTGAGCTCGGTTTGCCCAAAGATGACTGCACATTGCCAAGGATAGATGCCATGGTTGACTCGGCGGTGGGCTACCCAATCATGAGTTTTTTAGATTCTTTCTCAGGCTTTTAGTAGATAAATATGCATCCAAGTGACTATAAGAAGGCTTCCTTCATTACTACAAAAGGATTGTACTGCTATATGTTCACACCCTTTGGTTTGAAGGATGTAGGGGCGACCTATTAGTGAATGATGAACGATGTATTTAAGGATCATAAGAGGAGAAACATTGAAGTATATCTTAACAATCTTCTAATAAAAAGCAAGTTGCCCAGCCAGCACATTAAAGACCTAAAGTCATCCAGCCTGCACTTTTATTGTATGTTTAGGGAAATTCCTAGCTTCCTCCTCACACTTGAGGACATCAAGATGAATCCTGACAAGATGAAAGCCATTTTGGAAATGTAGTCACCCAAATCTATAATGGAGGTGCAACAACTCATTAGGCAAGTTGTTGGACACGATCGCTTTATCTCTCGACTTGGCAAGACGTGCTCGTTGTTTTTCAAAGTCCTTAGAAGCACAAAGAAATTCTCCAGATTTGAGTATTGCGAAGCTTTTCAACAACTAAAGCTTATTCTCTTCTCGCTAACCTTACTCCAAAGCTTGCGACTAGGTGAAGATTTGTTGTTGTATTTAGGGGTAGTGATGTAGGCAAGGGGGGGGGGGGGGTCAATTCATCATGATAATTTTGAGTCTTTTGGGTTGTTGGCTGCTCTCAGGTTTGGGCTTGGTAGACCTTGGTTTGCTAGCTTGGTTCCTTTGGTGGCTGCTGATTTTCGGTTGGGAGCTGATATTGGAGTTCTGGTTTTGTGAGCTGAAGTTTAGCTCATTAATTCTAAAAGGCATGAAGTATTGGTGAAGCTCATTAATGGTAATAGGTATGGTGGAGTGTGGCTTTTCTTTTCCCCTTACTGCCTTCTCGTTTTTCCCTTGCTGCCTCCTCGGTTTCTCCTTTAAACCCTCGGTTTTGGTGGTCTTTGCTGGTTTCCTGTGCCTGTTTCTTCGGTTTCCTGTGTGCCTCTTCGGTTCCCTCGTTGGGCTGTTCTGTGGCTGTTTTCTGGATATTCCCGCGGCTGTTTTCTGGATATTCCCGTGGCTGTTTTCTGGCTGTTCCGTGGCTGTTTCTGTCCTGTTTCCTGTACAGAATTTTGGGGTTGCTGTTTGGAACTTTTGGGCTGCTATTTGGGGAATTGGAAGCTGTTGTTTGGTGACATTTAATTAGGTATTTGAAGAGTGTGGGCTCCGAAAATTCGGCCCCGGCCTCCGCCCGATATATTTTCTGCTCGGGGGGAGTTTTAACGAACTAAGTTCCGGGGTAAATTTTGGAAGGCAGATGAGATAGTAGGTAAGACACTACCCAGAGATTTCGCCCTCATTTAGCGAGGACTTTATGATCTGAGTTCTGGTTTCCTATAGGCGCAAGCCCCTATAGTTAATTACCCCTCCCTGTAACGAGAGAGAACTTTCGATTAAGGCTAGTCATCAATCAGGTACGTAGAAGATACGTACACCTAGCATATAGTAGCAGCATGGGTTGAAGGTTTTGAAAATTGGGGGATTTAATATTTAAAGTAGAAATTTCACCATCTTGCACTTAAAGCGGATGGTGGGGGAATGGATGATGGACCCGATCAAGATCTCATGGTTCCGTCGTCCCGGGCCATCGTGGTCCCTGGTCTACTTAGTCAGAGGAGGTAGTTGACCCAACCTGACAGAAGGATCCTTGTCGGCAGCCATGGGTTGCTTCGTCCAAGGGTACCTTGTAGACCTGGGGTGAGTGTTTATCTAAGGGGACAAATTTGAATCCACCTTAGCTAACAGAGGGCTTTGTGCCCTATCGATCATATCCTATTGATTCATATCTCAAGGATTTGATGCCATTGGGGAGCATACGGGCTCTGGCCATAACCATAATATAATGGTGCCATTTGGCGGCGACCACCTGGTTCAGAGGGCCCCGAGTCATAACCGTTTATCCTGCAGTGCCATTTAGCGGCGAAACTGCCGGTTAGAGGACTCGTACCACGTCCTTACTGGCAGGAGATTGTTTGAGAATGGATCCTAGTGATATTTTCGACCAGGCATTAGCTCTTTGTGAGCTGAAGTATTTTTTAATTTGTCCACCTCAGCAAACTGTTGCGGAGTATGGATGGATTTTATGCTTTGAGTGGTTAATGGATGAGTTTCAATTTTAAACATTTAAGAATTTGGAATTTTTGGGATTTTTGGAGATTTGGAGTATTGGGTGGTATTTGAGATGGTATTTTGAAATGTTTGGAATAGACCCCTCCGGTTGATATTTTCATTCAACACGGCCATCATCGGGGTGACTTTAGGGTCATTCATATTTATGGATTGAAACTTGTCTACTCTGTCGAGCTGTCGACAGAGGATCGAGTTTCATAGGCTTTGTGCCTCTGTAAGTGAATTTTCTTGGTTGAAGGCCTTGAAGGCCTAATATGAATGTATAAAATAAATATCTCGGTCGACCTCGCGACCGTATATTTATTTAATAGTTCGAGCCGTGTCAACTTCTATCTACCTGAATAGAAGGATCGGGCTCGAACTTGAATTCACTTATTGACCCGCGCAGCATCCCTAGACGTCACGTGTGTACCAATAACACGCTCGCCGGGGCCTATGCGGGTATTTGGGGGCATTTTATAAATATTTATTGAACCTTGTCAACTCCTATTTACTTGCTTTAGGAGGATCGGGTTCAAATCTATTGACCCGCGCAGCATCCCTAGACGTCACGTGTGTACCAATAACACGCTCGCCAGGGCCCATGCGGGTTATGATTATATTTTCCCCTTTTAGTGTACCTATGTGTATACAAATTAAAGTGCACACGTGCAGGGGTATTCTTGAAATATCTGTACACGCCTTCTGTCCGCTTGCATGAAAGTTGCGGATCCGGTGGCGTAGCGTTGGGATTTCATTTGGGAATTTGTACGCCTTCTGTCTGCTTGCAGGGATGTTGCAAATCCTGTGGCGTTATGCAGCAGCTTGTGAACTGAGCTGTTTGCTGCTTTGTACAGGCAGACTGTCGTGCACTACTTGCATGATTTACGCAGGTAGATCGTAGTACACCAACGAATCTCCTACTTTTATTTGAAGACAATTACATTCACATGATATTTTTGTTCGTGGTCATTGCTTTGCATACGAGTCTTCTGGAATTGAATGCTGGCATTTGTGTTTGCTGTAGTTGTTCTGCATTTTTTTATTGTGGTTGACACACTCGGGTGTACAACGGGTCCTCTTTTGCTATGATAGCTTATAGATGTATTTGCATCTACTGCATTCTCTGTACATTTTGCTACAACCCTTGGTTTTTATGGGACAACTGCTATTGCTGCCTGTAGGTGGGTGGATATATTCACAGACTAAAATTGACTACAGGATACTGCATTTACTGTAGTCTTTCTGCATCCACCCCTAGGTGACATGTAGTGCATACATCTGTATTCGTAGGGAATATATATATATTGCAGATCTTCTACAAGGACCCGTAGGAGTGTCTTGATATTCATTGCATATTATACTGAATATGTTGACAAGAGATCTTGTTGTTTGTGAGCAGATTGTATTTGTAAACTCTTCATCATCTTCAAGAGTGGCCTTACTCACTAGGAGCCTGTTCCATTAACACTATTAAGCTCTTTTACATGAACTCATGGATCCACTGATGTAGACACTATGGGCATTATGTTACTCATGTATTGATTGAAGGTTCTTTGTGATAGCAATGAACATATTGTCGCACTGCAAATCTTCTTATTCATGAGTTCTACACATGTTCCTTGCATCTTGATTGAAGTTGCGCATCTATCACTTGAGGGTTCGATCCACTGCTTAGTGATTTGTGTCACGCTTCTCTACATGGATTCTCCATCTAATCTTGATTGAGCACCCATGACTGTCAATTAATCCTTGCACATCAAAATGATCTTTTGCTATTTGACTGCATTTTCACCTAACTCTTGCTTACAAATTGATTATGCTTGGATGCATATGTCCTTTGTTGTATGTTGAAATTCATTTCAACATTCCTCACAAGTTCATTTAATGTTCGCTTTCAAAATTGGGATGATACTTCTTTATTCTTCATTGAGAGCTTGGTGTTAGGATCCAAGTCAATCCTTTGCTCATATGTTGGCTTTCATTTAAATGATTAGGACCAACTAATATATATATTTGAACCCACTAATTCATGGTTTGTACTTTGTTAGCTCCTTGGCCCCGTTTTCTTTGTAGTCACAAGCCTTGTTCCCTATAGTTTTGTTCAAATTCAAGATAATTCAAGTCTTTTGTAGCTCAAAACTAATCCAAGTTTCTTTGTGCTCCAAGTCATATGATTATGTTCAAGTTTTTTTTGTTGGGTTTAAAGAGATCTTCCAATGTTTACTTGGGTTTATCTTGCCTAGGTTCAAACACTTCCTCAATCATTTTGTGTCCCAATACACGTTCAAGTTTTTTGTGTTCAAATTCAAGTCCCGTACGGTCCAATCCAAGACTTTGTTTGAGTTCAAATTTCTATGTCCTTGTTCACCTCGTTTCATGTTCCAATCAAATGCAAGTCCAAGTCCCCTGTGAATGTTCAAATTGGTCCCCTGTTGTTACATTGAGCTCATTCGGATTTGAGTCAAACATTTGTAAGTTCAAGCCCCAAATACCACTTGATGTCGTATAGCCCGAGTTCAAATTATAAGTTCAAGTCTTGTATGTCCAGTTCCCTGTTGTCGCTTATTTGAATTCAAACCATGTTTAACTTTGAGTTCTATGCTCAATTCAAAGTCCTTTGCATCTGTTCTTCGTAGTCCAAGCAAATTCAAGTCTTGTGTAGTCGAATTGCAAGTCCTTACTTGCATTCAAATTGTGTTCACTTGATATTTAAATCAAGTTCAAATTCTATTGTTTTGAATCAAGTCTTGTCATCCAAATCGAGTTTGAATTGATGTTTGATTTTATTTCATTTGAGTCCAAATCTTTTTTGGTTCAAGCTTTGACTTGAGTCCCAAATGTCCAAGCCCTTGTTTAGTTCAATGTTTTGTTCAAGTTTTGTTGACATCCACTATGTTTGAGCCGAATCAAATCCAAGTTCACAAGTCCTTGTAAGTTCTTTTGCTTGTGTTGAGTTTACATGCTCGAGTTCAAGTTCTTGTTCAAAGTCTTCTGCATTCGTTCGAGTCCAAGCTTAGTTCATTTAAATTCTGGTTTAGGTTGAAGTTAGGTTCATTTGAGTTCATTTAGGTCCAGAAGCCATGTTTGTTTAAGTCCAAAACAGGTTCGAGTGTGGTCTTCTGTTCACCCGAAATTTCGGCAGCCTCCCGGCGTCTCCCCCGTTTAGGGGAAACTACGAGAAAACTGGGCCTTTCCCACCACGCTAAGAAAAGCGTGTATGGTAGGTGCCCTCTTTCGAGGACACCGCGGCCGTGTAAAATCTTCAATCCCCCACCACGCTACGAAAAGCGTGTATGGGTCTTCGACAGTACCTGTTTAAAAAAACGCAGTTATTTCCCCGCGAGCGGGTACTTATGAATATCCCCTTCTCGCCATAGGCGCCGCACCGGGTTCCCTTCCCACCAAGCTACGAAAAGCGTGTATAGGCGGTTTGCCGGTGCGCCGTGAATGCCGAAAAAGAGATTTTAGGTGATCACCCACTTCGTCGTAGGCGCCGCACCAGGTTCCCTTCCCACCACGCTACGAAAAGCGTGTATAGGCGGTTTGCCGGTGCGTCGCAAACGACGGAATGAGCTCTCGAAGTGATTACCCAATTCGTTGCAAGTCTCGCGACGCACTTCCTCCCACCACGCTAAGAAAAGCGTGTATAGGTGGTCGTTTTGTCGCGCTGCGAGCCTCGAGGCGGGCTCTCAGAGTTTTAGGGTTGGAGGGTTATACCTGACGACCGGCGGTGGTTCGTGGCACGAGGATCGGGGCAAGGGAGAGCTTGCTTGCCATTAATTAATATTAATCATAATTAATTATAGGCAACTATAATTAATAGTAATTAATTTTAATTAATAATAATTAACTATAGTTAATTATACTTAATCATAATTAATTATAAATAATTAGTTATAAATAATTAACTAATTATAATTGATAATTAATTGCTAATAATTAAGTATGATTAATTATGATCAATAATAATTAACTATAAATGATTAATTAAAACTAATTAACTAATTATAATTAATGATTAATCAACAATAATTAATGAATTATGATTAATTAATCATAACTATAATTAACTACTAATCATAATTAAAGATATTTAATTATAAAAAAAAATTAATTACAATTAATGACAATTAATTATCATTAATTATAATTAACTTAGATTAATTATAATTAATATCAACTTAATTACATATAAATCATAATTAATTTACAATTAATTATAATTACTTTATAACAATAAATTATAATTAAAATTAATTAATTATAATTATAATAATTAATTATAATTAATAGTAATTAATCGTATTTAATCATTAACAATAATAATTAACTACGATTAATTATAATTAATATTAACTAATTATAAAAATTATAATCAATTTTTAACTAATTATAATTATTTTATAAAATTAATTATAATTAAAAAAATTAATTATAATAATAAATAATAAAATGAAATTAAAAAAAAGGGCAAGGGGCTGTTTGGCAGCAGGATTTGGGCAGGATTTATGCTAAATCCTGTCAAACGGGATTTGAACCACCCGTAAATCTCACGGCGGAATAAATCCTCCGTTTCCCTCTTTAAGCTCGACAGGTTCACGGGATTTGGCCGAAGTAGCGCACGATGGGGAGAAAGTTACCTTCGCAATTAGCGAGCTCACGTTGTTGCTTCCGACAAAATGTCGCAACTTCCGATCTTACGGGAAGGGAACGCCGTGGAAGGAACGAAGTCGGGCGACCACGAAGAGGTCGAAGGAGGTAGGGTTAGGGCTCGGTCTTGGGCTCCGATTGGAGCTCCGGCGTCGGCGTGAGGTAAGGGCTTGGCTTCTCTCTCTCTCTCTCTCTCTTTCTCTCTCTCTCTCTTTCTTCCTCTGGACCGACAGAAGCAAGGGATCAGGATTTCGCAGAGAGGGGAGGAGGCAATGGTCGTGGGAAGTGTCGTGGGAGGAGCCTTCGTTCGCGTTTTAAAGGCGAAGGCAGAGGCGGGATCGAGGCGAGATCGCGCACGTCAGGCATGGGCGAGTCGCATTCGGCGCCGATTTGCAGACTGGGGATGCGACTAGAGCAGCGATTCGGGCAGGATATGGGTATGGCTGTGGCAGGTAGAGGTATGAATGCATTTTTTTTTCTCTTTTTTTTTGTTTAATCAACAGAGGTCAACAAAGAGTTTTGGTGGCTGTTTGGTTGCCCTCCTTTATCCTATAAATATTAGGTGTTTTGTAATAGAAAAGAGGTTGATTATGATGTTATTTTTGGACAAAACCTGAGGGTTTTTCTTCCTTCTTTGGAAAAGCTTGCGAGCTTGTTCCGTGCTTCTCTTCTCCTTCTTCTAGGATGGCTTGCGAGCTACTCCTCTTTCATCTCAGCTTCTAATCTATTTCTTCTCTACGCAAGGTCCACTCCACTTGTATCCTTCTTCTAAATCAAGGAATGAAACTTTAGGTGTTTGGTTGTTGTGTCAAAGTTTGTAAGTGTCGTGTCTTTTATTATAAAGGTGAAGTTTTGTTAAGTTTCTAGTTTTTCTTATCATTTTATATGTTCAAAGGTATATGTAAGAGTTGTTTTATTTGTAAGCAGAAATTTGGGCTTTTCTCCAAATTTTTGCTTGCATCAGGTAGGAAAGGACTACATCAGCTCAGTATTGATTGGGGAAAAAAAGAAATGAAGTACTAATCGGTGCAAGGGAACCATTACAGGTGACTAAAAATAAATATTATGAGGCCCACTGTTGAAAGAAGATGAAGTCATATAGATGGAGGCCAGTTGTTCGGCGAGTTGGATAACTCAATCTTGGAATGCTTGAAGAAGGGAAACATAAATGCAGAGGTTGGCAACCAGCAATGATTCAAAATCAAGGCAGTTAGCTACCTACTCATGGTAGGCAAGTTTTTTAAATGGTCGGTGATCTCACTCAATTTGAGGTATATGAGAGAAGATAAAAAGGAGACAATGCTTAGGAAAATCCACTTGGACAAGTGTGGTAGTCACTCTAGAGGAAGGATACTTGCCATATAATCTCGAGATAGAGTTGCTTTTGGCCGACTCTAAGAAGGATGCAAAAGAGTTCTCAAAGAAATGCCCCAGTGCAAAATATTTGCCTCTATGCAACTTCAACCTTCTCACAACCTGCAACCTATCAACAACATATGGCCATTTACAATGAAGGGAATGGACTTGTTGGGACTATTTCCATCTTCCATTAGGCACATAAAATACTTATCATGGTGGACTACTTTACCAAATGGATTAAGCAAGGTACTTGCCATGATGACCTTCGCCATAATCAAGAATTTCTTGTGAATGTACATCATATGCAGATATGATGTCCCACTCACCATTGTTATAGACAATGAGCCACAATACGCCAATAAGAGCATAAAAGACTTTTGCCGGTCATAAGGAATTCACCCCAATTTTGCTTTAGTTCACCACCCATAGATTAGCGGGTAAGCCGAAGCCGCCAAAAAGAAGATCCTCAATCTCTTGAGAAAAAAGATAGGAGCAAAGGGCGACTTGGTGGAGGCTCTTCCTTCAATCTTGTGGGCACTGAGGATGACTCCTTCCTCAACAACATGTTAAACACCTTCCTTGCTCTTCCATGGCATCGAGACACTACTACTTGTCAAACTTGACCTACACAGTTAGCAAATCATCACAACTGCAAATTACGAAGAAGGTGAGTTTAGCTAGTGGGAGGCGACCAACCATGAAGGCTTAAAAATGGTGGGGGACCTCTTGGAGTAATTGAGGGCACAAACTTCCCTTAGGCATGAATAAATATAAAGGAGGATGGCTAAATACTACAACCCATCCTTGCGACTTAGTTCTGAAGAAAGAAGACGTTGTTGCTCGTCACTCCATACTTGGCAAGCTGGCGATCACATTAGATGGTCCATACATCATCAAAGAGAAAGTTAGTCCTGGAGCTTATCAACTGTAGACCTGGGAAGGAAATACCAAGGATGTGGAGCATTGATGATTTAAAGATCTTCTAACCATATGGGAAGTCCTCACACTTGTACTATATAATTTGTCGATCTAAGAAATATAATGAAAATTGCTATCTCATTTTGCTCCTTTTTACTATCTTGAATGAGTGAGAGTTCTAGTATAAGCAAGTGGATAACTTAGAAAATTTGGAACAAATTAATGAAAATGCTTGGGGAACTCGTCCCTGTAGGCGAGTAGCTTTCAGGGAACTCTTGTACCCCCAAGGTTGTAAATTCAAAGAGCTCACCCATGTAGCTACACTCGAAGAACTTGCATGAAAATTTTAGGTTGTTCCTCGAGCGATGATTGCACTTGTCTGATCAATGTGAGACTTGCCCCAAAGCCTAGGTGAGCTCCAAAGAAGTTGGAATGTAAACTCGCTGGCCTTAGGCATGTGACTTTGTAATAGTTGAAAGTGACCAACTAAGATGAGGATCAACTAAGTTCTCACTCAGGTTAAACCTAAAGAGTGACTTAGATTACTCCTTGTAGGAGAGCTGAGGCCCCCAGGCACAAAGACTTGTAGGCAAGCCAAAGCCCTGTAGAGGAAGAAGAGTCTCTGCTCAAATGAGGTCACTTCTCTATTCCCAACTGGGTCTCTTTGTCAAGTCATGCTTAAACTCCATATGTAACCCAATGAGCTCACTCGGCATATAGTAAAAAGACAAAATGAGGAAAAATGGATAGAAGAGAAATAAAAAAGGAAGTTTGTCTCCTCACCAAATAAAAGTATCAAACAAATGATTAATAAAGGTTCACAACATTTAATATATTGATAAAATTCACTCACTATGTTCCTACATCAAACCACCAAACCACTATAGGTTGATTCCTTCCTTTGTGACAAGATTTGGAGTGAGTAGTGCCTAAGTCTCATATAGTTGGAGAGTCTTAGTAGTCAAACATTAAAGGACATGTTGAGTATCCCGACAAACAATCTTATAGGTCGAATCCCCCTTTGTGACAAGATTTGCAATGAGTAACACAAGTCCTCTATAAACGGCGAGTTTAACTATTTATCTCCGAAATACTAAAATGTCTAGTGTAAGGCCAAACTTAGCAAAAAAAAAAAAAACGTCAAGCTTATGCTATAGAGAGTTATAGCTAACTCACTTACCCATCATAAGCATAGAGATAAGAATCAATCTGCAGATAGCACTGAGACTCATATTTAGGCTTCAACATAGATTTTAATATCACTTATGACATGCAAAATCGCCAAGGTGCTCTCACTCCTATGTTGAGCTCACTCACTAAAGTTAGCCAGTTCGGATACTCTTAGTCTAAACGAATTATCTCAATAATGAGGTCAAGTTTGACTGGTTACATTTTTACTAATTACCAAGTTCCCCCTATAAATCACTTATTTAAAAGCTATTCTCAAATTACAAAATGAGTTAGCTTATTAATTATGTTGTTGTCGAGTACATATCTATTAAAAATTTAAAGAAAAGTGCTCATCATTGAGTAATAACTTCGCCAAACTAATTCATTCTTCATTAATCGCTGAGTTTATTAGTTATTCATAATTTAGTTATTGGTTAGGAAAAATTTTAGAAAATTTTTAGAAAACTCATTGCTTGTCTATAGGCGAGTACCGTAGCATACATATCATTCGTAATAGTATTGCTAAGCTCAACGCTTAGAAATTTTTTTGAAAATAGCAAGTAAATGATCATATAAAACTAAATGATAAAAATATTCATTTCATTCATTTAAGGTTTGTATAAACAAGCGCCATTAGGCCCAAAAGAAAAAAAAAATGAAAAACAAAAAATTACACAAGGCGAACGAGTGCAACTCAATCACCAATCGCATTGACACTGTCGCTCTTGCTAAACTCCTAGAAGAAGATGGAGGGGTCGTGGAACCTTGAAGGGACCTTACCTTTCGAAGCCAACTTTTTCAAGCAATACTTGATCTCGGACATGTACTGTTCGCCCAAGATTTGGTTGTGCCGTTGGTGAAGAAGGTGGCTCACTTATCGTCGGCCACATTAACATCAACAACAAACTTGTTAACCTTTTCTTCGGCATGCTCCTTTGCTTCGAGCATTGACCTTTTGAGAACCGTCTTCTTTTCAATCTTGCCTTGAAGAAACTCTCTTGCCTTGGCAAATTCATCTTCAAGTTCGCTCACACTTGCATGTGTAGCGAGCTTCTTAAAGCACTCTTCCGGGTATTTTTGGACCACCCTATAGGTTCTCTTAAAGATGCTGATGTTCCTCAAGGCTCATCGATGGACGAAGCTAGGAAGAAAGTTGTTTGCTAAACTCGTCCAATCTCATTCATCGTTGAGAAGCCAATTTCTTTAATAGGGAGGCCCATTAGGTGGTCTTCGATGTCCATGGAATAAACGGAGACTCCCTAGTCATATCATCGCCACGAGATGTGGCAACTCCCAATCTTCTCCTTCGAGTTAGTTGCGCCTTCTAGGGGTGTGTGTAGCTAAATAATGAGATCTCTTGGTCACTGCTAGTCACCTCTTCTATCTCCTCCTTGGTAGACACCTTTCCCTTGTTGGGTGCCACTACAATTAGTGTCAGAGGTCTCCTCTCTTGCTCGACCTTTCTCCTGGTTTCCTCATTTATGATAACCCCTTTGGTTGTAGGAAGAGGCGCCCACGATTCCCTAGAGGCCAAAGGTGGCGCCACCTCCTTTGTTTTGGCAAGTAGTGGCGGTTGCTCTTTGGTCGCCTTGGGGCGAGTGGCCTCCCTCACATCGATCGGAGTGGCCCTTCTTCCTCTCTAGCAAGCTCAACAGGCCCCTCTGCGGGCACTCCTCTCTATCTTTCCCTAGGCCTCGACTATGGATTTTAGAACTAAAACATCCTTGGGAACTCACACTCTTGCACACCATCAACACATAAGGAGAGCATGTTAGAGCGAGTCAAACACTTCAAAAAGTTTTAACAAAAATAGAAACTCACCCTAAAAATTCTTGAAATTATTTTAATAGCTGAGGTGGTGTAGGGTTATCCTCAGCATGTCGTTGATCTACGCCATATCTTTATGCTCCTCGTTGAGCACATGCAAGCTCACCTGGCTCTTCGGGAAAGTGCTCAAGAGGGTTAGCACCGTCCGTGTGATTAGGCTATGAACAATGACGAACTTCACTTCCAATCACGAACTTTGTTTGCCAGCCTAGTCACATTCATCGTTGTTTGTAAGAATTGCATACACCTATCCTTGAAGGCCTTCACGGTGAAGACGGGCCAAAATAGGTTGAGCAACCATTGCAGTTTTGCTTATGTAGGTATTAGGTGAATGAGATGATCGATGCCATAGAGTTTGGCAACATCTATGCTGGAACGTACCCTTAGAAGTTGAGGATCTCCTCAAACTTGTTGGACAGGGGATATTGTAGACCTAGAGTGAAATGATCGTAGGGCATGTATGGCGCATCCTCATAGGGTATGTTCAGACAATCATTGTCACTTGCCGGTCACACTTCTAGGTTGTTGTGCGAGAAGTAGTACGCATGGCAAATGAACTCTTTGCACTTGTTTGATGTTTGTGATTCGGGTAAATCATCAAAATTGGCTAATATCGTATTGCACAATTGCAAAGCAACAATGGCAGTAGCAAAGCACTCGCAAGGGCAAGGGGAGAAGAAGACGAAAAGGAAAAGTGTAGCTCGTACTCGCGAGGAGCCTACCATGGATATTTATAGGCAAAAGAACTATGCAAATATCAAGGCACTTACTCACCTCATTGAATAGTAACCAATAAGCATCTCACACATCCTCACACAATGTGCCCCTTACCAAAAATTTCTTCTCTGCATCAATTTGGGTGAATCATCATCCCAAAATATGTTGGTCAATTTGCTACATAGCCATGTCTTCGCACTTGCTATAATAAGGTGCATCTCAATCCAAAAATCTCTTAATTATCTAGTTGTCACTTGAAGGTCACCTGTGTTGTTGCTCGCCACAATAATAGAACTTAGGTACCTGCAAGGCAGTCTTACATGCCATATATAAACTACTCGCCACATCAAAAAAAAAAAAAGAAAAAAAAGGAAAAAAGGAGAAATAATTAAGAATAATGAACTCGCCCAAACATGAAATTTTATTAATAGAATCATCTTTACATAAGCTCGACGAGCACATACAATACATCATTTCAATAAAAAGAGAAAGTAGTTCGAGGCTACTCGTTGCCACGAAAAAATCTACACATGGGGTTCATTTCCATTGCTAGCTTCAGTCTCCTACCTTAGTTAAGTAATCTAACACAAACTTGTTGCCTGCTGTGAAGATGGGCATCTTCACCTGATGATAAGTTGCCCATATCTCAGACCTCAGGGAGCCGAACCCACTCTTGAGCTAGTCGAGCTCCCTCTTTAGTTTGATGATCTCTCTCATACTAGTAAACTCCTCCAAGGTTGCCGCCCCCTGCGAGCTGCCAGACTTATTGACACCTTGGATATTCATCTTCTTCTCCAAGATGATCACTATACCAACAACCTCTTCTAGTGAGATTGAACTCAGGGGAGGGAAGGTGTTGGTTGAGAGACCATATTATAGCGAGCCTATGGGTTTCTTCTTGTATGCCTCATAGATAGGCTCCCTTGTTCCGATCGCAATCTAAATCTGCTCGGCTGCAGCACCCGCCCTTACTCGCCAGCACCTGCGAGTTTGGCCACTCTCGAAGGCTCGACTTCTCAAAATTCTCCTGTAGGCAGCACCCTATAATCAAAAGCGCTCTTCAATAGATAGATCTAAAAAATTTTGAAGCACATCTTGGAGCTGATCACGTTGGACAATCGCCCTTGAATGTTGGAAAAGCTCCCACTATTCCCAAGCCTTCATCTTTTTCTTGCTTTGCGAGTGCCACATCAAGTCACTCGAGCAAATACAAACTATAGGCTCTCTCATAGCAGGTACCTTGTTTCTTAATAAGGAAATTCTCAAGTACTTAAAACTTGTCTATTTTTCTTTTACCTGCTCCAGATGGAGGCATTTAAGAACTTGTGCCAACCTTAGTAGAGGAGACCTCCTCTGTATTCTCTATTGCTTAGCACCCTGGCACCACTTGCCTCTTTAACTGCATGTAAAGAGGCTCATCATCCTCATCAGGTGGCATAATGATCCTCACAAGAAGATGGACATCACCACCAGTAGTGGAGGGCTCAACATCGTTAGTTGCCATAGTCGGCACAGCAATGGCCCTTGTTGTTGCTCGCGGATCAACCTTGCTCTTCTTTGTTGGAGGGGTGTCGACAAGTTTTTGGGTCTTCGGCACTGCCTGGGTGCTGTCATCAACTTCTCTACTCAATGAGGCCTCAATCGCTTTCTAAGTTGCCTTCTTCTCCGACCTCTCAGCTTGCCCTTTGGAGGAAGAAGATCTTCATTAAGACCTTCTCACACGGAGTGAGCTAACTCGACAGGGGTAATTCTCTCAAGACTAGTAAGCCCTCAAGTCATCAAAGCAAAAGATTAAAATTCTCTCAAGACGAACCTACTATTTATAAAGAGCCAAGTGAGAGGTAGCATCATTTTAGCATCATCAATGCGGGGTTAAAGCAATCATTGAGGCTTCAGCAAAAATATGGTAATAACTTTACATTTACTTTCTTGCTAAATGTTTGGTAGGCGCATTTAATATCTTTCACTTGTCCTTTTCAGTATTCACCTATAAAAGGAATAAGTGAAGTGGAGAACTAAATATATACTTATATATCTTTAAAGGTGTTTAGCCGGTAACCAGCGGGCCATGATAGAGGAGCTTAACCTCAAGGGGAGTCTATAGCAGAAACTCTCCTAACGATCCAAGAGGTGTTGCTCACTTAGAACCCGCAGGATGACTCGCCTAACATGATCAACAAACATTACTTGCATGAGCTTACTAGAGAGCTTGCCCCTTTTTACGGGGTGATTTGGAAATACCTCTTCAAGGTAGCAACTTAGAACCCACCACATAACTAGAGCGTTATTTCAGTTACTCGCTTTTTGTCAGAGTGATCATTCTCATGCAAGCTCACCATGCCCAGCTATAAGAAAGCACCAATTCATGGGTCCCTCAATTTGTCTTGTTGCGACCATCAAACTTGAGGTATCTCCCTTCTTTCGACATCATCTCAGTTGTCTCCCTCTTCCCAAGCGATCTGATATCTCTCAAACATCAGTAAGCCTATTGTTAGCATGTCCTCTCAGCTCAACATTTACCCACAGACTCATCCAAGCCTACTCTCCTACTTGGCACTTTTGAACTCGCCTAGAGGTAACTCATCGAAGCCCTTCCAACCTCTCTTTTTCAGCTAATTGGAAGTCGACATGTGTCCATAGTCTATACATAGTTGTATGGATGTTTTGTGTAGCATTGCATTTTTACTTTTTTTATTTATAATTTCTTGTACCCCTCAAAACCCTATAAATATGGGGTGATAAGAAACAATTTGAGACTACTTTTCTAGACCATTTAGCTCATTATGGTGATGTTTATGCTAGTTTAACTTTCAACACTTTCCTGAGTTCTCTACACATTCTTTCTAGTTCTCTTTCCTCTCCCTCTTCTCTCCATTCACTCACAGGTTCTTAGGTCATTTGCTCACAGCATAGGCCTATTAGTAAAGTCAGATGTCATCTGCACAGATTTGGATCCAATAGTTGTACCTATGGTATTTTGGCAGTATGCCTGCGAATTGATTAATTGCTTCTTTATGTATGTGCTTGTCAGTGTATTTTTTTCACCTTATATTCTCTTTCGCAAGGCGTGCTGTATCCTGTATCCTGGTATCCTCATAGAAATATGAATGATGACATGCAGTTTAAATTGATAAACCAAAAAAAAAAAAAGTTTGTGCGTTCTAGAGAGTTTGAATGTTTGATTCCTGTCCAGTGTAATTAGGTTAAACAAATGAAAAATCTTATAGTTGCACAAAGAGCTGCTCAACAACCCCATATTGGAGTTTTGTTGGATATGAAGTAATTTAGGGCTCATGTGGTTGCTTTTAGTAGAAAATATGTTTTAGAAAATGACGATTTTATTTCATTAATGTTTGTTGAAAATGAAATCATCATATTTGAAAGATTTTGAAGTTAATTGGTGAATTAAATCAATATTGATTTCTTCTTCCAACTAAGTGCTAGAATATAATAAACCCGTGTTTTTTCAAAGTGCATCTTCTAACTTCAAGTGTACGGATGTTCCTTTGGATATAAAAGCATACACTACAAAGGGTTTCGTAGAAGTTGAATGTGGTACTGAATTTATTGTTTATTTAGCAATTGAAGTCCCTAATACGCACAAGACACCATACATGCACATAGAAATTGGTTAAACTAATGGAAAATTAATGAAAATTTCAGAATATTTCATTTCTGTTAAAGCCAATCTCTCCTGAAAATTGTGATTCCAACATTTTCTCAAATGACTGAATCCCTTCGAAAGTGCAGGTAGAAGAAAAACTTGAAGCTGGGCAAGGAAAATCAGTTTATCGCCGTTTATTTTCCAGATTTTGCACTCCTATTTTCCTAGAGGTAGGTTTATAAATGCAAAGTTCCTCTTTTTTATTTTTTTCGTTACAACAACCATTTTGCTAATTAGAATCATTAGAAAATTCGTTTTTGCTATTCTTTGGGAACTTGTAACTATTCTGTACTCTGTAAACCTGCCATTTCTTTATGCAGACATCTCAAATATTATTCTATCAATCCTTGAAATGGCATTTATGATTACATTCATGAAAATGTTCTAAAAGATGTTTTTTCTGTTTATGCAGTCTTTCATTTTGACTTTTTTAGCTGAATGGGGGGATCGCAGCCAGATAACCACAATTGCTGTAAGTTCTCCTTTCCCACTTTTCTTTTTCCGAGCTTGTGAATGCTTGTACTATTATTACATCTGGCCTTTTATGCTACTAGTTTGGCATATTTTTTCTGTCTTTCCAATTTTCCTCTTTTGTCTTTTGATTTGACTAGAAAGGGAGTTGATGAAAAACTTGAATTATTGAGGTCTATCTTAAGTAAAAGGTTTTCGTTTGAGTAGATTTAAAATTGAGTACATGGAGTGTAATTTTAATAGTAATAAATCTAATGGTTGGATTGTGACATTGGGTGATCAAGTCATTAAAAAGATATATTTTAGGTATCTTGGGTCGATTGTTCAAGTTGGATGTTTGAAGTGAAAGAATGTATTGAGTCTATTGTGTGATAGAAATGCACCCGTCAAATTTAAGAATAGATTTATAAGATGGTGGTAAGGCCTGCAATGCTTTATGGCACAGAATGCTGGCCGTTAAACGAGAAGCATAAAATTAAGTAGTGTTGCAAAGATGAGTATGCTCAGGTGGATGAGTGGCTTTACACAGGACGTGAAATGAGTATATACATGAAAAGATTGGAGTGGCTCTAGGGGTAGATAATATTAGAGAGAGTTGTCTTAGATGATTTGGTCACACAGAACGTCGACCTTCCAATGACTCGTTAAGAGAGTAGATGTATTAAATCCGGTCTATGTTAAGAAAGGTAAAGGTAGAGGTAGACCTAAAAGGACTTGGTTAGGAAGTATTAAATGACTTTTTTTAATGAGTTAAATGAGATTTTGACTTCTAATAGGACACAATGGCAAAAAAAGATTCATTTAGCCGACTCCACATAGTAGGATAAAAGCTCATTGTTGTTGTCGTCGTCATCTTATTTTAATATGTTATTTATGCTACTCTCTTTGTTGGATCTAGTAGTGGACAGCTACCTGAATTATTAAATGATCACCTTTCATCCAGAGTAATAAATATTTTTTGACGTTTCTAGTCATTTGGGAAAGTATCTTTTGTGGTGGAAGGCTTCTTAATATTTATGAAAGTTTTAAAAGAGTCGACTTGAGCCAAGTAACCTGTGCTAGTTTGTTTGTTTGTGTTCTGATGGAACTCTGGTGAAGCTTGAACTTGATTTCGGTTGCTAAGTCTTGGTCCTTGTATATTTCATGTAGCTAGCTACTCATAAGAATGCTGCTGGAGTAGCTGTGGGAGCTACAATAGGGCACACGATATGTACATCAGTTGCAGTGTTGGGAGGGAGCATGCTGGCATCCAAGATCTCTCAGCGAACCGTTGCTACGATTGGAGGCCTGCTTTTCCTCGGATTTTCCTTGTCTTCATTCTTCTATCCTCCATTGTGATTTACATTATATTTTTAACGTGATGGTTATTTACATATTTTAACTGAAGATAATTTATATCTATACTACTATTATAAAAGTTGTTTGAATTTTCTTTTGATCATCTGTTTTATTTTTTCTAAAATTGTTGTCCTTTTATTGTATTATAAATAATTAATAAATTTAAAAATATATAACAATTATGCAAATTAATGTCTATTACCGCAAATTAATGCTGCTTAAATTTCTTTTTGATTTGCACTTTAAATTTCCGCAAATTAATTTGTTTTAGCATGTAATTAATTTATACTTTTGATTTATAAAAGTTAATTAATTTATACTTCTGATCTTCCAATTGCTAATGAAAATATGTAAATTGTCAATCTCGAAGATTAAAATTGCAGTTTCTTAAGAATTGAAACGGCAAAGGTCAAAAATATAGATAGGCATGAGGATTTTAGTGAGATTGTAACTGTTTTTCCAGCAATTATAACAGTTATTATAATAAAAGTATATAATAATTATGTAAATTAATGGTCATTAATGTAAATTAATGCCACTTAAATTTCCTTTTGATTTGCAATTTAAATTTTTGTAAATTAATTTGTTTTAGCATGTAATTAATTTGCACTTTTGATTTATAAAAGTTAATTATTTTTTACTTTTGATCTTCCAATGGCTAATGAAAAGATGTAAACTGTCAGGTGGAAGGTTAAAATTGTATTTTCTTGAGAGTTGAAATGCCAAAGGTCAATAATATGAGTATGTATGAGGATTTTAGTAAGATTGTAACTACTTCTTTGACAATTATAATAGTTATTATAGTAATATATGGGAGCCCATTGAAATTCTCATTTTTGCCTTTGTTATATTAGTCAAGTCATAGATGATTTGGGTTTAATATCATCACTGTCATTAAAAGAAAGGAAGATCGCAAGGGGGAGTGCTCCCTTTTTCTTCCTCTATTGTAACTCATCAACAGAGCCGGCATTTTGACCTTTCTCCATCCAAAGCCTCGAATTTTTCCTCCTTTGGAATCCATTTGTAGGCCAAACTCATGTATTGGTTGTCTGTGGATTAGATGATAGCGTTGATGAAGAGATGCTTCGCTATGAGTTCTCTAAACATGCTCCCATAAAGGTAGTATTTGTGTAATGAGTAAGCTAATGTTTTCTACTACATTTTGGCTCTTTTTTATTATTATTAGGATCTACGCCTTGTTCGGGACAAATTTACCCATGTCTCTAGTGGGTTTGCATTTTTGCATTTTCATTCGGTAATGTTGTTCCTTCGGTATAGATTCCATTACCTTGCATTAAAACCATTGGCATTCTTACTTTGTCATCTGTGGCAAGTGGAGGATGCAACAAAAACTCTAGAAGCAACTAATGGAACAACTCTTGAAAAAGAGTGGAAAATATTACGTGTAGCATATACAAAAAGCATTCATGTGAAAAGTTCGTTAGGGTTGTTAAGCCTTTATGAACTAGTCCCGAGGCTAACCAAGAGGGGTGGGGGGGGGTGAATTGGTATTTTTAAAATGTAGCTTACACAACAAGAAATTTTTTTTTGCGATTTTTGATATTTTAAAACAAACTACTTTTATCCCAAGGCGAAAGCAGAATAATATCACAGAACCATAATTATGATATTTCAGCCACACAAATAATCATGAGTAAATAATGCGGAAATTAAAGTGCAGAAAAGTAAATGAAAAGAGCACATATGATTTATAGTGGTTCGGTCAACTTGACCTATGTCCACTCCCCGAAGCCTCCCCTCCAGATATTACACTAAAACTATAGTGTCTCCTTTTGCCCCCACAGTAAGGCAGAGAAGCCCTTACAAAATCTTTCCACCGACCTTGTGAGGCAGAGAACCTTGAATCCTTTTTCACTCTCCTGGTGAAGGAAGAGAACCCGTAATCCTTTTACTCCCTCTTGGAGTAGGCAGAGAACCTGACAATCCTTTTACTCCCTCATCGAGTAGGTAGAGAACCTGACAATCCTTTTACTCCCTCTTGGAGTAGGCAGAGAACTTAGATCTGATGCTGATGATCATCTCCCCAGAGCATCCACGGAACTAAGGAAGAAGAAGGAAGAAGACGATCGAATCCTTGCTTGGAGCAACCTTTGTGAAACCCCTCACAAACTCCCAATCACAAGATCCTCTCTCTCCCCCAAACTCTCCCCCTTCTCTAAGCTCTCTTTGGACAGGAAAGCCACAAAAGATAGTTATCTAAAGAGATAATTGAAGAGCTTAAATAGAGAGGCTTCAAAACATGCCCTAATTTCAATTTGCCGACAATATCGTCCTATATGATCAGTGTAAATCATCCCATCTAGACAGGATGATCTGTGTTGCCTGTACAATCAGAACAACAATTATGTACTTATCATCCAGGTTGATTTCTCGATCGTCCTGTACGATTAGTTCAAATCAAAGCATATCATCCTGAGAAATCGTTCAGGACATCCAGGCCGATTAGAACAAAAATACTTATCATCCCGGACGATTTTGCGATCGTCTTGTACGATTAGTTCAAAATAACGAATCGTCCTGATAAATCGTTTAGGACGTCTAGTACGTTCAGAAGAAAAATCATGAATCGTCCTGGACGATCTATTGATCGTCGCGTACGATATGATCGTTCAATCTAACCATATTTAAATCCCTAATAGCAGGATTATTTTAGGCATGATTGTCATAGATCGTCCAGGCCGATCAGGATCGTCATATACGATTAGTTCAAAATATAATAAATAAAAAATTGCCTAAAATGTGATTGGCGGCTGATTTTGAAATTTGTACTGATTGTTCTGTGATATAAAATTATCCAGAATGATTAGTTAAGTAAACTTAATTATCTAGGGTGCCCTAATTAGGGTTTCTATTCTGAACTGATCGTCTAGGATGATTTTTGGATCGTCATGTACGATATGATCAAAAATAGAAAAACTCTCAAACTAATAAAATTTCTCCCCCTGAGTGTCTATGCAATGTTACTTAGCTTGGGATCTATCACATTACATTTGACTTAAGAAAGGAAAAAAAAATTCATTGAGATGAAATTTCAGGTAGACCCGATCTTGAACTGATTTGTTTTGCAAGTGACCTTTGAGGACCTGAAAGAGTTAGTAGGTAGAGTAACCAAAAATAAATATGCAGTGATAACAGTAAGAAAATAATGTTTGTTATTATCAAAATCACAGTACTTGTATCCAGATTTGCATCATCATAGTCCTTTATATGGTGCTCCACAATCTAGCAGTCTAGCCGCGGTTGCAATTGAGGCAACAACTTTGCTCAACAACCTCCTCTTCTTTTACCCTAGTCCCTCCAGAATTATCAGATTCATTAAACACAATATGAGTGGTCTCCTCAACAATCAGGGTTCTCTTATTGATGACTCTATAGGATTTCCCAACACTTGAGTAACCTAGGAACACTCTTTCATCAGATTTTGGGTCAAACTTTCCTAGTTGAGACTTTCCTTTATTCAGAATGAACACTTTACATCCAAAGATACGAAGGTGAGAGATGTTGGGTGTCCTACCCTTAAGAATTTCATGGGGTGTTTTGTTCAGCTTAGATCTAAGATTTATCCTATTCAGAACATAACAGGCTGTATTCACTACTTCTTTCCAGAAGTATTTAGGAATTGAGTATTCAGCTAATATGGCTCTAGCGGCTTCTACCAGGGTCCTGTTCTTTCTTTCAGCTATCCCGTTCTGCTGAGGGGTCCTAGGAGTTGAAAAATTATGATATATCGCTTGCTCTTTATAGAAGGATTCAAATTTCTCATTTTCAAATTCTTCACCGTGATCATTATGAATAGTCAGAATTTCACAACCTAATTTTCTCTGAATCCAAGTGAAGAAAGATCTAAATTCCTCAAATGATTCACTTTTATGAGACAAAAATCTAACCTAGGTAAACCTCGAATAATCATCAACAATCACATACCCAAAAACTTTCCCTCATAAGCTTGAAGTGCTGACAGGTTCAAAGAGATTCATGTGAAAGACTTTTAAGGATTTGCTAGTGTTTATGTCTTTGATTGAGTGGAAGGAGGATTTGAATTGCTTCCCTAACTAACAGGCATCACATAGGTGGTCCTGAGTGAACTCTAATTTTGGGACACCTCTCACTAAGCCTTTTTAGGTGATCTTCCTAAGGCTTTTCATGCTTGTATGTCACAATCTCTTATGTCACAACCATAATTCATCAGCAATTAATTTTAAGCAAATAATAATATCAGCTTTAAAGCAGTTTAGATCTAGCATGTAAATAGTATTGATCCTTTTTTCCTGCAAAATAATTATCATTTAAGCTTATAATACAACAAGTTGGTAGAAATTTTATGCTGAAGCCTTTATCATAGAGTTGGCTGATGCTGAGTAGATTGTGTTTCAGTCCATCTACAAGTAAAATATTCTCAATGATAAAAATTTTTGAATCACCAATTATACCTGATCCTGCCACTCTCCTGGTGTTGTTGTCTCCAAGTGTTACCTTGCCTCCAGCCCTAATCTCCAGCAAAATGAATTGATTTGCATCTCCAGTCATATGCCTTGAACATCCACTGTCTAGGTACCACATATTCTCACGAGGCCTTTTGTGAGAGCACTCCTACAAAATCATCAAATATCAGATTTGGAAACCCAAACAAGTTTGAGTTCCTCCTTATGGAATGTGGAATCGAATGCATGCATGCTATGCAGTGAATTGTGATTTTTAGGTCTCCACACCCAATGTGTACTACGATGAACAGTACAAATGTGGGAGATATGTCCTAGCATGCCATAAGAAAAATATCTAACACCAGAAAAATGGTTAACTAATCTATGTGGGTGATGGTGCCTCTTCCTAGGTTTGAATGAATCATGATGATGTGATGAATTATGACATTCTTCAAGTGTTGGTGGTTTTTTATTTTTCTTAAGAGCTGCTAGTTCAGCTTACAAAAATTTATTAGCACTTTTAAGAATTGAGTTTTCAATTTTTAATATATGTTCCCTACTGTCTAAATCAGATGCAATGGTATCCAGGTACTTGTATTCCTTTTCTAATTCAGTATGCAATGGTTTCAATGAATCATGCTCAGTTGTTAAATCAGAATTCTTTTTATTCGACTCATCAAATTCATCAAGTAAGGTCATATGATTGCTATACAAAGTGGAGTGATCTTTTAATAAGCATACATGCTCTTTTTTGAGATTTAAAAATTCAACTTTGAGGCTAGCATGTGCTTTCTTGAGCTTCCTATATGAAGAATGAATTCATTCAGAAACTTAAAATAATTGATCATATGTAAGCTCACATACCTCTTCTTAATCAGATTGACCAAGATCATCAGCCATTAAGCACAAGTTGGTTACCCCCTATTCAGTTTCAGTTTCAGAGGAGTCAATGTTGAGTCCACCCAAAAAGCCTTTTGGATCTTTTTCTTGTCCTTCATGAACTTAGTCTTTTCTTTAACTTTCTCCTTGCTTAGGTGAGCTTTCAGAGTTGGGCAATCTGACTTCAGGTGCCTGGCTTCCTGCATTTAAAATAGATAACGTCAGAAGAAACTATAGAATACTTATTATTCTTACCTTTATTCCATTTCTGATGATGCTTTTGTTTCTTCCTCAAGAAGCTCTTAAATTGCCTTGTGATTAAGGCCATGTCATCATCATCAGAACTAGAAGAGCCAGAGTTAGAGTCATTAGCCTTCAAGGCAATAGTTTTGTCCTTTTTCTTCTCATCTGCATCAAGCTGCCTTTGGTTCACTCCTTGCTCGTAAGCAATTAGTGATCCAAGTAAGTTGTCAATAAATAAGTATTCATATCCTTAGATTCAGTAATGACAGTAATTTTAGTATCATAGGATGAAGGTAAATATCTCAGAATCTTGTTCACTTTTTCATAATTTGTAATTTCTCTCCCTAATGCATGTAAAGAGATAACAATTTGTGTAAATCTAGTGTACATCTCGAAAATTGATTCATTTGATTTCATGCGAAAGAGTTCATAATCATGCAGAAGAATTTTCAGTCTAGATTGTTTAACCTCATTCGTTCCTTCATAAGTAATGCATAATCTATCCCTAATTTCTTTAGCAGTTGTACATGTTGAAACACATATATAATCTTTAGATTTCAATACACAAAAAAGTAGTTTAGACATTTAGCATTTAATTGAGCAAGATCCTTATCATTAGTTGTCCATTCATCAAAAGGGATTTCAGTTTTAACACCATTAACAAGTCTATAAGGTGCAGTATAACCTTCTCTAACAAGCATCCACATGCGATAATCGATCGATTGCAAAAAGGTGAACATGCGAGTTTTTCAAAAATAAAAAGGAATATTATTAAATAAAGGTGGTCGTGTAATTGAATATCCTTTTGCGGTGTTACGATTTTGAAATTTAGCATGGATCAAAATTCAAAAGTTTTCTAAAACTTGATTTTATGAATCCCTCTCTGATATCACTTGAAAGTTCGTTAGGATTGTTAAGCCCTTATGAACTAGTCTCGAGACTAACCAAGAGGGGAGGGGGGTGAATTGGTATTTTAAAATTTAACTTACACAACAAGAAAACCTTGAATCCTTTTTCACTCTCCTAGTGAAGGTAGAGAATCCGGAATCTTTTTACTCCTTGGAGTAGGCAGAGAACCTGATAATCCTTTTACTCCCTCCTCAGAGTAGGCAGAGGACCTAGATCATATGCTGATGATCGTCTCCCCAGAGCCTCCATGGAACCAAGGAAGAAGAATGAAGAAGACGATTAAATCCTTGCTTGGAGTAACCTTTGTGAAACCCCTCATAAACTCCCCTTCACAAGATCCCCCCTCTCTCTCTCTCTCCCAAACTCTCCCTCTCCTCTAAGCTCTCTTTTGAAAGGAAAGTAGTAAAAGATAGTTATCTAAAGAGATAATTGAAGAGCTTAAATAGAGAGGCTTCAAAAAGTGCCCTAATTTCAATTTGCCGACAATATCATCCAAGATGATATGTATATCATCCTGTACGATCAGTGTAAATCAGCCCATCCAGAAAGGATGATATGTGTTGCTTGTATGATCAGAACAACAATTATGTACTTATCGTCTAGGACAATTTTTCGATCGTCCTATATGATTATTTCAAATCAAAGCATATCACCCTAAGAAATCGTTCGGGATGTCCAGGCCGATTAGAACAAAAATACTTATCGTCCCGGACGATCGCCGCACGATCTTGCGATTGTCCTATACGATTAGTTCAAAATAACGTCGATCGTCCTGATAAATCGTTCGGGACGTCCAGTACGTTCAGAAGAAAAAACATAAATCATCTTGGACGATCTATCGATCGGCCCGTACGATATGATCGTTCAATCTAACCATACTTAAATCCCTAATCACAGGATTATTTTAGGCATGATTGTCATTGATCGTCCAGGCCGATGAGGATCGTCCTGTATGATTAGTTCAAAATATAATAAATAAAAAATTGCCTAAAATGTGATTGGCGGCTGATTTCGTGATTCGTACTGATCGTCCTATACAATATAAAATCATTCAGGACGATTAGTTAAGTAAACTTAATTATATGGGGTGCCCTAATTAGGGTTTCTGTTCTGAACTAATCATCCAATATGATTTTCAGATCGTCCTGTACGATATGATAAAAAACAGAAAAACTCTCAAACTCACAAAATATCTCTGCCTGAGTGTGTGTGTGCAAGGTTACTTAGCTTGGGGATCCATCACATTACCTTTGACTTATTAAAGGAAAAAAATTACATTGAGATGAAATTTCAGGCAGACTCAATCTTGAGCTGATTTGTTTTGCAAGTGATCTTTGAGGACCTGAAAGAGTTAGTAGGTAGAGCAACTAAAAATAAATATGCAGTGATAACAGTAAGAAAATAATATTTGTTATCATCAAAATCACAGTATCTGTATCCAGATTTGCAACATCATGGTCCTTTATCTAGTGCTCCACAATCTAGCAGTCTAGTTGCAGCTGCAATTGAGGCAGCAACTTTGCTCAACAGTTTGTTTAATGTTTTAGCCTTTCAGGTTTTCAATTTATAAGCGCTTGTATTTATTAGTGCTAGCTGATAGTGATCTGATGATGGAGTACTTCATATTTGGAGGGGTGCTATCATTTTTGAATAAGTTACATATGTTTAATTAGGTACTTCTGATCATGGAATTCTTTCTTTTTTAATTTTCTTACACTTGTTCTATTGGTTAACCAATATTTGTTTTCATCCCATTTTGCTTCACCTCTGAAGTTTTGATATAATTTTAAATGTAAAAAGATTCTTATAGAAAACTTAGGGCCTATTTTGAATCATTTTTTATTTATGTTTTTTTATTTTTAATTTAAAAATATTGGACAAAGCATATTTGATTAGCATTTTGTAAGTATTTTTTGGTTTATAAAAAGTAAAAAAAATTTATTTTTAAAAATTTCCAAAACAAGTTTTAGGTGTTTTCATTGTTTTCATCTTTTGAACAACTAGCCACTCGACGCCACATGCTATGACTGCCAAACCTATTCCCATTGCTAGCCAAACTCGAGACCAGGCTAAACCGGCTTAGTTTATTGTTCATTTTGCTTGATGTTAATATCAGGATTTCATTGAATGAGATTTTTTATGAAGTAGATTTTCCCATAAGCTAATACTACATTTCTAACTATTGGTAATTTGACAAATTTAGAATTAAGTTGATGTGACAAGTTGCGGTTTGAGATTTATGATAAATTGTGATTTAAAAATAAAATAATGCAAATGAAATTTAGAAAATAAAACTTTTTTAATTAAAATTTGTGGAACCATAAGATCTTTTTTAATTTCTAAGAAAGTCGTAATATCGATTTATTCTGGTAATTTACTTGCCATAATGAAGGCAAGTTGTGCCACTCGATCTACTATTTTATTGTTATTATTTTTAATTATTATGATTTTTATGATAATCAAATTATTTTTATTAGACAATTTATTATATAATTTATATAGTTTTCAAGCAATAATGATCTTTGCGCATCTTAATTTTGGTATGTGTTCCTTTAATACAACACTTACAAAAAGTATTATTGGTCAACCAATCAATAATGGAGAAATGCTTTGCATATATGATTTAATTAAGACTATCTATGCCTTTATTATTCACTATGGTATTCGCCTTATTATTATTATGAAAATTTTGAATGTAATTTATTTTCTATTATGTTTTTTAATTACTTTATACTTTGTTTTTTCTTTATATTTTTATTTAAATAAAAGCCCCTATGTGGGTTCTTTTCTTGGTATTTTTTTATTAGTAAAATCATATTTTACTAATGAAATTATAACTATAAACTTAATTTTTTTTCTTTCTAAAATGATAATATAATTAAAATATTCCTAATATGAAATTTTATTTTAAAAATTTTATTCACGTGAATTTAATATACGTATAATAAAACTAAGGCAAAAATCATATTAAATTTCCTACATAAAAATTGTATTAATTCTTAAACACTAATTTTAAAGTATAATTATCTATATTCATTTATTTTTTTAATATTTGATCTTTCTATTTATTTAAATTTTTTAATTATTTTTATAATAATTTGTAATGATAAATTAGAAATTCAAGTGGCTTTTATAATAGTTAAGTTTTTAAATTGATCTCATTTAAAAAAAAACAAAATTTGGTAGAATTTAATATTCTATGAAAAATATTCTCTTATCCTTACATTTTATTCACATTTACTTTTTGCACATGCAATAAAAATTATTTGTATTTAAACTTTTTCAACAAATAATTATAATTTCATTGCACATATTTTATTCTAAAGAATTTTTTCTTTAAAATTTTACTGATAAATTTTTAAATGCCATGTAACAATAAATGAATTATTTTCTACAAACCTTTAAGTGTTATTTTATATATTTTTTTATTCTTTATACTATAAAAATTAGATTTATTATATTATTAATTAATATTATTAATCCTTGTTCCAAAATTACGGAATAAAGTTTTAATAAGCCTCGAAGTCTTAGTTGACAATTCTATCTCATTGGTTGGATCGATAACTTTAACATTAAATTTTTTTACATTTTTTGTCACTATCAATTAAGAAAAATTTTACTATTTTTTTTTTCATACAACAATGTAATCTTCTTATTTTTTTTAACTTCTAGCAACGTGCACTTTGTGCACGTGCAATAAAATTAGTACCAAATAAAAGTGATTTGGAAGGTCAAAATTTCCATTTATTTTTTTTCAAAATACTTAAATTTATATGTCAAATAAACAAGTAGAAGACAAAGAATACACGTTATTTAGCTATTTATTTCATGAAATTTAAATTATGACATGCGGGTACTACATAATAATAAAGCATTGGATTGGACATGTGGCATACATTTGACATGTGTCAGACACATCATATATGTATTTAATTAAAATATAAAACAATGACAGACATACATTTTATGAATAATAAATTTAAAATTTGAAAATAAATATCATAAATAATTTAAATTAATTCATTTAATCTCTTTATTTCAAAATATATTACTTCAATAACTTAAGAGCTACTTAATATTACTTTGTTAGCCATTATGGGGGGCTTGAAAACTGCAGATGTATTCTATTCTCGTTATATTCTAGTTGATGTTTACTATTCTTGTTTGGCCGAAAAAAAAGGCATAAATCATATTTCCTTTGAATGTAACTACATATTTCATATCCTTTGCAAAATCATTTCAGCTATTGCATCCTTCTTAATGAAACCGAATTTTCTTCCACTATGGGAGCTAATTTTTGAAATGCAAAATGCATGTGTAGCTTATAAAAACTATTATCACTTGACTTTTTGCTATTGCATATATCATTTGTGTGAAGGAAATGAATGGAAGGAGATTTGGAAATTCATTTCATTGTCAAAATACTATATTACATATCATTCCCAAGGGAGTTGTAGCAAAAACAAAGAGTTGGGCAAATTTGCAAGTCATTGATGATGAGCTTTAATGTTTGAATGGTGAAAAATGGGTCTTGTCCTAGTTGAATATTCATCGGTGACCCCTATGGCATTCAAGTTATTATTTTATATCATATGAATTTGTTTAGTTTATGTAATTGACATATAATTTTTCTAATTTATGATGTTATATTAAAATGCCTTGGCCAATATGGGTCTTATCCATATTTTTAATAATAGGTTTATTGTGTTAGGTTTATATCGTGTTCATGTCTTTGTATCCATATTAATTCATCATAACATTGACGAAAGGAGCAAAAACGATAAGCTCAGAATAATAAGATGTGATTTTTTTAAAAATATGTTTATGATGAAAAGACACAATTTTACTAATGTATAATCTACAACTTATATTAAATTTTATAAGGGAGTAGCTATGTGATTTAATATTATAAGTGAAGAGTGATGAAATTTTTGTAGAGGTTGTAATCCATGGTTTATACATTGAATAAATCAACCAAACTTTGTTTCAAGGATAAATTTTTTTGAAGTGATAGAAAACATAGGTAAATGTTGTAATCCACTCATTAACTATCATGCATATACACCCAAATATTAAGGGCATGGTTCAACCAGGGATAGGTTGGTTTGAGATAGGACAACAAGATGGGAGAGGAAGGATAACATTCTCACAAAGATCTTAAGAAACTCACCAAGTCATAGAATCATGTTGGACCTTGTGATGAGGGGTTGGAGGTGGGGTTTATATCACTGATATGATCAATTGATTGATGGAAATTCTTTTATGATAATTAGAAGAGTAAGTTTTAATTTGGTGGAGTTAATTTAAGGTGGAGGTAAAGTTTATAGAGTTTAGATGGTTGCCCAACACTTTTTGCAAACTATCTAGAACTAGAAACTCGATCTTCTACTTAATGGTTATTCATCTCTATAACTCAAATCCAATAAACATGTACTTGATTTATAGGTAAGGATTTATACTTTAATTCTGGTGAGTTTGGTAATAAGTGGAAAAGATATGATAGGTCTATTATATTCTAGAAGTACTGTTGGGCATATTTATTCATAATAGACAAAGGTTAGTGAATTGAGTGTGGTTTTTTATAGATGAGATCAAATTCAAAAATTTCACTTGGAATAGTTAAAGAAAAATCCCTTGATGAGATCTAGAAGGATTTATATATATATATATTTTTTGTGTTGTTTTGATATTTATCTGTGATTTTTTTTTGAACTAGAAATATGTTATAAAATTGGAATAATAAACTAGAAATATGACAAGGGCTAATTTGTTCTCCTTAATTTTTATTAGAATAACCTAAAATAATTTTAGGATTATTGAACTATAGATTTTTGCTAGAGATATGAAGATATTGGTGGGGTTTTATGAGGTTTAGAGTGGTCAAAAGGGTGTAGGAATTAACCTAGTCCAACAAATAAAAGTTTTGGCCAATCCAAGATATAGGGATTTTACTTGGATTTTGTGGGAGAAAAGTATGATTTTGATTTTCTTAAGATAATTAAAAATCTAAAGTACACATCATTGAAAATTTCAATGATTAAAAGATGCATGAAAATTAAGCTCTACACACTGAAGTAGAGGTTCAAGTGTATTATCCAATCCCCTTAGGTTGGCCAACCACCAAGCCACCAAAACTTCTTGGAACTTCTTTCAAAAATGTGTTAACAAACAATAAATTACTTTTTTTTAACCAAGAAAGTGTATAAAAACTAACAAAACCTCAAAAGATACTTCTATTGGCATTTAAATTCAAAAAAAGAAGGGAATAGAAGTGGAGGGAGGGTCCTTTGACTTGGCCACATTAGAACCACCTACAAATCACCAAATTCCTCACATGAAAAATGGGAGGGTCCTTTGACTTGGCCACATTAGAACCACCTACACATTAAGTACTAGCAAAGTAAAATACAACATCATGAAGACTACACAATACCATACAACATAATACAAACTAAAATACATAAAAACACAACATAAAATGACATTATCTTCATTGTTCCTTCTTGGCTTGAGCTTCATGTGCTTGTGATCTTGCTATAGTGATAACGCCACTTCCATGTGCAAAATTACTTTGCTGGGTATTCTAGCAAAATTACATGGTTTATTTAATGGCAACACTCAGTAAGGAGGAGGGGGTTGGAGGGATGATGTGGTATTTTCTCCTTTTATTTATTTAATTAATTACAAATATGAGATATTAAAATACTAAAATTTAAAATTATGGAGAAAGGCTTATATATATATATATATATATATATATATATATATATATATATATATATATATATGCATATTCTCTCTCTCTCTCTTTGTGTGTGTGTGTTAAAGAGTAAATAGAATATAAAGAAAATAATGTTATAATTTCAAAGATGAATAGTTAGCAATATTGTTTGAATACATTTCATAACACAATCACCACCATTAAAGAATGATTAATAATATGCAAGATATAAAATCACAATCCATCCCAAATTCATCTATTGAGCACAATTAATGAAATCATGAAAATATGTATAGTGCAAGAAAGTAAAGATAAAAAAAGGAGGGCTCAAATAAATTTTTATGTGGTTCAACACTAACACTACATTCATAACTTGAATCCTCTAACTCTTGGTTCCACTACTCTCTCTTTCAGTCACCATTTGGTGGAGAAGCCCTCTCCTTGATGATTAATGGAGAAACCATACACTCTCGTCTAATCCAATTGATAAGAGTTCTACTTTAGCCCATTAACTAGCCAACAAACACATCAAAGGTGTTAACCTCATGTGAAACCTGACTCTAGTTTGGATTTTGGTGATAAAAAATATATGATTGGAAGTTACTACTATTTAAAAATTTATGTATTTTGGGCAAAATAACAAAATGACTGGCTTGATAAACTAGCTTAAGAATATCATAGTTAGTATGGGTTGGGCCTTATCGGGTAAATTATTTTAAGTTATATAAAATGATAATTACTTGCTAAAAAAATCAAATTAAATGCAATATATATAATATAATTTATCAAAAATAATTTAAAGTACTCAACAAAAATTATTTGCACATTATTTACAAAAATTATTTTTTTGGTAACTTTACTCACATATTAAAAGAACATATATTCATAAGCATGTTACTAAAGCTTCATTTAATTCAGGTTTCTTTAATTAATTGCTTATTATCCATATTGATACATAAATTTCTAGCATATGCTAAATCAATTAATTTTTAAATTATTACAATTATTCATTTTCTCTCTCTCATATTATTATTTTTTCTCTCATCTATCATTTTCATCATTTCCATCACTTTAATTTTTAATTTTGTTGAATTTTTTATGATATATTTTAATATGATTGTTACGGATATTTTCAATTGATTTAAATTAATTCCCTTATTTTTAAAAAGTTCAAGATTAAAAAAAAAATTGAAATTTTTCTAAAATCACATAATATATCAATCACCTTAAATCATGCTTGAGTGGGAATATGAAGGATTATTTCCATATTTCTAGCTTTAAACTATTTATTTCATCATATTAAAATTGCCATAATCTTATAGATCTTATATTTTATATTAATGAATTGATATTCAAATATTTCCAACTCCATTCAACTCTATTTTGGAATGTATTGGCCGTCCAACTTTTTCTTCTCTTGATTCATGATTAATTAATTTTATTTGATTCTAATCAAATTGAAACTATTTATTACTTCTTCATGATTAAAGTCTTTCATTAATTGCATGGTTGATTTATTTCAAAAAATTGCTTGGCCAAAACTTTTATGTTAGGAAATATCTGAAAATTTTTAAATTTAAAAATTTTAAAGTCCTTCCAAATCTCCCAGGCCAAATTTACTTTACCTAAATCCCTCTCTTGAAAAAAAAAAAAATACAACCCTTAAATTTCTCTCTCTCTCTCTCCCCCCCCCCGCCTCTTAGAAAAATCCCAAGTAAAGTTCTCTTTGCAAAGTTCCTCCGAAGCTCATAGAAGATGGTGTGGAGACTCTTCTTCATCATGTTCCATATTTCCAAAAAGTGGAAATTGAGTGAAGTAAGATATATCCTTTTTATTCTTGAGTAAGCAATATTAATTTTCAAGTTGGTTGATGCAAAAATTCTTTTATTGCTTATTCATGGAAATATTTTCTATTTGATAAAAATGTCTTCTATGAATTTAGTATTTAATCTCATACATTATATGTATTTCATGTTTAAATGGTAATATATATTATCAAAATATACATAAAAATATTATTGTGAGCAAAGTTTTAAAATTGTCATCTTATTGCAAGTTAAGGTATATGTGATTAAAAACTATTTTTCAAAAAGATTGAGAGAAAATTATTATAATCTTTTCTTTTTCTTTTGTATTTCAAAATTATTGGTTGTACTCACCCGTTGTAGGAGAGTACATGCTTTATTTTTTAAGGGTTGTACTAGCCCAGGTGTAGGAAAGTATTGAGGTCTTCTAAATTTCTTAGATTATTAGTGGTATCCTTGCCTAGGGTAGCTAGGCATTGATATAGGCTGATTTTTTGATTTAGCAAAATCAGGTAAAAATATTCTACCTATAATTTGTTTTTTTATTCTCTTGCACTTTTGTGTTGTTGTGATCTTAATTAATTTTTTTCCATATCATTTTTTATAAAATTAAAATTAAAATTTTATTAGAACTAAAATTTTAAAGGTCACCCAATTCACCCCTCTCTTGGGTGCCATAGTAACTCGCAATTGGTATCAGAGACTCAACTCATTTGTTGGCTTAACATCATAGATTAAATCACGTTTTGTACTATGAAATGAATTTGATGAGACTTCACTACATGAAGGACAATCTACATATATAACATGATTACTTGATAATAATCATAATTTTTTAAAACCTAGAACACCCTAGTAGAATGTAGCCGACCCCACGTATGGGATAAAGGCTTGATGTTGTTGTTGTTGTTAGAACACCCTAGTAGAATGTAATAAGGAAAAAAATTTTAACACATAGAACTCCTTAGTAGAATGGAGTTATTGAAAGAAAAAAAAAAGATTTAGAATGATTTGAGTAGATCTATATTTGATGAATATAAATTACTAAAATATTTTTGGATAGATGCAATGCATACTGCTTGTTATGTGGTGAATAGAAATATTTGAAGCCAATTTAAAAAAAGACCTGTTATGAATTATTTTTTGGGAAGTAATCTAAGATTGGCCATCTTCATGTTTTGAATGTAAATCTTCCATTTTAAATAATGGAAAAGAATCTCTATGAAAATTGATTGCAAATTGGATGATGGATGGAATTTTTTTAGGTTATTCAATTTTTGGAAGATCATATGAAGTTTTCAATAAGAGTAAGTTGATTATAGAATATTAGTGAAAATTTTACTATGTTTTACACTATCCTTTTGTGCTTCAGAAATTTCTCATTTGATGATTTTGTGCAATAAAATTTACATAAGGTGATAAAAAAAATGAAGAAAAGTACTAGCACTATGGAGCCTAACTTTGAAGTGATACTACATTCAAGCCCAAAATATGGCTTAAGATGGAGAGCAAGTCTCTATAGCATAAAAATTACCTGCATTGCAATGCTGGATCTCCATCAATGATGTAATGTGGATCTGAGCATCACAATGCCAAATCGCCAGAGAGCTGCTGCATAACAATTAATTCAATTACACTTAAGAAGTGACATGTCGATTTAGTTAGAAAGCCACTATATAGAGGAATATCAGTGCTATAGCTTTAGTTCAAATTAGGAGTGACACAATTCTACCATTAATAGCATTGCGATGCTTATTTTAGTTATGAGCCATAAATATAAATAACATAATTAGGGGATAGAATATTTTTACTCTTGCAATTAGTCTTAAGTAGAGTCTAGTGGAAGGGAGAAAGTGTGTGTAAGCCAGGAGAAACAAAACAAGTGGCAAAGAGGGTCTATAATTGAGTATGTAAGATAATACTTTTTCTATCTAGCATTAACTTTCATCTTGTACTTGTGTTTTAAGTTGAAATGCAATTTATTACTTATTTTTTTTAAATGTCTCAATAAATTCTACTTTGAATTTATAATAAGTTGAGAATCATGCTTGCATAGATTAGATCTCAAAACTAATAATAATGTAATATTATTTTTAATTTCTACATGCTTTAATTAGATTGTGTATAAGCCTTGCATAACTTTAAAATCAAGTGTGAGCAATGTCTTTGACTGAGGCATAATGGAATCAATTAAGGGAATTAAAACAAGTTGAAAGTTGATTAGTTGGTTGTGAAACTAATTGAATGTTGAAATGATACACCAAGAGGGGGTTTAATTGGTATTTTAAAAACTTTTTTTTTTGAAATAATTTTAAATTAAAACACCAAATTCACAATCTTAATGAGGAAGTAAATAGCAAAACAAAATACTAATTTTTGTTTTTGATTTTTATAGAAAAAGATAAATAACAAAATTTTGCCCCTTCTTATATTCAAGAGACTTGATCTAAGAAATGTATAACCCACCACTGTTACTCTTATGTTATTAGATAGATCATTTACATATCCTAGGAGGTGATAGATGAGGTGTTATTAAAAGATGATAATTTTAACTTCCCCATTGATTTCATTATATTAGACATGAAAAAAAGATAATGATATACTAATTATCTTATATATTAGACATGAAAAAAAGATAACGAGATACTAATTATCTTAGGTAGATCTCTACTAGCTACTAGAAGGGAAATGATAGATGTATAGAAGGGGAAGTTAAATTGAGAGTGAAAAATTAAGAGGTGACCTTTAATATTTTGAATTCCCTATAATTCCCTAAAGATCATAGTGAGGATCAATGTTATAGAGCGGATTTGGGGGATGATTATGTGGAAGATTTTATGGATGAGATATTGATTGATTATTTATTAGGGTACTCATTAATTGAGGATGATATGTTGATTGAGAGAGATACTATTCATGTGATAAATGATTCCCTCAGAGTTTCAAAGAGAAAAATGAGGCATTAGATGTCACGACCCGGCCCGGGGGCTCGAATTAACGAGGCGGGAACGGACGGTCGGACGGTAGATTTAAATATCCAATATCTAAATCTATCACCATAACATTTGAAAGAGCCATTAAAACATCAAATTCGAAAACATACAAACATAAAATCATTAGGACTCATTTAATTATCTTTCTTCTTACGCGCCTCTCCTACGGTACACATTTCCATCCCTTATACTCATTATAATTAAAATAATTATACCCGAAAAATTTGAACAACTAACAGTAAGCCAAAGCTTAGTAAGTAAAATATGTCTCTAAACTACAGTAATTCAAGGCAGAGAAATAATATGCTAAAAGTTACATTTCATTTAAACATATCATAAATCTTATATCTTATAAACATAATGTTAAGCATACACATAAATCATAAATCCATAACATTTCATAATCAGTTTACATTCATCATATTAGCATTTGTAACTTCATATCACTTTTCATTTATTCATATCATTTGTTTCATCAAAATATTAAATGTATAGCGTTATGCGTAAAACATAAATACATATCATATCATAATCAGTTTACTTTCGTCATAATTATTTTCATATCTTTCTCATTTTCATATAAAATACACCCGTCACAGGAGCCACCATCTAATTTGGTACCAATGAAGGTACCCCTTTACCATTTGGCTCAAAAGAGCCCCTTTTCCATTGGCTCAAAGAGCCCCTTTACCATTTCCTTTACCATTTCTTTTACCATTAACGTGCACGAGTACAGCGTCCCGAGCCAGTACCATAAGGGGGTGAGCTCCATCTATTCAGTATGCACATACAAGCTTTCAATATAACATTCATATCATAATCATAACGCTTCATGTCATCTCATTTCTATAACATAAGAAATTTATCATATAATACCATAAAATATAACATGTAATTTGCATGATCAACCATTTGATGAGAGTAAAGAAACATGATTGGTCTATCAAATCATATAACATGTGAGAAACAAGAAACATTACTGTAATTAAGCACATACAAGCTTTCAATATCACATTCATATCCTATAATATCATTTCATATATCACATAAACTCTATCATATAATGCCATAAAATATAACATATAATTTGCATGATCAACCATTTGATGAGAGTAAAGAAGCATGATTGGTCTATCAAATCATATAACATGTGAGAAACAAGAAACATTAATGTAATTAAAGAACCATGCATACTTACAGAAGTTAGGAATTTGATTCCCTTGCTAGTCCTTCTTCCTTCGATGTCACCACGATTAATCACCTATAAACATTAATTTCGCATACATAGGTTATTTACTAATTCCAAACTTAGTTCTTTTCTTATAAATATATCCCAATATCTCTCTCTCTCTTAATATATATAAAAATTTGTATAATTTCACTATTTACCCAAATTAACCTATTTCAAAAGCCTAAATTAGTTTAAAATAAATTTAATTTTCAGATTTATTCAAGATCCCTAATTTTGGAAACATGATTTTCATCATTTCCCTTATATTTTCATGCCAAAACCTTTCCATTATCAATTTAATATTTACGGATTTCAATTTTCGGATTTAAATTAATTAGAAATTAAGAAAAATAATATTTTATGAACAACCCTAATTTTTATTATTAAAAATTCTCCTAATGTCATTTGAAATAATAACATGAAAAGGGTTTTCTTAAAAATCTAAAAATGTGAAAAGCCCTAACTTTCCAATCTCAAAATAATTTGGGGAAAACATCTTATTTGTGGTTAAAATATCTTCCATATCTATTGGCCATCTATAATAGATGCCTGCATTAATGTTATAGGTTCAACACTAACACTGCATTCATAACTTGAATCCTCTAACTCTTGGTTCCACTACTCTCTCTTTCAGTCACCATTTGGTGGAGAAGCCCTCTCCTTGATGATTAATGGAGAAACCATACACTCTCGTCTAATCTAATTGATAAGAGTTCTAATTTAGCCCATTAACTAGCCAACAAACACATCAAAGGTGTTAACCTCATGAGAAACCTGACTCTAGTTTGGATTTTGGTGATAAAAAATATATGATTGGAAGTTACTACTATTTAAAAATTTATGTATTTTAGGCAAAATAACAAAATGACTGGCTTAATAAACTAGCTTAAGAATATTATAGTTAGTATGGGTTGGGCCTTATCGGGTAAATTATTTTAAGTTATATAAAATGATAATTACTTGCTAAAAAAATCAAATTAAATGCAATATATATAATATAATTTATCAAAAATAATTTAAAGTACTCAACAAAAATTATTTGCACATTATTTACAAAAATTATTTTTTTGGTAACTTTACTCACATATTAAAAGAACATATATTCATAAGCATGTTACTAAAGCTTCATTTAATTCAAGTTTCTTTAATTAATTGCTTATTATCCATATTGGTACATAAATTTCTAGCATATGCTAAATCAATTAATTTTTAAATTATTACAATTATTCATTTTCTCTCTCTCTCATATTATTATTTTTTCTCTCATCTATCATTTTCATGATTTCCATCACTTTAATTTTTAATTTTGTTGAATTTTTTATGATATATTTTAATATGATTGTTACGGATATTTTGCAATTGATTTAAATTAATTCCCTTATTTTTAAAAAGTTCAAGATTAAAAAAAAATTGAAATTTTTCTAAAATCACATAATATATCAATCACCTTAAATCATGCTTGAGTGGGAATATGAAGGATTATTTCCATATTTCTAGCTTTAAACTATTTATTTCGTCATATTAAAATTGCCATAATCTTATAGACCTTATATTTTATATTAATGAATTGATATTCAAATATTTCCAACTCCATTCAACTCTATTTTGGAATGTATTGGCCGTCCAACTTTTTCTTCTCTTGATTCATGATTAATTAATTTTATTTTATTCTAATCAAATTGAAACTATTTATTACTTCTTCATGATTAAAGTCTTTCATTAACTGCATGGTTGATTTATTTCCAAAAATTGCTTGGCCAAAAATTTTATGTTAGGAAATATCTGAAAATCTTCAAATTTAAAAATTTGAAAGTCCTTCCAAATCTCCCACGACATATTTACTTTACTTAAATCCCTCTCTTGAAAAAAAAATACAACCCTTAAATTTCTCTCTCTCTCTCTCTCTCTCCCCCCCCCCTCTCTTAGAAAAATCCCAAGTCAAGTTCTCTTTGCAAAGTTCCTCCAAAGCTCATAGAAGATGGTGTGGAGACTCTTCTTCATCATGTTCCATATTTCCAAAAAGTGGAAATTGAGTGAAGTAAGATATATCATTTTTATTCTTGAGTAAGCAATATTAATTTTCAAGTTGGTTGATGAAAGATCCAAAAAACCGCAAATGAAGGAGTCAGAAGACTACCGGACTCAATCCAGCACTTGCAATTAAGGTTAAAATTTATAGCAAAAGAGAAAATCCATAAGATGAATTGGTCCAGAAAAAACATATAAACAAAGACCCAATAAAATTAAACAAGCAATAACCAAAAGAACCAAAACTAAGCAATTCTAACATAAGGTATTCCCAAACGATCCAGTCTAGCAAGGCCCAACAGCTTAGGCATAATAGAGGATCCCACAAATTCCATAAACTCAGGCAAATTACAACCCAAATCAGCTAAAAAGTCAGTAGCAACATTTCCTTCCCTATAAATGTGAGTTATAGAGCGGAATAGAGAATCCTACAAATTCCATAAACTCAGGCAAATTACAACCCAAATCAGCTAAAAAGTCAGCAGCAGCATTTCCTTTCCTATAAATGTGAGTTATAGAGAAGTTAATAAAAGATAACTACTATTTAATCTCCCTAATAATATAGAAATAAGAAGGATTAGTGATACCATTCCCAGAAATAAAATGAATAACAAGCTTAGCATCCATCTCAATCCAAACATTAGTAATCCCAAGAGAAATGCATAATTGTAACCCATACTGTAAAGCCAAAATTTCAACCATAATAGCAGTGGTAGACTCCTGCAAAAGTAGCAACAATATTGACATTGAAATCTTGAATGATACGACCACAACCAACTTTCGATTTATTGAAAGCACCATCAGTGTTAAGTTTATAGCATCCCATATGAGGCTTAATCCATCTAACTAAAATGTCTTTAGAGAACTGTCTATTAGAGCCATCACCCAAAATGCCGAAGTGCTCGGCAATTTGAGTGGAATTTTAAAAAAATCTAAAGTAATCAACTTAGCCATAAATAAAGATCTCACTTTATCCTTAATCTTAATGACAATGGACGAGGCATTCATAATAATATTCTCAGGCTTAGCCTCATTCCTACTCTTCCGAAGAAATCAACAAATAATGGTGGGTAACACATTTATAATATGCCTCTTGATAGAAACCACCTAGTCATGCAAGATATTAATGATGTTGTTCTAATTCTTACAAAATTGAGTGGTAAACAAATTGTCAAAATAAAGCCAAACTTTAAGAGCAACATGCCCATTAGCAAAAACATGATTCAGATTCTCAATATGGTAATAGCATTGATATTTAGACACAATATCAAAACCTTTCTTCATTAAAAGGCAGGGATACCTTTTTGCCAACAGGAAGAGAAAATCTTAGACTTAGGTTGAACAGACCTAATAGAATGCCACACCTCTTTAAACTCGAAGCTGCCATTGTTAGAATTATTAAATAAAATATAATCTTTTTGATCAAGTTAGGGTTTCCTATTTGACAGATCAAATGAACTTTAAATGACTTGAAATTTAAATCTTTAGTCAATCATGACCTAAAGTTTAAACCCTAAGAATTGGGCCACATCAAAGTCATCGTAGAGTTTTATATGATACTAAAATAAATGCTTCTATATTCTAAAAGTTTATGTAGCTATCTAAACCATGGATTTGTATTAATTGAAATTTACATATGACTAACTAATTTATCTCACTACAAAAGTAATTTGATATTTATTCTACAGATTTACATTAATTGAAGTTTAAATTTCTAGGTAATTTATGTAACATGGAAGTTCAAAATTTCCTTTGAAACCTTTCCTAAGTTCAAACAAGGATGAGCAATTTTGGACATGTGCTAAACCCTTTCAAGAACTATCCATACAAAATCGAGGTAAAGATAAAACATATTTAATTAATAATTTCAAAATTACTCAAGAGAGTTTTTATGAAATTACTTTTAACTCATTTAAAATTTTAACTTCAAACCATAGGTCTTTTACAGTGCACCACAAAAAAATCCATAGAGTCTAAGATCTCCTAATATGACCATGTAAGGAATAATTGAATTTATAAGTTTAAGCAAATTCTGTAATTACTTTCCATGAATTTATATATATGCATGATCAGCCATGTGACTATGTATATAGCTAAACACATGGCTTCCAGTGATTGGACCATGAGATAATGGTAGGTCCTTACAAATAGTGTGGATCATCCTTAATCATTCAATCAAAGATTAAATGGCTGGGATAATTAGACTTAAAACTATGGCTGGGTGGATACTATTTGATCTAACTGAAATAAGTATGTCCATCTAATTTGAATAAAAAAGATGGCCTTGATTTCACCTTCCTCTTCCTATATGATTCCTCAAATATGAATGAATTTGAATTTGATCCATGGAATCTATGCTAAGGATTTTGTTCAAACTCATCCTATAGCATCATCTTGATGTGACATTGCAATCCATCAATCAAATTAACTTGGATTGCAATTTTACTTCATGCTTGTCTAGATCTAATTAAAGTGAGGTTTCAGATTGAATAATACCTATGTCTAGAGGAGAATTGAGGCTGGATTGGCTTTGATTGTACTGTATTGGTCCTTATGAATATTTTCCCTTCAGCTGGTAGAAGCAATGGAGGACTGGATTGGATCCTAAATTTTTTCTGAAAGGACATCGTCGAAGCTCGATAAAACTTAGGGAAATAAAGAGGTGGAAGGACTGAAGCTATAGATTTAATGTTAGGACTCTATGGATGGTTTTGAATGCAGAAGGTAAAACCTCTGTTCAAGGAATTTTAGAGTTTTATAGCTTATTTATAGTGACATAACTTCAAAATTCAGCCAGCCTAGTTGGTCTCTAATCATATTTTCTATTTTGAATGGTCCAGTGGGATTAGAGAAAGTGTTATGAAAGGTTTGAGTGCATATGGTCAGTTGGCTAAGTTGTTATGTGTGAACCCTTGTGAAATGAGGCTACTTTCTTGATTTTCCAGCCACCTCAGGCCACTAGGCCTGAGATTATTGTGCAAGGTGTTTAGAAGCCTCTAGAAGGAAATGGAAGAGTTTTATTGGTCTGGTCTGGTCTAGGTTTGAAGATGTCTCATAAATTTAGGTTTTTGAGGATTTAGGCTGACCCAAGTTTCCCCAATGGCTGGGATGGTTGGGTATGATGCATGGGTTTTAGGGGCACCCGATGCATTTATTTGGGTATATTATACTTTGGTTGAAAATTGGCTCGATGGAAACCTATTTCGTTCGCTTAAGTCAAGCCATATGGCAAACTCAAGTGAGCCCAAGGGTTGGGTTTGCTAGGGTTGGTTCTTGGGATTTGGGGGCTTTGAATTTGCCTAGGTCACTTGAATTGAAGTTTGAAAGCTCTAGGGTTGATTTGGTCAACCTAGGATGATTTGGTCAACCAAGCTTGACTAGGCCTTGGGGTTGGTCCAACTCATTCCAAATTTGATTTAGAAGTTATTTGAAGAGGTCTTGGACCATGGCAACGTCAAGCTATATAGGGGTATATTCAAAGTTCATTTAGGTCACTTTTGGGTTTAATATTGGTTGGGTCAATAATAGTCAACCATGTTTCACCAAGGGCTCATTTAGGTTTAGGAATATATGGTCTAATATTTGATAGAGTTTAGATGATTTGGTGGAGTTTAGATTAGCATATATGCTTGATTAAGGGTTCAAAGAGTCGTTTAATGGTCAAAGTGACCAATCATGGTCAAACAAACCCATTCTATGGTTTATATGGGTCTATGCATGACTAAGAATGATTATTTAATGCCTAGAAAAAAACTTAAGTCTTGAATTCATCTTTAACATTTGCTTCATGCACATGTTGGGCTATTTGGGTTTATGGGTTTCCTTTGTCAAACTAGGTCAACCAAGATCAACTAAGGTGAACCATGTGATCAAGTGAGTTCATATCATTGCAAGGATGATTGTGAACATGCTTAAGTAACTTAGAAAAGTTTACAAGGTTGCTTGAATCAAAATGCCATATCAATGGAATGGGCTATAAATTTTTTAAGGGTTTTTATGCTTGATGGAAGATTTGAGTTCTAGGGTTTAGAAGACTATCAAATATTCCAAAATGATTAGGTAGAATCTAGAGATATGTCTAATTAATATGTGAATGATCAAACACCATTCCAGGGGCCTTATCTAGGGTTTTGATCCAATGGAAAATCTCTCTATAAAGGATAAAGTTCAAAGGGGTTAAGGGTTTAAATTTGAACTGGATTTTGAACTTTGAATTTTAAACTGGATTTTTCTCGAATGATTGAAAGTGATTGAAGGTTTAAATTTTATTGAATTATTTAGATTGATTTGAAGATTGATCTGAGCTTGATTGAATGATAATCATTGAATGATTGAACACCATTAAATGATTGAAAGGTATTTGAGAATTTAAGCTTTACTGTTGGAATGATTGAAGATTAATGATTGAGTATGAGCAATTGATTGAAGTTGAATGATTAAATAAAAAATGATACTTAAACTTTTAACCTCTTAAGAAAATGAAGTCAATAAATGGGACCCCAATAAGTGTTATGAACTTGGAAAGTAAATCACACGTGTTTTCATTGACCAAAATAATCAACAAATCCTAAAGAAATTTAGTTGACAAGTACCTGAAAAAAAATTACCCAAAATAGGTTGATTTAATCATACTTGATATTTGATTAGGAAATCATCCTGGTCAGATAGATTTAAATTGGAAAAGGACTTGAAAGAGATATCTATCCCTAATACATAAAATTTAAATGGATTTAAGAAATATATATCCTTTTCCTAACTATATCAACTACAAAAGAAGATAAGTCAAAGCTTACCAGACCATATTAAAATAGTGAGAAAAGATATTTTGAAATATTTAATGTTCACCTGACCATATAGAAATAATGGAATAAAAGATTTAAATGAATCCAATATTTTCCATACCATATAGAAACAACAAAAGCAAAAGATTTAAAGAGATCTAACATTCACCTGACTATATCAAAATAGTTAAGGGGAAGATTTAATACTCAATTGACCAAATTAAAATAGTTAGAAAGATTTATACTTGAATGGAAATTCGCTTCCAAAAAAGCAGATTTAAGATGTTCAAAAGAGAGATATATCTCAAATGAATAGAGTTTAAGAGGTCATACTAGGAAAATACTAGGGATCATATTACCTAATTGATCAAGGTTCAAAAGGAAAGAAATTCAATGGAAAGACTTGAACTAATCCATAAGAACATGAATTTATACTCGAATGATTTATTTAACTGAAACAAACAAATTTAAGGAGACTCGAATGAGAAATCACTGCTAAATGAGCATATTTAGATAGACAGATTAGGATAATACTAGGGATCATATTACCTTATTAACTAAAGTCCAAAAAGAAATATTAATGCTGGGGAAACTTATAATCCTTAAGAATAAATTTAAATAAGTGCTAGGGATTTAGAAATCTACAAGTTTTATTATAATCATCCAGACCTAGTATGATCATTTGGACCCGGTTCATTAAGAAAATATCAACATATTCAATAAATTTACATAATTTTAGAAAATCTTTTATCTATTGAAAATTTTCTTTTGCAATATTATCCTTCATAATATCCCTTGAAATATCATCCATTTACGGGTAATATTGGATAATTTCCTTCACAACTACACATTGATTGGATTCTCATTGATAGAATTTATTTATGATGAATGGACCTTCTCATATTGGTTCAAATTTATCTCCCACATCATGATGGAACAAAATGGGCCTTATTAGAACTTGGAATAAGTCTCCTATTAGGAAGGTTTTTGAACAAACCATTTTATCAATTCCTTAAATCATCTTTACTTTATATAACTTGAGGTTTTATTGAGCCTACAATCGCTTATCTTTTAATCCTTCAAACTCTTTTAAACAAAGCCCCATTCTATTCTAAAGTTATTACCTTCTCATTTTGGTAATTTACTACAACTCTAAGAGAAGGTAGCAGTACCTCTAAAGGTAGAACAAACTCTTCTCCAAAGACTAAAGAAAATAACATAAACTAAGTTGGAGTTCTATGTGTTTTGATTAGCCCACAAAGATTCTTCTAATTTTTCATGCAATTGATACTTATTGTTGTCCAAAATTTTCATTAAGATCTACACGTAAGTTTAATTGAATGCCTTAACCAATCCATTTGTCTGAGGGTAATAGATCATTGAGTATCTCCAATCTATTTTATGACATCTAATAAAAGTATTTATTTTTGGACTTCTAAATGATGGACCATTATTAGATATGATTCAATAAGGAATACCAAATTGGTATATGATATGGTCTTTAAAGAAGTTTACAACATAATGGACTTTGATATCTCTCAACATTACTACTTTAGCCCATTTTGAGAAATAATTTATTGCTATAAGTATAAACTTATACCTCTAGAGGATGGAGGATGGAGGATCAATTAGAAGGATGATACCCATAGCCCAATTTTCAAATGGCCATGAAGTAATGGTTGGATGGAGAACATTTGGTGGTTGGTGATGAACTATACCATACACCTGACACTTATGAAAATGGCGTGCAACATGCATATAGTCATTTATCATTGACTAGAAATAATATCCCATTATCTTAATCTTCATTTCTATTTTAGGACTAGACTTGTAAGCACCACATAATCCATCTTGTACTTCTTTGTAATTTCTTGAGCTTCTACTTTATTCAGGAAGCACAACCTCATTTGATCAAAAGATCTTCGATTTAGGGTTCTAATGATTAAGGTATGAGACATAGATCTTCTTTTACTTTGGTCAGCAACTAATTTATCATGAGAGAGCTTACTTTCATGAAAGTAGTCAATGAAGGGTTATCTCCATTCTACCACTTCATCATCTATAGAAAAAATATATATCTCCTCAATTAGGGATTTTTTTTTGTTTAAATATTTAAAGTCTATAGGTGAGATGACCTCATGACCTTGTACTTCAAGTAGAATAGAATCTTCTTCTAGATAACTAATTATGTAGTGAGCTTTTCTACGGCATCCATAGTGACCTCATGACCTTGCTTTCCTTTACCCTTTTCTTTCTAATTTGATGCCTGGGTATCTACCATGCAAATACTCCCAGAATTTTCCTCATTAGGATATTTCAATGTGGCCATTTGAACGATATCTTCTTTATCTATCTTCTTGAAACTTTAGTTTATCCATCATGTCTTTAATCAATTTTTTCCAACACGTAGTTTAGGTGTTGGCCGGAGTATCTCTAATTGGCAAAGATTCAATTAGAGTTTTACCTTTCATTCTCCTGATCTCATCCACTACATGATCTTTAGTTATGAGCAATACAGTTGAAGTGGCTACCATATTGGGACATCAAACCCTCTTCACATCAGATATTAAGGTTGGCTTATTTAGAGGTTTCACCTTCCTTATATAAGGATAAGAAGATAATAATATACCCTCTATGTGGTATTGGTTAACTCTTAGCAATTGGTGAAATAATGAGTGATGGGAGACTTTAACTGGATTAGTGTGAGAAAGGTAGGATGTAGGAGAATATAAAGAGCTGTAACCTTGATGAGATGAATCTCCAACTTTTTTTAACTTTACTAACAAATATTTATACTTGTAACTGGTTGAGATTATCTAATTGTTGATAATTAGAAACTTCTTTGCTACCTATTATTACTAGCAGTAGCTACTAGTTTAAATGACTTAACTTATTTAAGTTGTATTATTCTTCTAACAGACTCAACTACTACATTTTTTAGCAGTTCTGATTCTGCCCTATCAGTGATCACTCCTTTGATGCTTTTCAGAAATTCTATTTTAGATTGCCATAACCTAGTTGAAGAGTCCTGGACCAATCCTTTTAGTTGAGATTTAAACTTTCTCTTCCTCTCAAAAAAGGAGGGAATTATTGGTGATAGACAAGGGGCTGGTGAATTTTCAATTTTAATGATGCTTTTCTCTCCAATAGTAGAAAATAAAGGATGGAAGGGACTTCCACCCAATCGTAAGAAGTTTGCAGGTGCTTCTTCTGCTACAGACTATGTTGTAGTAGATAGTAAGATTTCTTCATATAAAAATTTATCCTTTTCAGCTCTATGCCTTAGACGACAATTCATGTTATGACTTTTAGATTTAGTACAGTGGCATTTTATCTGGAATAAAAAAATTTACATTTTGAGTTATTTGTAGACTTTAGAAAGGTTTGATGGGAGAACACAGAGGGTTTAGTAACTACAAGAACAACTATAAACACACCATTTACTATGAACTCAGAAGCAGGTTTCGATAAAGATGTTTCCTTAGTTTTGAGTATAGTGAACTAAGGACTGTTGAGAGTCATATGTAGGTTCTTGAATCTAGAACCAAATTTAATTAGAGTGCCCTCAATGAGTAGGCTTGGATGATGACAAAATTTAGGTTGTTAGCGAAGTTTCAATGGGGGCTGTGGAGTGAACTTTTGAATTGTATAAAACTCTATGGCTCTATCAACCCTAACAATGCTTAGGTTTTGTTTAAAATAAACAATAACAAACCCCACTTAATATACGTAAGTATACATGTCAAATCAAGTAATAAAGTGACAGAGTAGAGTGTCAAACCTACGAGGAAGTATGCTTTACTTGCAACAAACTACTATTGTTTACTCTAATTGTAATGATTATCCTACTGAAATAAATGATATTTTTGGAGATTCTATCACTGAATAAATAGTAAACATATTTGATATAATTTTAATAAAAGTGTTTTGGATTGATAAGTATAAATTGCATATATTTTCTAATGAGACTCTTCAAAGTAATATGATTCAAAGCATATGTATCTCTATATCTTTGTCGAGCTTATAGGGGTGCAAAGGATATCTACTAACCTCTTACAGTTATAATATCTTCTTAAGAACCTAAAACATTTTACATCTTATGTCTAGTCATGCAAACACCGGAGGGAGGAGCTAAAGTAGGGATGGCATTTCAATCGAGCAGAGTAGGTGAAAGGAGGGATCGACATCTCTGTCGAAGTGAGGAGCTAAAGGAGGGATTCTCTAAAAACTTCAAATTGGCTAAAGAAAATAGAAAGGAAAAGAAAGAGCAGAAGTAAAAAATAAAAGAGGCAGAAGAGTTTTTGTGATGTGACTCTGAAGGCACACTTAGCAAGATTGAGCCGTATGTTGTAGCGTCGAAGGAGGCAAAAGTATCCTTCCAAGTCATAGATATGTTGTGATCTCTCTAGACTTTCCACCAGCATATCATCTGTATATACCTCCATAGTGCACCATACAAGGTCTTTAAAAACCTTATTCATGAGACGCTGATACGTGGCTCCAACATTCTTGAGTTCGAATGGCATAACTCGATAGCAGTATAGTCCTTTATTAGGTTGAAAAAAGTTGCCTCCTTATCTGGTTGTATCCAAAGTAGGCATCCATGAAACTCAATATTTAATATCTGAGCATGGCGTCGACCAGTTGGTTAATAACGAGCAAGTGAAAAATAATCTTTTGGGCATGCTTTATTAAGGTTCTTGTAGTCCACACACATCCTCCAAGCTCCGCTAGCCCTTAACCATGATAACATTTGCAAGCTATGTGGGATAATGTACCTCCCATATAAAACCAGCTTCAATGAGTTCATTAACTTTCTGCGCAATTGATTGTTGACTATCTGACGTAAAATTTCTTTTTTTTTTGGATAATCGGCTTACACACCAGGTTTACTTTGAGGGAATGTATGATTACCTTAGTCATCTCCAAGCATACCGGTTGGATTTCATGCAAAAATATCATGATTCCTGTATAGAAAATTTATGTATTTTTTCTTTTCTCGACAAAGAGCAAAGAACCAATCTGCACCATTCTTAAGAGGTCTCGTATAATATGGAGACGCAAGTTAGATCTTTCACGGGTGGAGCTCTTAAGGGACGTTCTCATTTTAGAGGTCAAAATTCTCAATGCTCAGGATAACATATGGGTGTTTTTGAGTTTGCCTAAGGCGACACAATTATACAAATTATTGATTTCCATGCACCATGCAAATCCCTATTGGGGTCAAAATTTTCATTTTGAGATGTGAAATGGAAGCAACGGCTCCAAAAAATGACAGGAGCGGCCTTCCAAAGATAACATTATAAGTTGATTCTATTTTTATTAAAATAAATTGGATTAGATGAGTAGCCCGCCTAGGGAATTCTCCAAGTGTGACTGGGAGGCTAATCATCCCTTCCACCTGTACAGGTTGACTATCAAAACCCATACAGGGTCCTACGACAAGCTATAACTTTTCTCTAATCAGGCTCATACTAAGGTGCAGCATAACAGAACATCTACCGAGCTCTCATTGTCAACTAAAATCCTTTTGACATTTTAAACATAGGTCATAAATCCTAGTGTTAATCACAAGTGGATCCTGATGAGGGGTCTGGACCCCCTCTAAGTCGGAATCATCAAAAGTGATAGAGTAATCAACACGAGACTTCTTTTGTGCTGGTTTCTTGTTCATTGCGAGCAAGACTTGGTTAGCTAATAATGGGCCCTTTGCAATGGTTTCGATCTTACCAAACATTTGGCCATTGCTCTGCTATTATTTTTATATTAGTTTCCCCTAGTAGAGAGAGTGTACTTATAACTAAGAAGGTTTTATGTTAATCGACAAAGGTAGCCTTGTCGGATCAGTCTCTCAATTTCCTCCTTGAGTTGTTTGCATGCTTCAATCGTGTGTCCATGACTATAGTGGAAGTGGAAATATTGCTCTTATCGGACTAGTTGCCGCAGTTTATCATGTGGAGGATTATACAGGATTTCAACAATGTGATGTTGGGCTAAGTCCTTGACGACAACTGGGGGAATTCGAGTTGGCCAAGCCGTACGAGAGGGATGGACAGAGCTAAAAGTGTCAATGATGTCAATTTCTTACTATGACAAGGACTGAACCCTTGACCGAGGGAGAGGGAGGTCTGCATGAATATGTTTGGGTCGAACATCCTTGGCCAGTGGTAGATCTTGAGGAAGGCATGCTACCTCTTGTTGTCCTAGCGTTGCTTAACGGGTCCCTCACAGAAATTGAAGGATTTCATTTTGAGATTCCTATATTTTTTTGGATGCGATCTTCTAAGAAGAGTCTTGATGTACCTTCCTCAGTAAGGTTTCGCCCGTCGGGTTAATGAGAGCTAGATGTCTAACATCCCTTATTCATAGATTAATTCCTATATTGATATGTGTTAGAGCGGTAAGCTCCATTGTTACGATTGTTACGCCTATCGGCCATTGAAGGAGTTTTAGTTGTTCTTAGAAGGGTGGGATTGTTTCCCACAAACAACACCAAATTGTTTCGGGCTAGTATATTCATAGCGATAAAGTGAGAAAATTTTTCGTCCTAACAATGCACGAATATTCAGCACACAAATAGATAATTTGAGAGAGAATGAAGAAATACTAAAAAAATTTTACGTGAAATACCCATAAAGGGAAAAAAACGAGGCCTAGCTCAGATGAGAATATTCCACTAAATTTAAGTAAATTATAAAGGTTGACCTATCCCTTAACTTAGAGACGATGCAATTACAATATTTTAAAGAATCAATCAGACTCCGTACAAATATTTAGTAGTTTGTAATGACTGCGATCAATGGAAGTCCGACAACAGTGGTCCAATGACAGTCAGACATAAGTCTAACAGCGGTCAAGTGAAAGTCTAATGGCGATCAAGGCAAAAGTCCGATGGTGGTCAACGACCAAGTGGTGGTCCGACGATGGTCGAGCAAAAGTCTGACATAGGTCGACAATAAGATGGAAGTCCAGCGATAATCAACGGCCATGCAACAATTCGATGATGATCAGACAGAAGTCTAACGCCAATCAAAGGCCACGCGATGGTTCATTAATGGTCAACTAAAGTTTATCATTTATGGGGCTTAGGTAAAGCTCTAAATCCTTAAAACCTCAAAGATCTCTCCAATCTTCAACCAAATGTTGTATTCATGTAGAAAATGAAGACCTATTTATATATTTTTATAAGTGACACACCCTATAAATATAGAGATCCATAACAAATTCAAAGTGCTTCATCAAACATCATATATTAATTCCCTCGATAATGGAGCATTTTCAAGTATTTATGTGCTTTAACGAAATGAAGATTAATCAATCTTAGACTCATTAAATTCATCTCATCAAGCCACTCAATTCAACAGTAAACATACCATACATAGAGATCTCTTGGTCATTAATGCTTTGAACCAACCAAATATATTTCAACCTCTTGTTTTTGTCCCATTTATAGATTGAACGGATTTTGATGTTGCTCTGTTCGTTTCTTTGAAATATTTAATTCTACTGTAAATATGTTAAAATTGGAGTTTGGATGATCCCAAATTTAATTTCAAAAATTTTCAACAAGAATATGCCTTGAGAGATTCATGCCCAATTAAGGCAATTTTTTGGAACGCATCAATATTAGACTTTAATATTTAATCATATAAAAATTATTATTATTATTACCAAATGTAGAAAATATGTATTGTAAATTAAGTATCCTATTGATGATGGCATTACGACTTTAGCAATAAAAATAACTTCCACGAAAATACTTCCACTTTGATGTCTGCTTGGGAACATTCTAATCACATATGTCAATAACCAAGGAAAAATTAAGGCCCTCGATGTGTCTTTAATTAGCAGATCGAACATTAGCAGCATGCAACAGAAATAAAGGCCTCCAAAGTCGGAGGTAACAACAAACCGATGAGGCATTGATTGAGAACATGAATAACAATCAGCAGAGGTTTGCGCTCGCTGCAAAATAAAATATGCATTTACTATAAAGATTTGCATGATTTACACATCTCCAAAGGATGTGTAACACAGCGATGTCCATCCTCCTAGGACCTCGATTCCAATGCACGAAGTATCTTCTTTCTTGGACCCTGGAACAACCAAATTAGATAATACGAGGAATGTCATTTTAGGAAAACTCAATCAAACATAGAAAGGGAAACAGCTAGAGACCATTACTACAAGAAAACTGTTTTTTGACGCTCAACTCTCCAAAGACACGCTGTGATCATAGAAAAATACTACCATCAAGCTTCACACTTCAAATCCAAGGGCAAGTTGAGCAGTTATGAAAAGCATTGAGGAGCTTGGTGAAAATAGGAAAATATAACAAGGGAAGAAGATTGAGTTCTGGTAATTCAGTAGCTTGTAATGCAGCATAGTACGAACAATGAGACGTTTTCAATAATGCAGCACAGTTGAAATTTATTCAAGTGAAGGAGATTCTGAAACAAAGCAACAAGAAAACGTACTGTGAAACCGGCAGACAAGCTCGTCTATTATAACAGTTTATTTGTTTGTTTAATGTCGAAAACATATTTTGGAAAAGGGTAATTTATTAGTTTCCCTTATTTGGTTAAAGTACTTCAAAATCAATATTCATTTTAAAATCTATAAAAACCTTCAAGATCCTAAAAATGTGATATTTATTTTTCACAAAAGGTTGAAAACTAAATCATTACTCTTTAACGGAATTTTGACTTTTTATGCCTCATGCAAGCTAAAATTAGTCAAATATACTCGCTATTTATTTTTTCATATAAATATGCCCAATAATTCAAATAAGATAAAACTACTACTACAATAACATCAAGTCTTTATCCTACTACATGGGATCGGCTACAGAAGTCCTTCTCCGTCATGTCTGATTAAGAGTAAAATTCTCATTTAAATCTAATAAAAAAGGCCATTTCTAATATTTTCTAACCAGTTCTTTTTAGGTCTACGTCTACCTTTATTAACATAAGCCAGATCTAATATATCTACTCTCCTAACCAAATCATCGGAAGGATGTCATTTTATGAGACCAAATCATCTAAGACGACTCTCTCTAATCTTATCTTCCATTGGAGCTCTACTCCAACCTTATCACATATATGCTACCAATATACTATTAAACCTGGCTATATAGGAAGAATAACATCTCACTCTTACACACAGACTTCCTTCATTATTGTTTTCATTATACTTTCATTTGAGATTTCTTCGCACAATAGAGTGATAGGAAATACTTGAGTTCGCAAGCAAACCTAACCAAAAACCAAGGCCAAATTGCTGTTTACAGCAGGAATTCAGCCCAAACGCAGCAGCTTTTGTGTGGGAACAATGGAAAACTTGGAGGAAAACAAAGTATTTCACTAGTAGGTGCAAGAAAACAAATAAAGATACAACGTTCTTCAATCCAAGAGGAAGAACAACTCTCCAACAATCTCCGGCAACGCCAAGAGCCAAAACAAAGAAAACCTATATCCCAAATTACATTCAAATTCAAGATGCGCTAATTTCCACCCCAATCCTCCTAATTAACCATAAAGGAGTCCTACAAAATTCCTAAACAGCCCTCCTCATTCAAAATTCCCCTCCAAAACTTGCATTAGGCCCCTCATGGGGCCCACAACACTTCCGCCCCCCTCCCTGTCTCCGCCTGGCGTAGACATGGACCGGTCCTGGCTGGACCGGTCCAGCCGGCCCCTCCTGGACCGGCTTATGCGTAACATTACTCCTCTCCGAAAGATTCACCTTGTCCTCAAGGTGGAAACTAGAAAACTGCTGTTTCACCCTCTCGTAGGGTTCCCACGTGGCATCATAGTCTGGCAGATTCTTCCACTTAATCAGCACTTCTTTAGCTCCGTCTTCTTTCTGGCGAACACCCATCAATTCTAAGGGTTCCAAAATCACCTCAGAATCCTCAGTAAGTGCTGCCGGTAACTCCGAACTGGCTGTATACTCTCCAATGAATCACCTCAGTTGCGACACATGAAAGACAGGATGAATAGTCGCTGTGGTTGGTAGTTTCAGCCGATATGCAACCGCTCTAATTTTTTCCAATATTATATAAGGTCCATAGTATCTTAGAGCAAGCTTCTCATTTCTCTTGTGGGCAACTGTCTTCTGTCGGTATGGGCGGAGCTTCAAGAACACCCTCTCTCCAACTTCGAACTGGATGTCCTTCCTATGCCCATTTGCTTGCTTCTTCATAATCTGTTGAGCCCTCAGAAGGCGTTTCTTCAATTCCTCTAACACCCGATCTCTCTCCACCAAGTACTCCTCCACTGAAGAAACTGGAGTACTGCTACTCCCAAAGTGCACCAAGTGAGGAGGGTCTCTTCCGTACAATACTTTGAATGGTGTCATCTGTGAAGCCGAGTGAAAAGAGGTGTTGTACCAGTATTCTGCCCAAGATAGCCATTTGGCCCACAGCTTGGGTGTCTCCGACACAAAGCATCTCAAGTAAGTCTCCAAGCTTCTATTGACCACCTCCGTTTGGCCATCTGTCTGTGGGTGATAAGCGGTGCTCCTCTTCAGTACAGCTCCCTATAACCTGAACAGCTCCCTCCAAAAGTGACTGAGGAACACATTATCTCTATCTGACACTATCGCCTCTGGTACCCCATGCAATCTGACCACCTCTCTGATGAAAGCTGAAGCCACTGTCGCCGCGGTGTAAGGATGTCTGAGGGGAATAAAATAAGCATACTTGCTCAATCTATCCACCACCACCATAATTACCGTGAAACCTTCTGAACGAGGCAACCCGTCAATGAAATCCATGGATATCTCCTCCCATACCCGTTCTGGAAATGCCAACGGCTGTAGTAGCCCCCCTGGCGACATAGCCATGTATTTGTTCCTCTTACAAATCTCACACTTAGCCACCATCTCCTCTATATCTCTATGCATTCCTTTCCAGCAAAGCTCAGCAGCGATCCTCCTGTAGGTCTTCTGCACTCCCGAATGACCCCCCACCGCGCTCCCATGGAACTCCTGAAGTATGTTTGGGATGCGGATTGAAGTCCTGGGGATCACAAACCTCCCTTGATATAGCAGTCTGTCCCCCTCTACTGAATAACCTGGGTGGCTATCACCTTCCCTCAATAAACCCCCCGATCTTTCCCAACTCCTCATCCCTCAAGCTCTCCTCCTTAATGGCCTCCCAATCTAACATCAAAGGAACTGACACCGCCACTGTCTGTAGCTCTCCCATACATCTGGATAAGGCATCAGCCGCCTTGTTCTCCCCTCCTGGTCGGTACTGAATTTCGAAATCATACCCCAGCAATTTCGACAGCCATCGCTGATGTTCTTCGGTCACCATCTGATGTTCCAACAAATACTTCAAACTCCTCTGATCTGTTTTCACAATGAAATGCCTACCTAATAAGTAGGATCGCCACTTCTGGATGGCTAAAACAATAGCCATCAACTCCCTCTCATATACTGACTTCAGCCTGGCCCTGGCTGCCAATATTTGGCTGAAGTAGGCAATAGGTCGTCAGTTCTGCATGAGCACTGCTCCCAACCCGTATCCTGAAGCATCCGTCTCCACTATGAAGGTCTGAGTGAAGTCTGGTAGAGCTAAGACCGGCACCGTGGTCATGGCCTTCTTTAGTTTCTCGAATGCTGCTGTGGCTACCTCTCCCCATAAGAATTCATCTTTCTTCAACTGCTCTGTTAGTGGCCATGCTATAGTACTGTACCCTTTGATGAATCTCCTATAGTATCCTGTGAGCCGTAAGAATCCCCTCAACTCCTTCAGATTCTTAGGTAAGGGCCATCTCAACATCGCCTCCACCTTTGACTGATCAGCTGCCACCCCTTCCTTGGACACGACATGACCCAAGTACTCCACACTAGTCTGGGCAAAGCAACACTTCTTTAGGTTGGCCCTCAGCTGATGCTCCTGAAGAACTCCCAATACCAACTTCAAATGTTTCAAATGCTCCTCCTCAGTTCTGCTATAAACCAAGATGTCATCGAAAAATACCAGCACAAACTTTCGGAGGTACTGTCTGAGCATCCTATTCATCAGTGACTGGAATGTAGCAGGGGCGTTGGTAAGCCCAAATGGCATAACCAGAAACTTAAAATGCCCCTCATGTGTCCGGAATGCTGTCTTAGAGATGTCTTCCTCCCTCATCCGGATCTGATGGTATCCTGACTTCAAATCCAGTTTGGAGAATACTACTGCTCCATATAGTTCATCCAAAAGCTCGTCAATAACTGGAATGGGAAATTTATCCGGTACAGTCTCCTTATTCAACGCCCTATAGTCCACACAAAACCTCCAGCTATCATCCTTCTTTTTGACCAGTAATACGGGGCTAGAGAAAGGACTCACACTTGGTCGGATGATTCTTGCCTCCAACATCTCTCTAATCAGCTTCTCTATTTCATCTTTCTGAATCTGGGGGTAGCGATAGGGTCGTACACTAATCGGTGACACCCCCTCCTTTAGTAGAATCGCATGCTCCTGCTCTCTGGAAGGTGGTAACCCCTGAGGTGGCTGGAACACCTCCTCGAACTGCTATATGACTGGTTGCGCTACGAGAGGAATGTCTCCCTCTTCCCCCACACTGACTCTCTCCAGTCGTTGCAGTTCCACCAAATATCCACCCCCAACCTCCTGGATGGTTCGGATCATGGACTTGAGAGACACCCCCGTCCTAAACAAGCCGACATCTCCCTGTATCACCATTCTCCTCCCCCCCACAACCAGTTCCATCCGCAGTGCTCCACAGTTCACCTTGGTCTCCCCCAAAGTTTGCAGCCACTTCATCCCCAAAATCACATCTGTACTCCCCAATTCTAAGGGAAGAAAATCCTCCCTAACCTGTATTCCCTGAATGGTCAACACCACTCCCCTACAAACTCCTCTACCCATTTCTACCTTTTCGGTGCCCATTATCACCCGTACTCTCCTGTATCCACAAGTTTCAGCCCCAAAAGCTCAACAATCTGGGTGGAGATGAAATTGCGGGTAGCACCACTATCTATCAATACTACCGCATCTCTATCAGTTATCTCTCCCTTCACCTTTATAGTGTGATTCGGAGTGAATCCCACTACTGAGTTTAGGGAGACTTCCGCCACATCCAAATGCATCTTCTCCTCCTCTTCCATTTCTAGCCCGCTTCCATCTCCCTCTTCAGCTTCCTCGTCATCACAGACGGTGAGAACCTGAAGAGTTCGGTCCTTACACCTATGCCCTGGCATGTACTTCTCATCGCACAGAAAACACAACCCCTTAGCCCGCTTCTCCTGGATCTCCTTCTCCGTCAGCTTCTTAAAGTTTCCTCCAGGCCCACCTCCTCCATACTTCTCCTTTGGTAGTTGGTACTTCTCGTAGTCCTCCTGGTCCTGCTCCTTTAGGAGCTAGGAATGTAGTAGTCATCCTGTAGGATCCCCCAGAGCTACTGCCGCGAGCCCCCCTCTCCAGATGCTTCTGATCCTCGTCCAACTATGCCAACTCCATGGCCTCCCCCAGGTCATGCGGTCTCATCACCCTAACAGTTGCTCTGATCTCTAGTTTGAGCCCCTTCATAAAGTTCCCCTCAAGCACGGTCTCCGAAAGGCGATCCAGCCTGCTAGCTAGGTACTCGAACCGGTCACGAAACTCTGCCACTGTCCCCTCCTGCGTCAGAGCAAAGAACTGCTCGTAGAAGTCTCCTCCCCTACTGGTTCAGAAACGCTCTAGCAAACAGTCTTTGAACTCCCTCCAGCTTCGAATGGGTCGCCTCATGTCCCGCCACTGGTACCACGCCAGTGCCTTCCTTTCCAAGCACAGTCCCGCCGCTGTCAGTTTCTCCTCCTTCGTCAACCCGTTGACGGCAAAATATTGCTCCACCTTGTAAATCCATCCATGGCCATCCTCGCCCTCAAAAATGGGCATATTCAGTTTCCTCACCTTGGGATCTCCTTCGTACCCCCGGTATGCTCCGTAACCTCCCGCTCCTCGAAAGGAAGGTGCTCCCCAAGTGTCCCGATCGTCCCTTCGACGATTGTACCCAAACCCTTCCTCGTATTCCCCTCTTCTCCCTTCAAAATCAGCACCCCTGCGATGCGTTTCTTCCCTCCTTCCAATAAAATCAGCACCCCTTCGTTCGTACCCCTGGCTCATCTCCTCTCTAGAAAGCGGTTCTAGAGGAGGCATGTCATCCTCCCCCTCAAGGATCTCCACCTCCGTATTTTTCCTTCCTCGATACTGGATCGGATTTCCTCCTACGCCATGGCCGTCGGTAGTCTCTCTTACTTCCGATGTCGCCGGATTGGTCTTCATTTCCAGTAATTTCTTCATCATTTCTTCCATAGCAGTGAACTTTCCCTCCAACCTTTCATTCTTGGAGGTAATTTGATTTTGAAAATCCAAGAACTTTCCCTCCAAATCTGATTTTAACTGTCCAAATTCACCCTCCAAGACTTCAATCTTTTTCCCGGCCATCGTTCGTCTCAAGAAACTCTAGAAAACTCCTTCCGATTGCCCAAAATATCACTAAAATTTTTAGGATTTCAGCCGCCGATGGTCCCAAATCGATGCTCTGATACCAATTTGATAGGAAATACTTGAGTTCGCAAGTAATTCAAAGGGAATATTTGAGTTCACAAGCAAACCTAACCAAAATCAGTAAGGAAACCAAGGCCAAATTGCTGTTTACAGCAGGAATTCAGCCCAAACGCAGCAGTTTTTGTGTGGGAACAATGAAAAACTTGGAGGAAAACAAAGTATTTCACTAGTAGGTGCAATAAAACAAATAAAGATACAACGTTCTTCAATCCGAGAGGAAGAACAACTCTCCAACAATCTCCAGCAATGCCAAGAGCCAAAACAAAGAAAACCTAGATCCCAAATTACATTCAAATTCAAGATGACCTAATTTCCACCCCAATCCTCCTAATTAACCATAAAGGAGTCCTACAAAATTCCTAAACAGCCCTCCTCATTCAAAATTCCCCTCCAAAACTTACATTAGGCCCCTCATGGAGCCCACAGCACTTCCGCCCCCCTCCCCGTCTCCGCCTGGCCTAGACATAGACCGGTCCTGGCTGGACCGGTCCGGCCGGCCCCTCCTGGGCTGGCTTATGCGTAACATAGAGTTACACTACATCACCGCTAAACCACAATAAGAAAAAAGTAGTTCATTGGCAAATAGAAAAGGAACAACTATAGATCATTATTAGAAGAAAACTCTTTTTTAACACTCAACACTCCAAAGACGTGCTGTGATCATAGAAAAATACTACCATCAGCTTCAAACTTCAAATACAAGGGCGGGTTAAGCAATTATGTAAAGCATTGAGGAGCTTGGTGAAAATAGGAAAATGTAACAAGGAAAGAAGATAAGAGTTCTGTTAATTCAGAAGCTTGTATTGCAAAACTAGATAAAATCTGAAGAACATAATCGTAGTAAATTATGAGAAAACAATGAGACCTTTTAAATTATGCAGCACAGTTGAATTTTATTCGAGTGGAGGAGATTCTGAAACAAAGCAACAAGAGAACGTATTTGTCAAACCCGCAGACAACCCCGTCTATGATAAAAGATTATTTGGTTGTTTAATGTCGAAAAATTATTTTGGAAAAGGGTAATTTATTAGTTTCTGGCATTTGGTTAGAAGTACTTCAAAATCAATATCCATTTTAAAATATCAATAAACACCTTCAGGATGCTTAAAATGTGAGATTTTATTTTTTCACACAAAAAGGTTGAAAACTAAATCGTTAATCATTAAGGGAAATTTGACTTTTTATGTCCTATGCTAGAAAAAATTAGACAAATATGCTCCTATTTATTTTCTTAAGAAAATATACCCAATAATTCATTTCAGACAAAAATATCATTTCTATTATTATATCCTTGCTATATAGGAAGAATGATAGGTCACTTATCTACACTTTAATCATTATTGTTGTCATTATACATTCATTTGAGATTTTTTCGCTCAATAGAGTTAGATTGCATCACTGCTAAACCACAATAAGAAAAAATAGTTCATCGGCGACTTCAACAAATATGAGTATGATTTTTTTTAATGTTTCCATTGTGCATAATAAAATTTGTCATTTTAATGTAGCTCTAACATAAAGCAAGAATGAATATCTAAGAGTACTTCAAATCTTATTAAAACATATGTATAAACCATGTTCAAACCATTATCGAATATGGTTCGGACCATACTTGTCAATGGCGTAGAATGGCATGCGCTATGATGCACGGCGAGGAGCGGCGCATAGGTTCAATTTGGCAAGCGTCATTTGTGCCATGTCTGCGCAAAGGCACATGACGCAATGGCGCACGGCTCGTGCAATTTCAATTTTGGTTATATAATTTTTAAATTTTTATATAATTTTAATTTCTAAATAATATAATAATAAAAATATATTATTATTTATTTATTTATTAACTAAATCTATAAACCTCATGCCTCAACCCTATGCATGCCCAATCCCTGCAGCCGAAGCCGCAATCTCACACCCGCACAGATTATGCCTCCCTGTAGTCGCAAACCTCACGGATGCTCAATTCCGCACGGGATTTAGCATGGATTTCGCCTCCCTTCAAACGTCAGGGTACTCCTTCCTTCCGCCTCTCTTCACAGGTATTCACAGCTCTCTACTTTTCTCGAACTTCTCTCCTTTATTTTTGTTATGTCCCGCATATCTCCTTCCCTGCTTTTCCCTCTTATCATTTTCTTGTATTATTAGATTTACAATGACTTTCTTGAGGTTCTTGCAGCTATTTAAATGAGCGAAAGTTTTGAATTCATGATTTTCTAGTCATAATAGAGTCCAACAAAATCATTGCTCAACGCTACCCTCTATCATAATGATGTGAATGAAAAGCATAATATCTAAAAATTTTATAGATATGTGACAACGGATAACATATGCCCTTAGAAATTCTTGTATTAAAATAAGTTTGGCTGTTTTATTTGTTTAGATTATCTTGAACATGCATGTTCAAACAAGCTTGCTTGAATGTATTGTTGTGCATGAAAAATTAGAATAATGCAACTAGCCTACCATAAACAAAATTTTCAAGCAAATATCTATCAAAGACCTATTTTTTAAAAATTATTTTTTATTTTGCACGGTGTTCAAAATTGCGTGCGCCGCACCATGCGCTATGGGCCATGGCGCAAAGGTCCAAGCCATGGTGCGTTATTTGCCGTTGATAAGTATGTTTCAGACATGTTAAAACACCTGTTCACACATTATTCAAATAGGGCTCAAACAATGTTTGAATTTTCCTCAAATATGATTCAAATCTTATTTGAACCTTATTCCAGCCTAGTTCTCTTGATATGGACTTCAAATAAGTAGTATACAATCAAAAGTGAGGATTTTTTTGGTCTAAAATAAAATCTTTGGCATATTCATCCAAGAAAATCAACAGTGGGCAAATTTATCTAATTATGACTATTATGCGGAAGTCAAATTTTCACTCATTAATTTTTTTTTTGTATTGAGGACTCATTTAGTTGCTTGAAGTAAGAATATGTTTTTTTAAGTAATGATATTCTTAGATTCATTATTAAGCGGATGTAGTTAGAAATCAATAACAAATTTAAAATCAACAAATAAATTGAAATTTTCTAAGTGAGAATTTTCTAAGTGAGAATTTTAATTTCACACACAAAATGAATGCAAATAAAATTATCATTTTCAAACACATGTTTTCATCTACAAGCAACAAAATGAGTCTTAAGAATCAAAAGAAAAATATTCAAATGAAGCAAAAAGAATTCCACCAAAGAAAGGAGAACTTACCATCGGAATACCTAGAGCTTTAAGATCAGATTCAGTCATGTGCATAAGAGCTGCCATATCAACCTATAAATGAGAACTTGTTAAACTCAAGGCATTTAAAGAACATGAGTTTAACGGAAAGGTAAAACTTGTGGGCCTACCTCCTCAACCTTAAACGTTATTATGTATTTCTCGAGGCCAAGTGACTGCAAAAATACTTCTACTGATGACTCAGACTGCAATTTTATATAAGATATGTGAAAAATACTTGAGCAATAAATCCATAGTTGGCTAGTAAAGAGAAACATAATGTAATTGCATAAAGCAAAACAAGTTTGTGATGTATCATACAGTAGACATGATCAATAATTCAAATTGAAACGGCAGATTCACTGATAAGTATGCCAAAGATCAAAACAGTAGATAGCAAAATATTTTTTGCACTCTATTCATCCTAGTTTTACATCATTTCATCGGCAATCAACTTTGTTTTCAGTTGTCGCTCACATCTTTGTAGGCCAGAACTTGAAAACACAATATAACACATTAGTCTTATTTTGTATGGTTTTACATTAATACCCACTCACATCTTAGAGCTCTCATTACTTCAATCATAATTTTTTTCACTTTTTTGTTGCAGTTATTGTCTATAGAGGCTACCATTATCTATAAGGAAGTCTCGGTTGGGTGGTTTGAAGATCAGGTTTGCGGAGATAGGAGTTGTCTTCATCCCTAAGCTTTTCTTAAAGACAATGAGGTTACAGAATGCTTGATTTTCAGCAAAAAGATAACATCCTCGAGATGAAGACTTTTTTTAGAGTTGAGATAATAACAAGTGTACCTTTGTCTTTAGTTGAGTATCCTACGAAGATGCATTTTATGACAATTGGATCAACTTTGTGTTTTGATGACGTTGACGGACATAGGCAAAACTGCCAAAGCTTTTAGTGGAAGCAGCTGTGTTATATGCTAAAAAAATTTTGATGAGGGTTTAAATAGGCATTTTGTTTTGTAAAATTCAACTAGAAATGTGATTTATTAGGAATACAACATTTAAGATGGTTCCCCGCCTAAAGAAAAATAAATCGAAATTTTGAAACATTCTTTTCAAATAAATAGGGCTCTAGTGGTTTCAAGAGATGGCAATTATTTCTTTCTAGTTTCCACGACCCCATTTTATTTTGTGGTGCCAACAATAAATGATTCATGGATGAGGCCATTTTCATTGAAGGAAGAAGATATGATTTGATTAAAATTTTCCTTTTTATTAGTCAATCTAATACATTTAACATTAATGCCAAATTAAGAGTTATTTTATAGAACATGAGGATTGTACTCACATATATTTATTTTTATAAGCAAAAGTTGGGTTTTGTGAACAATTGTCTATGAAAGTAACAAACTATCTTGACCATTAATATTAATGATGGAAGACGGTCCCAAACATCAGTATGGATTAGGGAAAAAGATACTAAGGTCTTCAAATAGCTCGAAGTGTAGAGAGCTGGATGATCCATTTGAATATAATAAAGTCAAAATTGGGCCCTTCATGTATCCAATTTTTTTAGTAAATAAAACTAGGGTAGACGATTAATACTGATTGAGCCAATATAATAGTCTCTTTCCTAAGCATGCCCAATCATCTTCCTCGGAGTTTTATCCTAAAATAAATAATGAGTAGGATAAAATAATATAATGCAATTTAGTTCAAATTTCTATTATTGAATAAATAATAGGTTCATAAATAATTTTGAATACATGGAGAAAAAATGACATGGAAGGGAAGGAGTGAGTTTCCTAGACCCTTATCCGACAATAGCAACATGAGTTCCCTCAACTACTACTATTTTCTGGTTTCCTAGGCATGGTATATAGGAAGAGAATTTGGTCAAAAAGTCATTCATGTGATCAATTACTCTTAAGCTTATTATCCAGATTTTGTTTGGACCAGCTTTGAAAGCATAAAAGAGATATCAAGTGGAATACTCTCACCTGATTGAGTAATGAAGCACATACTCATTAGTTTATCAAATGCTATCGACAAGTTGTGGAGTTTATTTTTCTTCTTGCTTTAGTCATTCTATGTACATGATAGTTTTTTTCTTCTGGGAATATATTATTTGTTTGATGATGCCTAGACTAGTACGGAGATTTATTTTTGTTATATGAAGGCTTCCATGGAAGTTTCCCACAAATAATTTTTGTATGACCTGTCTTTTTAAAATAGTTGCAAAACATTATGTAGGCTAAAAAAGATTTCTTTCGAAGTATTTGAATGCTTCAATCAAAATTAAAATTTAGTCCAACTTAAAATTCATAAATTATTCCTCCTACAAAAATTTGTAGCATTACAGCATTCTCACTACATCTCATTTTGATATACTAGTACTAAACAAGTCTGAGCACAATTATTTTATTTTTTTATAATATTTAGCAACTGAAAATGTACCTTACTTAGGGTTGCAATTTTTCAAAGATTATGGTAGCATTACACACCTTATAAGAAATTAGCTTTACCACACCCCAGATATCTTTGGTTGCTGACTTACTATGTTGCACCGATACGGATACGGCGATACGGATACGACACAATATAGATACGAGACATGTCAATTATTAAAAGTATATGATACAGGTACGGCGCGAACACGATATTATAATTTATAAATCAGACTTTAAAATTAAAAAAATAGTTAGATCATAATATTTAAAATGACAAATATATTAAAGCATCATCATATTTAATCTTGCAGCTTTTAATATCAAAATAAAAATAAGCATAAAATGTTTAGTACAATATCAAAAACATAAACATAAACTCTCAAGTGCATGAAGTTTCAACTATTCAACGGAAGGAATGATAGGATTAGCTTCTTCAGGGATTTGTCTTTAAACCTCTATATAATCTTCAATAAATATCATTACTTCCAATTCGGGCTCATCAAGTGAAAGATGAGCAATCTCTAATACTCCCATGCAGCCATAGTTGAGGTTTGATTAAAATTGAAATCCCTCGGTATAATGATTTCCAAAAGCTCCATACGATTTAGTTGGTCCAAAAATGGTTCCAGAAAATCTGATGACAGACAAATCTAAACCTAATCAGATCTAACCCTTTACGAAATAGTATCTAACCAAAGAAATGCATCAATTGAGTATGTCATCCTTAAGTCGACCAATAACAAGATAATACTCAGTAAAAATATGTTGCTTATTGTCAAAAAATATTGTTAATAAAATCATAAAATCTTATTCGGTGTCGGCTGGAGTAAAAATCAAGTGATAATCAAAGGTAAAGTTGAGATAGCGTACCTACTCGCAGAAACAGCCTTCCCAGCCCCTCCTTCAGTGTCGGCTGCTAACGTAAACGAAAAATCTTTCAGTGTCAGCTGCTTGCCTAAACAAAAAATACACGCATAACTAGCCCTGTGCTCGCGAAAATGGCCTTCCCTGCCTGTGTACACTCCTTCAATGTCGGCTGCTTGCGTAAATGAAAAATCCTTCAATGCTAGTTGCTTGCGCAAATGAAAAATACACGCGTAAGATAGCCCTCTACTTGTGAAAACGACATTCCCTACTCGTGTACCCTCTTTCGGCGTCGATTGCTTGCGTAAACGAAAAATACATGCATACCCTAGCCCCTGCTGCGAAAACTGCCTTCCCTGCTCGCGTACCCTCCTTCGTCGTCAACTGCTTGCCTAAACGAAAAATACAAGAGTAACCCTAGCCCTCTGCTCACGAAAAATGATTAGGTGAATACGTGCGGCTGGTTGTTTTATTCAAAATTTTTTTCATTATTTAATAGGATGCGCGTGTACGATACATGTATCCTTTTTAAATTAAATATTATTTTAATGGGATACGTTCGTGACGTATCAGACATGTATCTGAGCCGTATCGTGTGCGTATCCATGTCATACACGTATCTGATACAACACTCCTTCCTAAATAGGTGAATCGATACATCATAGCTGACTTCAAGTATTATTAAAGTCCATAGCTAGCATATAATTAATGAATCTTTTATATTCCATGCAACAAAACCGCAATTTTTTTAGCTATGCGTCCAATAAGGAGGCTCGGCATTTCTTTTTCTTTGAGAAAGCTTTTTACAATCTGGAATCAAATAAGGTAATTTATTCTATTCAATCTCAATAAAGGTTAAGGATTTTGGTACTCGACTAATCAGATTTGGTTGGTTAATAGCCTCTGATATTTCCTTTAAGAGGAAAATAGGATTTCCTTACAAGGAGCAGGAATTATCCTTGCAATAGAGCAGTAGGCCTCTTTGAGGAGTAATAGTTATAGGCACATAGCAAATGGTAAAAGATAGCAGATGGGAGACAAACAACAAATGGTCAAAAAAAAAGGAGCAACTAGTAGGTGGCGTGTTGTTTGGGCTGCTAGAAAGGATTTTGTGGAAAGGGAATGCCTTAGGAAAAAAAAACCCAGGATTCATTTGTTTCTAGAGCTATCATACCATGAAGTCATAGGAGAAATGATTTTAATTTTAGGTAGAACACTCTCATTGACAAGTCTCAAGTCCTGAATGATAGTCAACATAAAATTTGTCGAATAATTATGACATATATATTTCACTGGGATGCTTGCCCTTCTATGGTAAAATTCTAGGCAACCACTATTTTGATTAAAAATAAGAAAGATATTCTATAGCTTGTACACATTTATTTGCCTAAAAACCTAAAAACATTTCGACTCCTTATAGAGGCCTATTAATTTTGATCATGTCCACAATGATGGACGATCATAGTTGCAATCTCATGGATTGCCAACCTAACCACTAGAACTACCAATAGATAGTTTTTGGACATGGCTCCCCTTGGATTTTAGTGTGGCGGAATACCCTAAGTCAACCACCCCTTTTTGTGGCGACATGAAAGTATTGTTGAAATTTATGAATTAATTTATACAAAAAAATGCCGCGTTGAGAAAATTGACCAAGCATGACTATAATGCAAGCTCGTGAACACAAAAGAGAAAAAAAACTTGCATTGTAAGGCATGCAATAAAAAAGAAGAAATATTAAAAAACTACTATTGCATGAAGTTCAATAAACTTATTGATAAGGGTGCAAAGATATATGAACTTAGTGTACAGAAATGTATAAAACAGCACATCAAATTGCATGAAAATGGTGCATTGAAAGACCTGTAAATTGGACATCAAAATATATGCAATAATAAGAAAATTCATTTTTACATATATCGATGAAAGCCCCATCATCATTCATTCAGAAGTGAAATTTAAACTAGAAATAAGTTCAGTGCGTGTCTTTGATTGACATTTTTAGTATGACTCAAGTGTGCAATACACAAGTTTTTATTCAAACACACTAAAATCCAGCCACGACAAAATACTAGGGAACTTATCTTCTAGATTAAATATTTATCCATATCAATCCATAATGACTTTGCCATTGCAACTCAAACACGACCAAAAAGTCTAGAAAGAGACACCAAATATTAGCGTTATTAAAAGCATGAATCAGGAGCGAAGTGAAGCTATGATTTGCTAACCATAAAATGTTTTCTTGCAAGATGGAAGTGAAGCAATCAAAGATTATCATTTTATATTTTGTATTTTATTTTCTTATGTTTTGAAAGCTATGTAATTTTAGACTATATATATATATTTTTTTATGTGCCCTATGATGGAAATCAAGCCATGATTATGCTTGGGTTGGTGCTCTTAGGTATCTTTTCTCCTTTGATTTTTCACTCATGTTGATTTTGTTTCCTTGCTCCTTGGTGGCTAAGTGGGTATTTAATCTCTAGGTTATTTTTTCCTTACTGGGCTTGGCCCATTCCTTACCATATTATTTTGCTGCTTGGTGTTCTCTATGTTGAATTCGGATTCCATGTGGTTGGTTGGAATTTCTGCTGATGGTTTCCCATGTAGTTTCGGTTTTCCCTCCCCACGCAATTTTTGGAATTTCTGTTGTTTAACCATGCAGTTTCAGTTTCCCTGGGCTTTGGTTTCTTGTTGTTGACCATTCCCCTTCCCTCTTTGTTGATTCCTAGTCTACTGTTTTATCTTCTCAATAAGTGGCTTCTATTGGCTACTTGGGGTGGCACATTTCTGTGGACATTTGAACCTTATTCCTCCTATAAATATGGCTGATTTGCTGCTGGAAAAGGGTTGGTGGCTGAAAACTGATACAAACCCAAAGGTTTTCTTCCTAGCTTGAGAGATATCTTCTTCCTACACCTATTTCTTCTTCCCAATCTTCTATCTATTTCTTCTCTTCACGGTTTCCCTTCCACTTGTATCCTTCTACAAATATTATGAGTGAAAGGTGATGTTGAGCTTGTTTGTTGGTATTTGCCAAAGGATAGCCGACTTGAGTAGGATCCAATTTCTGTGGCGAACCACTGGTTCGATTTTTCCTTTGAGCTACACTCTCTAATTTTCAAATTTGCATCTGAGGTGACCTTTCTAAGTTGTTCTGAGGGCAGTTTATTTTATGTTTAATCTGTTGCTTGCAAGGTTTCCTAATCATTTACTTATATCTGTTTACTATTAAGTTTCATTCAGTTGTTGTTAGTTTATGTTTTATTGAAAGGAGTTGTCATGTTGTATTCCTAGTGTTCTCTACTTATCCTAAAACCAAGTTTCCATCAATTTGGTATCAGAGTCTAGGTTGTCGTGTGAGTCTTTCTTTCTTTAAAAAAAGAGGAAAAAAAAGGAATAATCAAAATAATTAACAAGCGGAATGGCAACAAATGATTATACAACAAATGGCTAACCTACAACAACAAATGAAAACAATGGCTAATACTCTGACTGCCTTAAATCTAAACAACGTTCATGCACAAAACAATGAAAGTGAAGATAATGCACTACAAATCCAAAATAGAAACAATAGGCAATGGTATTATGGGATTAAAATTGATGTTTGTGAATTTGAAGGCAAAGTACAGCCCTGAACAATTCCTTGAATGGGATTTTTTTAATGAAAAGAAATCCCCGAAAACAAGAAAATTAAGTTTGCTAATTTAAAGCTGACGGGTCATGCATTAACCAGGTTAAAAAATCTTCAAAATAATAGAATAAGGAGAGGGAAAGAGAAAATTTAAACATGAGAAATAATGAAAGAAAAAATGCGAGGAAAATTCTTGCCTTCTGACCATTCTCGAACCCTATTCCTAGAATACAATAACATTCACCAAAGAAATCAATCCATAGAAAAATACAATGAAAATTTTTACAAATTACAATCCAGAAATGATTTAAATGAAACTAAGAAACGAACCATAACACGATCTATGATGCACAAACACGGACACGGCGACACGGACACGACACGACACGGACACGGGACACGACATTTTTTAAAAATATAGGACACGGGTGCGGCGTGGACACGGCATAATAATTTTGTAATATAATATATAGAAATTAAGGTGACATCATATTAGAAATGACAAGCAATAATAAATCAATGTCAAGATAACTTGTTTAGCTTATAACATAAAAATATTTAGTACAAAATGTCTAGTATAATCATAAAAATATAAGCAAAAAATCATTTAGTACAACATGAAGGTTCAATTACTCAATAGAGAGAATGATAGAATTAGATTCAGAGGTTGGTCTTTGGCCTTCAATATCATCATTGAATATCATTGCTTCCAACTCTGGTTTATCTAGAGAAAGATTTGTAACCTCCAATAATCCAATTTCATCAAGGCACTCGAACCCATCTCCAGTAACATCCCACATCTTGTTATCACATGTCATATAAAGTGGGGTTTTTCTTGATAGAAGAAGAAGATTTGTATGCACATAAACTAAATCTTCAGCTTATTGTGGAGTTATTTTATTCCTCTTCATCGATTGAATAAATGAATCTATACTCTAATTTCTCTCACAACAAGAAGAGAATGATACTTGACTAAGAAATTTTATTACTATTGTTTAAAGAAGCGGTGCTGAAGCTCCATGAATCAACTAGTACATTTTTGGATCCATCCTCATCCATCTATCAACCAAAGATTCTTGATCACCAAAATCCTCTAAATATCCAAAAAACTTTGCAAGTTCTATATTAATCTTTCTTCTCTCCTCCTCATTTGGAAAATATCGTTTCAAGCATATCTTTCTCATATTTAAAACTTATAAATCTTTTTATAGTGAGACACGTTGAGGGTTTTCTTGAAGCCATTCTTTACTTGAATACCTTCAAATAATACAAAGCATATAAAATTATTTATTCATTTATCAAGAAATTTAAAATTAGTTTAAAAGATGAATATAAATGTACCTTGGATTTAATGAATGAGCCAAACAATGCAGATGTGTGTTACTTTTGCTCCACCTATCCTCAAGAATGGTATAGACAACGCTCAAAAAATTTGAGCCTTCATCATGTGACTTTCTTTCATGTCTGTATATAATTTCTTTCACCTTTGCTAACATAGAGTCTCACATCTCATAAATCAAATGTAGACATGATTTATCTATGTCAGCCTCTCTCAACATATCATAAATTGAATCAGCGAAAGCTAAAATGTAATCCACATCATCCCACCACAAATCATCTAAAGACCTTTTCTTTCACATACCTTGCCTTCCCAACGTCATCTTCTCGATAGCAAGACCACTTCTCACTAATCACCATAGATTGAAGAGCATTTTTATTTGTTTGAATCCTCTCAACATGATTATTACAGAGGCAAAACGAGTTTCAACAACAGCTAACATTCTCAAATATGAGAAATCATTAAACATTGAAAGTCTCATTGAGTGGTGCATGATAAAATTTCTAATCAAAACAGCATCATCTACAACCACTATTATCTAATAACATTCAACATAGATGATTTTATTAGCATCTATACTCTTCGTTGCACAAATATTTTTTAGAGCAAGATTTATAGTGTGCACAACACATGAGTCCAGAATATATGAGGATAAGTTCGCTCCACCAATAATCCTGCACCTCTACACACTGATGCATTATCTGTAATAACATGCACAACATTTGAAGGCCCAATCATGACTATGAGCAATGAAATATTTATCCTAGTATTCTCCTTCATAATTCACAACTTTAATGAACATTGGATAATTCTCTGTAACGATCATGAAATTAATAAGTGATCTTCTTTGAGGATCAGTCCAACCATCACACATCAAACTGACACATTTTTCTTTCCACACTCCTTTCATTGGTTCAAGCAATGCCTCAATATGTGCTCTTTCCCTTTCCAATAATTTTGATCTTCTTGCATTGTAGTCAGGTGGAATATAACCTGCAAGGTTGTTATTACATGCAAAAGTGAATGCATTTTTATAATAAGGATTTATTGCAAGGTTGAAAGGAAGTCCCGCTGAAAAAAAAAAACATCCTTGCAATTTCACCATCCAATTCCTCTCGCTGCTGCATGTTAAAAGCCTTCTCTAAAGAACTACTGACAACTCCTTTTCTTTTCTTTAATTCATATCCTTCACTTCTAAATGATAATGAATGATCAACTCTAACATATGAGGAAGAAGTGTGGGATGAACCATGGATAGATGGCAAAGATATCTCTTTAGGAAGTGCCATTTTGATCCTAGATTCAACTTCATCAACTTGTCTGTGCATTTCAATCAACTGCGCCGTAGTAATATTAGGATACATTTTAATTTCATGACCATCAATCTTAAGTAGATGTTCTTTCAACCTAAAATATGATCCTTTGTAGGTGTCACCACAATAATTGCATTTGAATGACATATTCCCTCCTTCAAAAGTTTTTCCTAACTTGGTAACATGAATCCATAATAGCTTATCAGTTTCTACAGATGGCTCTTTTAAACCTTCGCCTAATTCACTCCCACCAGCACTAGAGCTCATTTTATTTTTAAATGCACTGGTTAAATGGAAGAAATAAAGGCTTAATAAAATCAAGATCAGTTATGACTCTTAACTTTTATAAAGAACAACTGAACAACTTAGAAAATGATAGAAAATATAGGCAACATGCACTGTAGTGAAACTATTAAATTTGTAACTTAAAAACTTTTAAATGTCAAGTGAAATAATTACATTTGTAGAGGCTTGGATTTTGATTTATTTTCTCTTCACAATAGGAGAAAGAAAATATAAGAAATTATTGTAAACTAAGATAGCTTAAAGCAACCATCTACTCTCTTTAATAACCTATTATGATAGCAGTTTTAAGATAGCTTCTTTGATCGTATTCTGCTGCTAGATGAAACATTTCAATCTTCATGCCTAATGAATCCAAAGTCTTCAATCACAATAGGAAAAGATAATACCAATGTACAAAAATGGGGAGATTATCAGTTTTGCAACAATCTAAACACAATCCATTAAAAAAAATATTAACAACAATAGAAAAAACAACACCATCAATACTCCATTTCAAGCATCACAAAGAAGTCTAGGGCATAACTATGCATCGCCACCAAGAGAGTAAACATGTCAGTTTAGAATAAAATCTAGGGCAACAAATGAGTCTCCAGCAAACATCATTAGAGAGTAAACATCATCAAAGAAAATTCCAACAAATGATCTAGGTATTTTTAAATCTTCTCATTAGAATACTTTCAGGAAAAAAAAATCAAAATCATTTTAATACTTTCAACATCCAAAACCCAAAACTATCAAAATATTTTCAGGAAAAAAAAAACTTAAGACGGATACCTGCTAGCGGTGCGACAAAGAAGAAAGAACGGGAAAGCCTCGGTTGAGCGCGGAAATGACGAAGGAAGGAAGTTAGCTCGCAGAAACGTTGAAGAGACCTGCTCGCGCGGAAACAACAAAGGAAGGGAGACAGATTGCCTCGGCTGCTCGCCTCACTCACCCTAAACAAAACGAACGAGATTTGGATTGCGTAAGTTAGGGCTTCGGGCGCTATATGTCGATATAAGTTAAGTTTTTTTTATAATTATTATATAATCAGACACGCGTGTCCAATTTAATTTTTTTTTTTAAATATGAGACGCCTTAGACGTGTCTAACACGTGTCCACAGTGTGTCGGGCGCATTTCCGTGTCCATCAAGTGTCTGAAACTGCACTCCTTCTTTAGGTAGAGTGTCAGTGCATCATAGAACACAATACATCAATGGATTAAAGTGATCCATCCAAGATCAATTGAATCTGCATCATCTTATCAAACTCGATGAGACCTATTATATGGCTTTGAAGATTGAAAAACAACAACAAAGAAATAACAATAAAAAAATTGACTCAACCATGCTTAGACAATCTATTGGAAGTAAAGTTCAAACCACACAAACAACCATTGGTTCAACTTCTTGAAATTCAAATTCACGAATGAAATCTAATGAAATTCAAGTAATTAAAAAGGAAAAAGAAGTGATAGGAGCAAAACTAATTGGACCATGCTATAAATGTGGCTTGTATGGCAATCTCTTAGTAGCATATAGAAAAAATAACCCACCTAGAACCAAATATATTGAACAAGAGGAAAGCCATGAAAATTCAGAGAAAGATGATTCTGAAGAAGAAAATGAGGAAGAGATGGAATCAATTGATGTTGAAGGTGACTAAGGATATCACTATTTAGTTATCCGTAGGGTTTTGACCACCAAATCGGATGTCGAAGCAAAATGGCTTAAAAGAAATATTTTTCAAACCACATATACTGTAGAAGAAAAATTGTGTACCCTTATGATTGATAGTGGTAGCTCTGAAAATTTAGTGTCACAACACAGTGGATAAACTGAATTTAAAACCAAAATCCCTTGTCAAGCCTTACAAAATATCATGATTTAAGGAAGGAGAAGGAGGAGAGGTACCAATCACTCCGCAATGCCTTGTCAGCCTTTCAATTAGAAAATTTTACAAAGACCAAGTATTATGTGACATCATGCCACTTGAAGTATGTCATATTCTACTAGGTCGACCTTGGCAATATGAACATAAGACCATTCACAATGAAGAGAAAAACAATTACATCTTGACCCAAGGTAACAAAGAGTTCACCTTGTATCCCCCAAAAAAAATTTTTGAACCTCCCACAAAATCTGTCCAAACAACCTCACCAAAGTCACACAATCCTGAGTTGCTTCTCAATACAAATGAACTCAAGGACACCGAAGTGATCTATCTTATCGTAGGAAAAGAGTATGAAGTAAACGCAAAAATTTCTGAAGAAATTCAACCTCTAATCAACAAATACGAAGATATAACTCCTGAAGACCTACCTGATTCCTTACCTCCACTAAGAGATATCCAACATCATATTGATCTTATACCCGGAGTAAATTTACCCCACCTGCCTCACTATCGTATGAGTCCTACTGAACATGATGAACTGAGCAAACAAGTAACCAAACTCTTACCTAAAAGATTAATCATAGAAAGCATGAGTCCATGTTTTGTCCCAACCCTGCTTACCCCTAAAAAAGATGAAACTTGGAGAATGTGTGTTAACAGTCGGGCTATAAATAAGATAACCATCAAGTATATGTTTCCAATCCCAAGACTTGACGATATATTAGATATGCTTAGTAGTGCCAAAATTTTCTCCAAGATTGACTTGAGAAGTGGATATCACCAAATCCGAATACGACCCAGTGATGAGTGAAAAACATCCTTTAAAACCAAGGAATGACTCTAAGAATGGTTTGTCATGCCCTTTGGCCTATCAAATGCTCCTAGCACATTTATGCGAACCATGAACCATATCCTACGACCCTTTATTGAAAAATTTGTTGTGGTTTACTTTGATGACATCCTGATTTATAGCACTTGCCCCAATGACTATCTTGAACATGTAAAACATGTCCTTCAAACTTTAAGAGAACAACGCTTATACATCAACTTAAAAAAGTGCTCTTTCATGACTCCTGGCTTAACTTTCCTTGGATATATTGTCTCTGATGATGATAATAAAGTGGACCCCATTAAAATTGAAGCAATCCAAAGCTAGCCGACTCCAAAAACTATTAGTGAAGTTAGAGGATTTCACAAATTAACCTCTTTCTACTGAAGATTCATAAAAAATATCAGTACTTTGATTTCACCCATCATTGATTGTCTTAAAAAAGGAACTTTTAGATGGAACCCCTGAAGCTAAAGAAGCATTTCATCTTCAAAACAAAAATGAGCCAAGCACCTGTTCTTAGGTTATCTGATATTGACAAAATGTTTAAGTAGACTGTGATGCATCCCATGTAGGCATAGGAGCTGTCCTTAGTCAAGAGGATCGACCTGTTGCTTTCTTTAGCAAAAAACTCAATGATACCCGATCCCAATATTCGGCTTATGATGTTGAGTTCTATGCGATTATTCAAGCCCTAAAAGTCTTGAGACATTATCTTATTCAAAGAGAATTTGTTCCAAACTCTGATCATGAAGCACTACGATACTTAGGATCTTAGAAAATTTTGAATCGAAGATATGCTAAGTATACAACTTTCTTACAAAAATATCCATTTCATCTTAAACACAAAGATGAAATTTTGAATAAAGTCGTTGATGCCTTAAGAAGCCGAACCCATTTATTGGTAACTATCCACCCAACTGTGATTTCCTTTGATTCTTTAAAAGATAGCTATACCATTGACCCAAATTTTAAAACTATTTGTGAATCATATTGTACTTCTGGAATTGACCCTTCTGCTCAATTTACCATCCAACAAGGATTTTTGTTTAAGGGAACTAGACTTTGTATCACCCAAAGCAATTTATGTGAAAAACTCATTCAAGAACTTCATGGTGGAAGATTAGGAGGACATTTTGGTCAAAGAAAGACTACAGCCTAAATTGAAGAACGAAATTACTGGCCCCACATGCGAAAACATATAACGATGTTTGTAAAATAATATAAAATTTGTCAAGCATTCAAAAGAACCACTCAAAATACTGGTCTATACACTCCACTCCCAATTCCAATGGAAGATATCTCAATGGACTTCATTTTAGGATTACATGTCACTGCCCTAAAGTTTGATTCTGTGTTTGTTGTTGTTGACCGATTTAGCAAAATGGCACATTTTATCCCTTATAAGAAAACCTCTAATGCATCTCATATCGTTGATTTATTTTTTAAGAAAATTGTGAGACTACATGGCATACCTAGAACTTTTACTTCTGATAGAGATATTAGGTTCTTAAGCCATTTTTTAGAACACTTTGATCAAAACTAAGGACTAGTCTTCAATTCAGTAGTGCATACCATCCACAAATGAATGAACAAACTGAAATAGTAAAAAGAAGTTTAGGAAATTTGCTTAGGTGTCTTGCTGGAGAAAGACCTTCTCAATGGGATTTGATTTTACCCCAAGCTGAATTTGCTTATAACAATTCCCTTAACCGATCTACTGGAAAAATCCCTTTCGAAATTATTTATGACCAACCTATTCCCCATATTTTAGACCGAACTTCAATACCCATGCCTAGTGGAATCAGTGCCGAAGCTATAGCAATTGTTGATCATATCCAATCGGTCCAACATTAGCTCCTAGAGAAATTCCGTATGTCAAATGCTAAATACAAAATAGCTGCTGATAAATACTGAAGAGAGTGTTATTTTCAAGAGAGAGACTTAGTTATGGCTTGCTTTCGACGACAAAGCTTTCCCATTAGTACATTTGGCAAACTAAGTCGAAAGAAATTTGGTCCTTTCCGGATACTATGAAGATTGGGAACAAATACTTATCTGCTAAATCTTCCACCCTCTGTTGGAACTTCCCCTATGTTTAATCGCTTTCCCATTAGTACATTTGGCAAACTAAGTAGAAAGAAATTTGGTCCTTTCCGGATACTACGAAGATTGGGAACAAATACTTACCTGCTGGATCTTCCACCCTCTGTTGGAACTTCCCCTGTGTTTAATGTTGCATGTCTTACTACATATGAGGGAGAACCAACTGATTCAGTAGACATAGAGACCTTTCCCCTTACCCTTCCAGCTCAGACCAAAGATGATTGTATCGATGATGTTTTGGACATCTGCTCTACCCAGATGAGGAATGGAGTGCACAAACAATTCCTGGTTAAATGGAGTGGACGTCCCTTGACTAACTGCTCGTGGATTGAAGAAGAGGAGTTACGGATTCCTTGCCCTGATATCTATCAGCGTGTTATCGAGACATTCTCATCAGGAGATGAGATTCTTCCATCAGGGGAGAATTGATGCAATCAAAGATTTTCATTTTATATTTTGTATTTTATTTTCTTATATTTTGAAAGCTATGTAATTTTGGACTATGTTCTTTTTTTTATATGTCCTATGATGGAAATCAATCAATGATCATGCTTGGGTTTGGTGCTTTTAGGTATTTTTTCTCCTTTGGTTATCAGCAGAATTGAAGTTGGATGGTTGAAGTGGAGGAATGCATTAGGCTTGTTGTGTGATAGAAAAGTCCCCATCAAACTTAAGGGAAAAGTCTATAAGATGGTGGTGAGACCTACAATGCTTTATGGTGTCGAATGTTGGCCATTAAAAGAGAAGCATAATACTAAGTTAAGTGTTGCAGAGATGAGGATGCTCAGTTAGATGAGTGGCTTTACCCTTAGAGATAGGATACGAAATGAGCATATACGTGAAAAGGTTGGAGTAGCTGTAGTGGAAGATAAGATTAGAGAGAGTCGCCTTAGATGGTTTGGTCGCATAAAACGGCAACCTTTCGATGACCCAGTTAGGAAAGTAGAGGTATTAGATTTGACTTATGTTAAGAAAAATAGAGGTAGACCTAAAAAGACTTGGTTAAAAAATATAGAAATGATCTTTCTTTATTTGATTTAAACAAGAATTTGACTTTTAACAGAACACAATGGAGAAAAAGGATTAATATAGCCGACCTCACGTAGTGGGATAAAGGCTTGATGTTATTGTTGGTTTTCCACTCATGTTGATTTTGTTTCCTTGCTCCTTAGTGGCTAAGTGGGTATTTAATATTTGGGTTCTGTTTTTCCTTATTGGGCTTGGCCTATTCCTTACCATATTATTTGGTTGCTTGGTATTCTCTATGTTGAATTCAGATTCCATGTGGCTGGTTGGAATTTCTGCTGATGGTTTCCCATGCAGTTTCGGTTTTCCCTCCCAATGCAATATTTGGAATTCCTACTGTTTTCCCATGAAGTTTTAGTTTCCCTGAGCTTTGATTTTCTGTTGTTGACCATTTCCCTTCCCTCTTTGATGATTCCCATCTACTGTTTTATCTTCTCAATAAGTGGCTTATATTGGCTACTTGGGTGACACATTTATATGGACATTTGGACCTTTTTCCTCTTATGAATATGGCTGATTTGCTGCTGGAAAAGGGTTGGTGGCTGAAAACTGATCCAAACCTGAGGATTTTCTTCCTAGCTTGAGAGCTATATGCTTCCTACACCTATTTCTTCTTCTCGATATTCTATCTATTTCTTCTCTCCACGGTTTTCCTTCCACTTGTATCTTTCTTCTACAAATGTTATGGGTGAAAGGTGTTGTTGAACCTGTTTGTCGGAGGAGAGTCGACTTGAGCAGGATCCAAATTTCTCTGGCGAACCACTGGTATGATTTTTCCTTTAATCATATTTGCATGTGAGGTGACCTTTCTAGGTTGTTCTGAGGGTAGCTTATTTTATGTTTAGTTTGTTGCTTGCAAGGTTTTCTAATTATTTACTTATATCTATTTACTATGAGAATGAAACTTAATAGTATTAAAACTCAAATAAAATATTAAAAATTTCTTTAATTAAATAAATTCATTAATTTAATATTAAATAATCAATTAAAAGAACCATCATGCTTTATGTTTGATTTATTTGGAAGATATAGTAACATTGAACTTTTAGAGTCCTTAATCGATTTTAAATAACAAAGGAACTTTTTGCATTGTATTTAACTCTACTTAGAAGATACAAATGCATTGAATCGGAAGGTCATTAAATAATTCATTAGGTCTAAAATATAAATATTTCAGAACCCAATATAAATTAAAAAGATAAATCACTAACCAATAATCAAACATAATTAACCAAGATGATTATTGGGTAACCCGAGCTTATGAGGCTATTAATTTAGTTCCAAGGAGAGTGAAATAAATCTCACAATCTTGGTTTAACAAAAACAGTCACTATTCAATATAAATAATTACTGATAAATCAATAATAAAATACTTAAAAATTAAAGCTTTCACACCCTTATACCTGACTCCTTTTAGAAAGGCAAAGGTGTATTGGATAGCAAGATTTTAAGTATTAAAACACATAATTAAAATGTAAGGACTCTATGTAATCAATAATATCCTTTATAGGGGAATGATAGCATTACATTTATGAGTCTAAGGACTTGGGTTAGGAGCTTTTGCACTTTGAAGTCATTAACTAACACGGTTCTTTAAAATCTAAAATAAAATAACTCAAAAGAATATGACTCTCTAAAATCAAATTAATAAAAAATTTTAAAATAATTAATCTAATTAATAAAAAAATTTCAAATAATTAAAACTTAAATTTAAATTAAAATCTTCGTGGGCATATAACTAATAAATAACTTCAAACTTAAATAACTTAAACAATAAATCTCCTTGGACATATCAAAGATACACGATATTTTACATACACTAGAACTTGTTTACTAGTAGGGGTGTCAAAAGTTGACCGGACCCAAAATCCGACCCAAACCCAACAAAAAAAATCCAGGTTCGGGTCAACTCGTTTGTAAAATAGGTCGGATCTAGGTTCGGATTTCTTACCCGTCTAAAAATCAAGTCAGGTTCTGATTGACACAGATCCCTGCGTCACGACTCGATCCTGGATCCTGTCATGGACTAAGTCCCACACTCGCACTTGCCTCACAGGCGAGCTGCCAGCCGGCCCAGCCCCGCACCTGCCTCGTCACTCGCGACTTGCTTGGTCAATTCGCCTCCGGCCTTCCACAAGAGCAACACCCACACCATGCCTTAACGGGTCGATCCTGCCTTAACCCGACCGCCCTTGCACAAGCGCACCACCATACTTGTTGTTCGAACCTGCCTCTGGCCTCTCGCACCCGCTAGCACCACTCCCGCACCACACCCTACATGCATGATGAGCCCAAGCCTGTGGGGTTCTCGATTTGCAGGTCAGGTTGGGTCGGGTCAAGTCAACCTGGTAATCCGCATGGGTTGGATCCGGGTTGGTAACCCATTTGCAAAATCAGGTTGGGTTATAATCAACTCATTTGGACCCGAGTCAATTCGGGTTGGACTTGAACCCGCCCGTTGACCCGTTTTGATACCCCTATTTGCTAAGATCACCGACTATAATCCTAAGTTAGGCCGTTAGTGTGTTTTTGTATGATGTGGTACCTTTGCCAAGAGGGCATCCTTTGTGTGTTTGTTTACTTTCAGTAATCTAGATGTCATGGCATGCATAATTATTTTTCTTTTAGTGCACTTTAGTTTATTAAATTGCATACGCATACACTATATTCATAAATGCATATGTATTTATGTTGTCTTTTATTTATTGTAAAAGAAGGCACTATAGAATGTATATAGGATGCTTGTAAAAGTAACTATTTAAAGTAAAATGTATCTAGAATTAAATGTAATTGGTAAAGTGCTCATTGTATAGTTGTATATTTCAATTTCAAGGGTCGTAAAAATGTTCAAAGATGTTTGCTTACATAAATAAATTGGACTCCAAAAGTTAATTCCCTCTCCTTTGAAGGGTGTTCTCTTTTGAAACTCTATAAAATACTTGGAGCCAAAAGAAAGTAAGCAAATGTATTTAAACTTAAACTCACAGGAGTAGAAATCCAAGCATGCTGTGGGGGAGCATGGTCACCTTACTTTCTTGCAGACCCCGGGTTATATTTATGTTTTCAAATGAATGAATAAAAATATTTTATTTATGAATAAACCCCACTCGAGCTGATGTATCGAATGAGAGAAATCTCGTGACAATCGAGTTTTACATATTATTATTCATCAAGATGCATAGTCGAAAGCTTCTATTTTTATGGATAATTGTATGTATAATTCAAACTTCTTTTTTATTGGTCTGCTTGAGTAGAGTGTAAAGGCCTATGACCGTTTTGTCCTACCGGATAGTGCGATAGTACTCTTTGCATTCTAATCTCTACGAGCAGCATCCTTTCGTCAACCCACAATGATATCCATTAGTTAATTAATTCAAATCTCAGTGGAAGGTATGCAATAATAAAACAAGCAAGCAAAGGGCATGCAATCTAAGATCCCACATATATGCATGCATCCTATATCATCAGCAACTTAGAAGGGTCAGGTCAGCTTTATTTGGCCTTGTCATTCATTCCAGAATGAATGTGCCTGTAAATGTATGCATACCACTGTATCCTATGCTGCATGTAGACATGGAAAATGGATCTACATTTTTGCCAATGATGTCTTCCTACTGTAAACCACTCCAAAAACCTAACACACACTTGAACTCAACACATGTTTTATTTGGAGTCAATTTACTCTGCGTTTTTCTTGCAATTTACTCTGCTTTTTCAAGAATCAGAATAATTCAAAGATTATAGCCAAATTAACCAAACATGCTATTAGCGAAATCACTTAAATTAAATGAGGAGCATCCCAGATATAATTGCATGCTATTATAACCATTCCTCAGGTAAGCACATTTTTTAATCGTACATATGTGTACAAGCTTTACTCCATACATCTACACCTGGATAACAAAATATTTCAGTATCTTTTAGCAGTATCTAAAACAAGAAATAACATTTATTATCACAGTTGGTTTCCATAATTCATAGCTTTTGCACTTGTATTTATTAAGTTTCACTTTTCTGAATTCTAGTTATCTCGGACTACCTGGGCTGGGTTGCATGTTGGATGAAGTTGGAGTTGGACAGATTCTAAAAAAACATTAAACAGATACTTAAAGATGCAGTAGAGTTCAACATACATTATGCCACGATCACTCCCACCTATTTCCAGCCAGATCTATTTGATGTTCCACAGCAAGCCCCAACACTGGGGCAAGTTTTTGGTTTTCAACTTCACAAGACCAATGATCAATACCGATAATGCAGGCACAAAAATCTCCAAACAAAAATAAAAAATCAAATTGGCTCATATAGTTGAATTTCATGAACCCTTGAGTGGCTGCTTTCAAATTCGTCTACAAGAAAATTACAGTTGAGTAATAGCTGGCATGGTACTGCCATTAGTCTTCCAATAATATGGCACTGGTTCAAATCTCTTCGAAATAAAAATAAAAAATAAAAAATACACTAAGAGCATAACCCAATAATATTCCACATATTTTCATGATTTAGTCCATGAAAGCAATACACAAATTGTACGAGAGGTGAACTAAATTAGACTAACCTTTTGCTTAGCCTTTTTTTCAGAATAAGTTGGGTTGGATATCTTCTTAGCCTCCTGCACAGATGCTTCAACAGAAGCCGCACTTTTCTTAACAGGAATAGAACTCTCTGGTACCACCTTAGCGTTTGGTGGATCAGAGTTTGTTGCATGAGAATGCATGACACTGGAAAGTTTTTCTCGAAGATCTCTTACTCCAGCATCTTTCCCGCTTTGGATAATTTGTTGAGGAACTTTCTGTTGAAGCTTAAACCGGAGATCCTTAGGGCCAACTTTAGATTCTTAATTAATAACATGCAGGGTAACCATCATTTACATGTTAGAAATTTGATTATGCTAAAGGGAACTAACTACATCCAAAGATTGCTATTGATATTTTTACAGTTATTATACTTGAAGATGAAGATTCTTTGTCACCCTCATAAAGATCATGTTTCCATTTGTCATCAACCTGGCGCTGCCTGTTAAAGTCAATGGATGTCAGTGTTGATGACTGTAGGGCTAGCAATACTGACAAAGGAATACTAATATATAGCAATAAATAATGATGCAAAACATGAGATAAACAGTAACATCAACAAAACAACCAGCAGGAAATCAAACAGATGCAAAAGAAAGCAGAAGTGCCATGTAAAAGCATATTCAAAAGACCGTACAAAAGTTGCATTGTAAGAGCTCATGAAATTTTCTAAAAACTATTCCATGCTGCCGAGTCATTCTATGATATCTGGGATTCTTTCTCCGCTATAGCTTCAAAGGTTTGCATGAAATTGCAAAACAGGTCTAACATCATGTTGGTGACGTGGACGAGGAAATCTTATTAGTGCAAAGAGATTGTTTTGGGGAGGATGAAGGATGCTTGCATCTATGCTTGCCTGACTGATAGTAATAGGGATGCATTTATTAGAAATCCACCAAAAGGCGAGTAAGAATCAGCCAAAAGAGGAGAGGGACCAAGAGAAGGGGAGAGAGAAAGATTGAACAAGAGCTAGGAAGAGGATTGACCAGTAACACCTAGGGAGAAGAGGTTTGGAGACAATTGCCAACAATATTCCTGTATTATTGATACTTCATACCTTCTAACAAGCACTTGTATTTATAGAGGTTTTAAGCATCTAAAGAAAATATAAGAGGAAAGATATCAAAAGGTGATTGAAAGAAATAATGGTGGAACTTTATCGAAAGACAAAAGTCTTTTATAAGAGAATCTCAGAATAAAATAGCTCATGATTAAATATTTCTTATACAATAAGTCCAATAAATGCAGAAGAAGACAAGTCCAAATAAGTCGTATGATGTTATGTTCACATAACACATGATGGCATGTTGGGTCTGATGATGAGTCGGATAGCCTAATGCTACATCAAGTCCCCTTGGTGTGAAGAACTCTTCCCCAAAGAGTTGAATGGTTAAATATGGTGTCCATGGAGGTCATATTGGAATAAGCTCATGTACCTCTCTAAATATACCAAGAAGCAAACATGCGTTGTAGTCTGACAGATGTAGAGGTCTGCTTCTATCGTAAAGAACTAGTATAGAAGTTGATGATAAACTAAGAGCTTTAGAACCGGATATTGCCATATATCTTACAAGCGTATTAGATGAGCAACATATGTAAGATCCCATGACAGTATTGTTGTGGCATTTTTTTCAATCTCTAATAGAAGGTGAAGCAAGCAAGATAACAAGATACTGTGAACATCCTATATTTGCTCAATAGATAATAGAGATTTTAGGCATTTCCATACATGATATCAATGCATATGATCACTTACAAGAAACTTTCGATGGCTTTGCGGTGAGAGCAATATAAAAATAAAATTAACTATGTGACTAACAACAGAGCGCGTAGCAATGCAGGAGGGGCCTACATTTTCATTGGAATAAGAAGAAGAACAGTGATTTGAGTTTCCACAAATCAAGTTCAATAACTCCTTGTATCACTAACTCATGGAGCAATAAAATCATATTGACAACTAAATATTGAACCATCTCAACAATAGTGTTTGGAACAATTTCATGTTCAAGCCCGAGCAACTTTCGATGGCTTTGTGTAGAGCAATATAAAAATGAAATTAACCTATGCAACTAACAACTGAGCAGGTAGCAATATAGGAGGGGCCTACATTTCCACTGGAATAAGCAGAACAGTGATTTGAGTTTCGTCAAATCAAGCTCAATAACTCCTTGTATCGCTAACTCATGGAGCAAGAACATCAACAACATCAAGCCTTTATCCCACTACGTGGGCTCAGCTACATGAATCTTTTTTCTTCATTGTGTCATGTTAAAGGTCAAATCACTAACTCATGGAGCAATAGAATAATAATGACAACTAAATACTGAACCATCTCAACAATAGTGTTTGGAACAAGTTCATGTTCAAGCCCAAGTAACTTTTCGATGGCTTGGGGTGAGAGCAAAATAAAAATAAAATTAACCTATGCAACTAACAACAGAGCGGGTAGCAATATAGGAGGGGCCTACATTTCCAATGGAATAAGCAGAAGAACAATGATTTGAGTTTCCTCAAATCAAGCTAAATAACTCCATGTATCACTAACTCGGGGAGCAATATAATAATATCGACAAATAAATATTGAACCATCTCAACAGTAGTGCTTGGAACAATTTCATGTTCAAGCCCAAGCAACTTTCGATGGCTTTGTGGTGAGAGCAATATAAAATAAAATTAACCTACGCAACTAACAACAGAGCGGGTAGCAATATAGGAGGGGCCTACATTTCCAATGGAATAAACAGAAGAGCAGTGATTTGAGTTTCCTCAAATCAAGCTAAATAACTCCATGTATCACTTACTCATGGAGCAATATAATAATATTGACAACTAAATATTGAACCACCTCAACAATAGTGTTTGGAACAATTTCATGTTCAAGCCCAAGCAGCTTTCGATGGCTTTGTGGTGAGAGCAATATCAAAATAAAATTAACCAATGCAACTAACAACAAAGCGGGTAACAATATAGGAGGGGCCTACATTTCCATTGGAATAAGCAGAAGAACAGTGATTTGAGTTTCCTCAAATCAAGCTTAATAACTCCTTTTATCACTAACTCATGGAGCAATATAATAATATTGACAACTAAATATTGAACCATCTCAACAGTAGTGTTTGGAACAATTTCATGTTCAAGCCCAAGCACAGGATCAAATTCAACCTCAAGTTTAGAATTAGGCTCAAATTCAAGCACATCATTAAGCACATTAGCGTTCATTGATCATCATCCTAATCAAGTAAAGTAAAATAGCAAGTGGGATTTGTGGAGCAACTGGAATTGATGGATTTTATCAAAATAAATAGAAACGTGATGCAGGTGGATTTTGTGGGTAATGCAACCAGACATAATGATCATAGAGTTGATTATCAAAGTGTAGGCTCAAATTCAAGCACATCATTAAGCACATTAGCGTTCATTGATCATCATCCTAATCAAGTAAAGTAAAATAGCAAGTGGGATTTGTGGAGCAACTGGAATTGATGGATTTTATCAAAATAAATAGAAACGTGATGCAGGTGGATTTTGTGGGTAATGCAACCAGACATAATGATCATAGAGTTGATTATCAAAGTGTCTATCACGCATAATCATTATAATATGAATGGGAGAAAACAAAGGTATCATGATACAGCAACAACTTCAAGCCTTTATGCCACTATGGAGTTAGCTACATAAATCCTTTTTCTCCATTGTATCATGTTAAGAGTCCCATTCTCATTTAAATCTAATAAAAAAAAATGTTATTTCTAATATTTTTTAACCATAATTTTTTAGGTTTCCCTCCACCTTTCTTAACATAAGTCAAATCTAAAACATATACTCTCCTAATCGAGTCATCAGAAGGCTGACAATTTGAGTGACCAAACCATCTAAGTGACTATCCCTAGTCTTATCTGCCACTAGAGCTATTCCAACCTTTTCACATATATGCTCATTCCACATTCTACTTGTAAGAGTAAAGTCACTCAACCACCTGAGCATCCTCATCTCTACAACACTTAATTTTATGCTTTACTTTTAATGGCCAACATTCTACGCCATAAAACATTGCAGATCTCAGAACAATCTTATAGAATATTTCCTTAAGTTTGAGGGATACTTTTCTATCACACAACAGGTGTAATGTATTCCACCACTTCAACTATCCAACTTGAATTTTATTGACAATATCCCCATCTATTTCACCATCACTCTAAACAATAGACATGAGATATCTAAATACACTTATTAATGACTTGATCGTCTAAAGTCATAATCCTCTCACTAGATCTATTACTACTAAAACTACACTCCATATATTTGGTTTAGATCTACTCAAATGAAAACATTTAGACTCTAAGGTTGACCTCCATAATTCAAGTTTACTTTTAACTCCCTCTTTAGTCTTATCAACAAGAAGAATATCATCAATAAAAAGCATACACCAGGGTACATCCTTTTGCAAATGTCTAGTAAGAACGTCCATGACTAAAGCAAAAAATGTGGGATTAAAACTAATCCTTGATGTAATCCAACTGAAATAGGAAAATACTTGGTCAAACCACCATGTGTTTGAACAAAACAGCTCCTGCATACATATCCCTAATGACTTGAATACAAAATCATTAAGCCCTCTCGTTTCTAGAACTCTCCATAGCACTTCTCTTGAAACTTTATCATATACTTTCTCTAAATCAATAAATCTCATATGGAGATCCTTCTTATTCTATCTATACTTCTCCATCAAGCCTCTCAATAAATATATAGCTTCCATAGTAAACCTACTCGGCATGAATCCAAGTCGATTTTGAGAAACATTAGTATCACATCGTAACCTATGCTTATTAACTCTATCCCATAGTTTTGAAGTATGACACATTAACTTAATTCCTCTATAATTCGCACACTCTTATGCATCGCCTTCATTCTTATAAATAAAAATCAACACAATCATTCTCCACTCATCTGGCATCTTTTTAGTCTTCAAAATAATATTGAAAAGTTTTACAAGCCAAGAAACTCCTTCATCTCCTAGGCAATTCCACACCTTTATTAGAATATGATAAAGTTTAATAGCTTTTTCACACTTTAATTTCTTTAAAGTCTCTCTAACGTTGGTTATACAAATATGCCGACAAAAAAAAAATATTTTCATTTAGGATGCTAAGGTCACTAAAGTCAATCTTATTCTCACAATCTTTATTGAAAAGCTTATTAAAATAGCTCATCCACCTTTGTTGAATCTCTTCAAATAAAATCACATTTTAATTTTCATCATTAATGCACTTCACTTAAGCAAAATCTTTACTTCTCTATTGAACAGGGAAAATTTCAAAGGGAAAGGGGGTGACTAGGAGGGAAAATTCAAACGGAGAGGGGTGTTTTGGGATTTGCTATGTTTTTGGCATACTTTAAGTAGGTTGTTTATCCTAGGTTCAGTTTTTATGTTTTTGTTTGCTAAAATTGAAGTTTGATTAGCTGAGAAGGCTCTAGCCGATGGCTAGGGATTTGGGAGAGCTGGATCTTCCTCTCCAATTGAAGATCCAATTATATCTTGTATTTTTCTTCATAGTTCTTTCAATAAAAATAATCCTAGGGTGTTCTTCCCAATTTTCTTGTCTTTCCCTATTTTTTACTAAAAGAGCACTTTACTGAGCTGAAATAAAAGTCTCCCTCAATAAATTCTGTTGCATTTTCCTCTTTGTTCTTGCTGATTTTTTTTTTGTTTGGAGGCTAGATTCACATTGAATTGTTGTTTTTTTATGTTTGGAGCCTAGATCCAAGTACTAATGGCACGAAAAAATGTAGAAGTATTCTAAGGGGAGATCGAACAATTGAAATCAGAAATTTCATATTTCGAAACTCAAATTTCAGCCGTCCATGAGGAGATCGATGGGAAGTTTGCCATCATGGAGGAGACAATGAAGAAGATGCTCGAGAACCAAACCAAAACGTCGTCATCGAAGGCGAGGAAAACCACCAACAACTAAAGGAGTAGGGAAAACCCTAATCCGATAAGGAAAGGGGAAGAACAAGAGGTGGAAATTTTGAAGAGAAAAGACATAAGACCTCCTCTAAAGCCCACTCCTAGGGAGGAGACAGCTAGAGGGCATGGGAAAAGACGTGAGAGGTTGGGTATGAGCGAAGGGATGACGAATTCGAAAGGAGATGGGTTGATTATGAGAAAAGGAGTGCTGAATTCGAAAGGAGAGGGGCTAATTATGACTGGAGGGATGCTGATTTTAAAAGGAGGATGAGAGATTTTGATGAAGGGTATGGGTACGAGCGTAGAAGGGATGATCGGGACACTTGGGGGTACCACCCCCTTAGGGAATGGGAGATTATGGAGGGAACAGGGAGAATGAAAGAGATCCGAGGGTGAGGAAGCTAAAGATACCTATGTTTGAGTAAGAGAATGCATATGGTTGGATCTACAGAGTCGAAAGGTACTTTGTCATCAATGGGTTGACGGAGGAGAAGAGACAGATGACAGTCGGTCAGTGCTTGGAGGGGAAACCATTGGCATGGTACCAGTGGAGGGGTATGAGGCAGCCCATACGGAGCTCGAGGAAGTTTAAGGGCTGCTTGTTTGAACATTTTTGAACTAACAGAGAAGGGGATTTCTATGAGCAATTCTTTGCTCTGACATAGGAGGGAACAGTGATGGAGTACCGTGAAATGATTGGGAAAATTGCTAGCGGATTGGACCAACTTTTAGAGACTGTATTGGAGATGAACTTTATGAAAGGGCTCAAACAAGAGATTTAGGTAGGAGTTAAAATGATGAGACCCCGTGATTTGGGAGAGGCTATGGAGCTAGACCAGTTAGCGGACAATCAGAAGAGGCCAGAGGCAGCAGTTTAGGAGGTTCGTACAAGATGATCACACCTTTTTGGCACCCAAGGGGCCATTACCGAGTATTCATTGGGAGATCTCAAAGGAAAAAACTGTATGAGAGAAAACTGGAGGAAACTTCAAGAAGCTCACTGAAATGGAGTTACGGGAGAATTGGGCGAAGGGGCTATGTTTCAGATGTGATGAGAGGTATACACCAGGGTACAAGTGTAAGACCGAACTATTCAAGTACTCACTGTCTGTGATGACAAGGAAGCTAATGAGGGAGGTGAGAGTAAGGAAATTGTGGAGGAGGAAGAGGTGCATTTAAACATGGAAAATGTCTCATTGAACTCAGTGCTGAGATTCACTCCAAATAATATCATGAAAGTGAGAAGAGAGATAGCAAACAAGGAGATAGTAGTGCTGATATATAGTGGGGCTACTCACAATTTAATCTTCAACCAGGTTGTGGACCAATTGGGGGTGAAGCTGGTGGACATAGGATACTACGGGGTGATGATGGGCACAGGGAAAGTGGAGACAAGCAGACGAGTGTGTGGGGGGTAGTTCTAACCATACAAGGTGTCCAGGTGATGGAGGGCTTCCTTCCATTGGAGCTAGGGAGCACGGATGTCCCTGGGAATGAAATGGCAGCAAACCTTAAGAGATACAAAGGTCAATTGTGGAGCACTGACAATGAAAATGATAGAGGGAAGGAGGATGGTGATTAGGGGAGATCGATGGTTATCCAAAGCCATGGTTTCTCTCAAAACCATGGTGGACCATATAAGAGGTGGGGGAGGATTTATGGCAGAGTTGCAGAGTTTGGAGGGGAACGGTTTGGAGGAGGGGGTGACATCCCTCTTTCAGTACAGCCGCTTATACAATACATCAGTGAGATCTTTTAGCCACCTTAAGTATTGCCACAACCGAGGGAGCAGGAGCATGCCATATCTTGAGGGAGAGGGTATCACTAATTAGTATCAAACCTTATCGATACCCTCAAATCCGAAAGGATGAGATTGAGAAGTTAATCTGGGAGATATTGGAGGTAGGGATTATCAGGCTAAGCGTGAGTCTTTTTTCTAGCCCTGTCTTATAGGTTAAAAAGGATAGGAGTTGGAGATTCTGTATAAACTACTAAGCCCTGAATGAGGAGAATATGTCAAACAAGTTTCCTATTCATGTGATAAATGAGTTGTTGGATGAGCTATGTGGAGTGGTAGTGTTTACGAAGATGAATATGAAGTCAGGGTACAATCAAATTAGGATGAGAGAGGAGGATGTCTTAAAGACTGCATTCAGTATACATGAGGGATACTACAAGTTCTTGGTGATGTCGTTTGGCCTCACCAATTCCCCTGCTAGATTCCAATCTCTCATAAAAAGAGTTTTCTTTGATGACATCCTAGTGTACAGCAGGTCGGACGAGGAGCATTTGAAGCACTTGAAGGTGGTATTAGAGGTGCTATAGGAGCATCATCTAAGAGCCAACATAAAAAAGTGTTGCTTTGCACAGCCCAGGATGGAGTACTTGGGGCACATAGTATCTTAGGAGAGGGTGACCACTAATTAAGCCAAGATTGACATTATGCTGAAATGGTCGCTGCCTAGGAATCTAAAGGAGTTGAAGAGATTCCTAGGGTTGACTGGATACTAAAGAAGGCTGTGAGGGGATACAACAATAGTATGGACACTAACAAAGCAGTTAAAGAATAATAGTTTCATGTGGGGAGAGGTAGCTACCCAGGCTTTTGAGAAATTAAAGAAGACCATGACCACAGTACCAATCATGGCACTACCAGATTTCAAGCAAGTTTTTATGGTAGAGACTGATGCATCACGGTATGGAATGGACGAGTGCTCATACAGAATCAAATAACCATAGCTTAGTTCAGCTAGGTATTGACAACAAAAGTTAGGTTGAAGTAAGTTTATGTGAGGGAGTTGATGGCCATTAGGTTGGTCATTCAAAAGTCACAGTCGCACTTGTTGGGCCGACATTTCATCGTCAGGACAGACCAAAGGAGTTTGAAGTACCTGTTAGAGCAGAGGATGGTGACCGATGAGCACCATAAATGGCTATCTAAGCTGTTGGGATATGATTTCGAGATCCATTATAGGTCAGGACTAGAGAACAAGACGATTGATGCGTTGTCCAGATGTATGAGGGAGCTCCAAAAGTTAGTCATTTCGATACCACTGATGTTAGATTAGGGGGCTATTGAGAGTGTCAGGGATGAGGATATGATGGGGATTAGGGTGGATTTGCCAAGGGATGAGAGTAGCCACCTTGGTTATTACCTAGAGGGGGAGTGATTGTTGTCCTAGGAGAGATTTGTGTTGCCACAGACTTAGGTCCATATTCCTTACATTCTACATGAGTGTCATGGGAGCGCTGTCGGGGGTCATTTAGGGGTGTAGAAGACCTACATGAGGTTGGTGGTAAAATTGTATTGGAAGGGGATGCATAAGGATATAAAGGATATGATGGTTAGATGTGTGGTGTGTTAGAGGAGCAAATACATGGTTATAGCTCTAGGAGGGTTACTACAACCTCTAGCTCTTCCAGACAGAGTGTGGGAGGAGATCACTATAGTTTTTATAGATGGGTTACCAAGATCTGAGTAGTTAACAGTGATTTTGATGGTGGTAGATAGATTGAGCAAATATGCTCATTTATTCTCCCACAACATCCATACACGGTAGTGACAGTGGCAGCGGTTTTCATTAGAGAGATGGTTAAACTGCATGGGATACCGAGATAAGGTGTTTCTCAGTCATTTTTGGAGGGAGTTGTTCAAGCTGTAGGGGAGAGTATTGAAGAAGAGCACCACTTACCACCCCTAGATGGATGGCCAAATGGTGGTGGTTTACAGGAGCTTAGAGACGTACCTACAATGTTTTGTTTTGGAGACAACTCGATTGTGAGCCAAGTGGCTGGCATAGGTGGAATACTAGTACAACACTTTGTCATTCGGTTTTACAAATGAAATCTTTCAAAGTTTTGTACATGAGAGACCCACCTCATTTACTACATTTTGGGTAGAATAGCACATCATTCTCATTGGTGGAGAAGTACTTAGAGGAGAGGGAAGGGTGTTGGCTGAATTGAAAGGGCATTTGTTGAGGACCTAGCAAATCATGAAGAAGCTGGCGGATGGGTGCAGGAAGGAAGTGCAGTTTGAGATTGTGATATTGTATACTTGAAGCTTCGTCCCTACAGGCAAAGGACAATAGATGATAAGAGGAAAGAGAAGCTGGCCCTGAGGTACTTTGGTCCCTATGAGATACTAGAGAGGATTAGAGCATTGGTTTATCGATTGAAGTTATCTTCGACCGCTACTATACATCCAGCGTTCTAAGTGTCATAGTTAAGGAGAGTTATTGAGGATCATGCATCTATCTCAGAGTTACTAGTGACACTGGTAGAGGATTTGAAGGTAATGTTGGAATCATTGGAGCTGAAAGGGGTACGACAGGGAGAGGGGAGATCAAAAAAGTGTTGATAAATAGAAGAACATACCCAAAAATGACGCCATATGAGAGTCGTACGAGGGTGAAGCAGCAGATTTCGTCTTTCCACCTTGAGGATGAGGTGGGTCTTTGGGAGGAGAGTATTGTTGGACTAATCCCTCCTGGACCAGCCAAGTGTTACATATGGCGAAACAGGGCTCCGCCCTATTGAATCCCACCCCTTTTGTGGTGGAGCCCAAGGGAAATTTCATAGGAAAAGAGGGGAGACTAGGAGGGAAAATTCAAATGAAGATGATTAATTTGGGATTTGCTATATTTTTGGCATGCTTTAAGTAGATTATTTACCCCAAGGTTCAACTTTTATATTTTTGTTTGCTGAAATTGAAGTTTGCTTAGGTGTGAGGGCTCTAGCCGACGACTAGGGATTTGGGAGAGCCGGATCTTCCTCTCTAATTGTATCTTGTACTTTCCTTCATAGTTCTTTTTATAAAAATGGTTCTTAGGTGTTCTTCCCAAATTTCTTGTACCAATCGCTGATGTTTGCTAAAATTGCATCTACTTCCTATCATTCTCCTATCTTTTTGCTTGGTTAACTTATAAATACATATTTCACCCTCCTTAATATCTAATCTATTATATAACTTATAAAAAGTTACATTCTTTGCATCGTATTTACTTTCTTGAACTCTTTACGGGCCCTCTTTATATCTTTCTCAATTTTTCAAGTTTTTACGTCTAAATTAATTTTATAATAAAGTTTCTTATTTTTATCTTTTCTTGCATATTTGATTCCACCACCATCTATTTTTACTATTAGGAACTTTTTCTATCGATACTTCAAGCACATCATTTGCAACATTCTTAATATCACTAGCTATTTTTTTCCCACATAGCATTAGTTTCCTCATGTACAATAAAAACTTAAAATCTTGAATCATACTCACAAAAATATTTTTATTAGTGTTCTTTAAATGTACAATCTAATCCTAGGACAATATTTTACTTTATTTTTATATTATGCACATTCATCTTAAAGTCAAAAACTAATAAGCGTCCTGGATACATACTCTTTCACTCATAATTATTTTACAATTTAAACGATTTATTTTTCTTATAAAAAATAATCAATCTGAGTTTTACTATATCCATTCTTGTAAATAATGAGATGCTCCTCTTTTTCTTTTTTAAGGTGTTAGTTAATACCAAATCATAAGTTAGAAAAAATCTAATATGATCCTACCACCTTAACTAGTTACTCCAAACTCATAGCCACCATAAATGCTTTTAAAATATTCTATCATTCTACCAACATATCATTTAAATCTCCATCAATAAAAACTATTTATTCAAGAAATATCTTTTGTATTAATTTTTTCAAGTCATTTCAAAATTCTAATTTTGAATACATATCCAAACCTACTTGATGAGCATAAACATTTATTATATTAATAATCTTAGCATCAACAACAATATTCAAAGCTATAATTCTATCTCCAATTCTATTAATTTTTACAACGTTATTTTTCAAACTCTTATCTATAATCACACCTATACTATTTTTAGTACGGCTCCTACCTGAATGCCAACGTTTTTATCCTAAACCATTAATCTCCTTAACCTTCTCTCCATTCCATTTAGTTTCTTGAAGGCATAGAATATTATCTTCCTATAAATTATAATATCTATTAATTTCATTAATTAAACTATAATAGAACCTACATTCCAAGTTTTTATCATAATTTTATGTTCACGAACTATCTTCCTTGCACACATCCGTCCATGATGTGGGAACCCTGCTTATTTAACACTATACCCAGGACTTATGCAACTGCCCTTACACACTTCTCAATCTATTCAGATCATATAGCACGTTGCTCCCAGAGAACGCCCTAACATCAACACAATGTATAAAAGGATTCACGTCATGATTATTCGACAAGTTTTATACTGACGAACGACTGCCTAACACAATCCTCTACTTTTATTATCCAGGGCTTGGGATATGACAACAGCAGTATTATAGGTATCATGATAGGTTTATGAAAAATGATAACAATAATTCATGTTTTAGGGGATATGCTCTTCAAAATCACCCAAATAGTATATTATGAGTAACATGGTTGATATGCTATAGTAGGGAGGGGGGTTTGACCCAAGTTCGAAGAATAAGCTTAAGAAGACAAATTATGAGTCATGAAGAGTAGCATCGCAATCAACAAACCCCATTTTGAGACTGGTGGAAATGAAGTGAGTTGTAATCGAAGTTTTCTTAACCAAATTCAATCGAGATTGAGATGAAACAGAAGCACACAACCCTTGAGCTCCCCTCAATTTGCATAATCAAAAACTACAAAGAGGAGACCCATGCCTCTAACGAATTTTCTTCTTAACATTGTATTCCTTTTAACATGCACCCTCTTATTTATAAAGATTTCAAAAGCCTAAAATAATAAAAACAAATGAAAGACATCAAAACATAATAAAAAGAAATAACAATGGATTTTTCATAAAAGGCAAATCTTTTATAAAATTATATAATAAAGTTGCTTTTAGTATAAATTTATTACATAATTAATCCAAATATAAGCTATAATGAGTCCAAATAAAGTAGAAGATTACATGCCCAAATAAGGCATATCATAACATGTCGATTTTGATGACAAGTTGAATAATTAGGCATTGTATCATATCAAGTAACTAATCATTAAACATAGTAGTCAACACAACAAACTAATAAAAAATATACCATCCAACATAAACATAGCACAATGTTCATGAAAGACCATTCTAAGCCACTTTAAGTAAATATTCTTGTCAGAGTACTAATTCTTCTTTTCACTCTACGTCAAAAGTAAATATAATTGGTTATTATATAGTGCCTTGGAACTCATTCAATTCACTTTTATTGGTATACTTCCTAGCACATTTCTAAACAAGCAAATCACAATGCAATCCAAATGCCCTTGATCTCTTGAATAAAATAATATGCTGTTGAAAACAAAAGTCAAAAGTACTATAAGATTTAAGCAAATGGAGCACAGATAATTTTGAGAATGCTTAGGAATTTTATTTTATTTTTTTACTAGGCCATATTTTAGTTTTTGATTGATTGCAATCCAATATGTTTTAGACAATCTTTTTAGTAACAAACTATATCAGCATATCCAGCTTGAATTTAGTAAAAAGAAACAAATTAGAATATAATCTATATATACTAAGCATGATAGAGTTCAATAGGTTAAACTGGCAAGGAAACATAAGTATGGACAACAATCACGAACGCCTTGGGTCTAAATAAGATCCTAATCTAAAATAATTTTACAAAAATCAAAATATACAAATAGCATGTTCCTCAACCCTATTTTAAAATGGGCTACTTCACATGCATATGATTACTAAAGAATTTTTATATGCCGCACACAAAGGATGTAGTCTAAAAAAAAAACCATGCATAATAGGCACATTATAACAATTGATGGTAACCTATGTTTCCCATAAGGCTTTAATGGTTGATAAGAGACAGTAGATGCTTCCTAGTGATCAGTTCAGGAAGACAAAACTCACAACAAAAAAGATATGGTATACCATTTCGTAAGCCAGTACAACTTCTATGTAATCAAACATTAAGAGAGAAGAATTTTGCAAACCTTTCTCTCAAATCCAACATGTAAAGGGAAGATATGTTTCTAATATCAATACTATATGCGGGCCTTGATCTATGAAACGGACACTAAAATATGTCATAACAACTTCAAACAAGAACATCATGAAACATGTGGAGACATTGGAGACATGAATTTCACTTCATTAAATGAACGGACACCTCCAAGAGCAACATGGATAAACAATACCTTTCAATGTATTTTTTTCTATTCTAATAATTATTGAAATTTTGAATTTTCAAATTAAGTTGGGTACTCATTGAAAAGTTGGTAAAGGTTGTTAGATGCTGTTAAAAGCTAAGAATTGATTGAAAGTTAGTTAAGAGTTGTTTGAGAGGTGATTGGGAAAAGATTGGTTAACCGTCTTCAACCATGGTGACGATGTTGCCAACTTCTTCAAAATTGAAATTCAAATAGAATTGATGCATTTGATTAATCATCTTTACCCAAGGTGATGATGTGGCCAACTTCTTGAAAATTGAAACTCAAATAGAATTGACGTATTCCCACAAAATCATTAGGAGGCCAAAAATCCACATTCCAAACTTTAAATTATGGCACAAACCAAAGTCTTGGCTCAAAGCTTCTTTAACAAATCAGGATAACTATATCCACATTTAATAAAGGATTTTTGAAATTCAATTTCAAGAATGCAATCAGCCCCCTTCTATTTTCATTTGAAATTTAATTCCTTTGCTTTATAAATAACATTATGAACTCTCATTTGAATTATTATTGATGAATGAATGAATTTAACTTACGAGAATTTCTTTGGTGAAGCTTAGTGGTCAATCCAACCCCTTCAATTCTGGTGAAATCAAGGTTTTATATTATTTATTTTATAGCATTTCCCACCCACATCTCTTTATAACTGAATCCTAGCTTTACTTTCCATCTTTAACATCTCCACATCATCCCACAAGAACTCAAGGCCATCCATCCTGATTTCCCTCATTCCACATCAAAACTCCTGACCTTTCCCTTCCAAGATTAGTTGTCATACCATAAACCCTAGTTTTCCCCAAGGCCTCCATTAGCTTCCTCTCATTTCTCTAGATCTACAAACAACATAAGTCTATCCACACCTCAAAAGCCACACGCATACAAGCCAAAATTCAGCAATCCATAAATACATCCCTCTCTAACAATACCTCTTGGAATCACCATTTACAATTCATTATCCAACCTAACTACCTCCAGAATCCTTCCACAAACTTGCCCTCAATTCCATAATAACATTAAATTCAAGAGCAAGCCAATCCTCCGCATAAAACTCCACCATAATCCTCATTCAATTTGATTTCATTTCCAGGTTAAATAAGGAGTCATGAAACATAACAAAGGATGGCAATCAAATCAACAAAACAAGGCAATTCCATTGGGATCGATGCGTAATGATTTGTTCTGAATTTGTGGGTTGGTAAGAATTTATTTGTTTATGTTAATTACTTTGGTTATAGTAGTGATTACTTTGGTTATAGTAGTGCATAGGACCACCATTGGTTCCTTTCAAGACTTCATATCTTGTTTCTAGCTCATCATAGCTCCCCTTGATAAAATCAACCATAGCCTTGAAAAAATTAATAATGCCTTTGATATGTATCATCAAATATTTGAAAATACATACAATAAGATTGGAAAACAAAAGAATATGATAAAATATACAACAAAACAAAAGAAAATGTTGAAACATTTTGAATCCAACCCAGGGAATAAGGTCTTAGTTGGCATGTAGTGACTAACCCAAATTCATCAAATAGGGCAGCAAAACAAGATTTTTCCTACTATCAGGATTTATAATAGCACAGAACAAATAATTATTTACCTAAATGTTAATTTGAAAAGATAGGACTTAGCATAAATCATCAAAGATAATGAATCAACCCACTTCACGGCTAGCAGTTCTATCATGTATAGTCACAATAAGAGACTTCTTGGTCACTAGCTTGGGCCTCTTCATAAGCTGAACCTTTGATCTAAGGACGACATCATGAGGGGGATGGTCAATTCGACCATTCACCACAAATATGTCCATAAGACAAAGCTTCCCTCACTATTCAAACATCATATCATAGAAAGATATAAGGGATCATACCTGTTCAGGTTTTAACAAATCGGTTTTTTTTATCTAAATTATCGGCAATGGCAATTTATAGATCAAACCATTGAGATGGAACAGCATGTCTCTAGGAGTCCATACGAATGAATCAAATAATCAATAAGACATCATATGATAGAGATCAAGACTCTAAAATATGGATCTTTCAATCAAGTTTCATATTATAATAAGATAAAGATGAATTTGAATTTTTTTTTTCTTGTTAGGATAAGTTCGTATTTAAATTAAAAAGCATGCTAAGACAATTCTTTCTAGAATTATCATTTTAATTGAACTTGTACATGTTATAATAATAAATAGGATTCCTCCTTCGGACAATTTATTTAGTTATGAAATATAGCAATCTTAGTTGAGCCAATTTAATAATTAGAAACTCAAAAAAGAAATAAATTAGAAAAATCTAAGGCTTCTTCTAAAAGTTCTTCCATATTTTATATTCCATCCAAACCTATTATGTAGCACTCTATCTCCCAGTCAATATTAAAAAAATAATTGTTGTACTTCTAGATACCATAACAAAAATTGCATGGGGCAACAAGCAGACTCGCCGACAAGCGCAAAGGCCAGGGAAGTCAACTCAGTGTCCATGTCACAAGCTCCAATAATGGACGTTTCCCGCGCCACCTTCAATGAAGAAGAGAAGCCAAGTGGATGAAACCCTCACAACGATGTTATGGTCGTCATAGCCATGTTTCCAACTATCGGATTGGCAGCATTCTAATAGAAACAGGAAGTTATTTAAACATTAATTTTAAAGCTATTTTTAATAAAATGAACTTGCTCACTTCCCAACTCACCTCTACTACAAGATCGCTCTATGGTTTCTCAAGCGATTACCAAAATACCGAATGAGTACTCGCCCTACCAATTACCTAGTGTGAGGACATCATCAGTACACGCTAATGAAAAACTTCATTGTTGACGCCCCAGCTACTTACCATGCCATATTCCGCAAACCCCTACTGAACACCTTCAGGAGCATGGCATCCACATGTCACATTGTAGTCAAATTCCCAACAAGCAGAAGGGTGATCATAGTGAGAGGTGACTTCACCAAATAGCACATCTAATACTTGTGAGTACTAGGCAAGGCTGCACATATAGGCAGGCCCCTACATCATCAAACCGTAAGTCGACCCAAGCACCTATCAACTACAAACACACAATGAAAGGGAAGTCCCTCGCGCTAATACCATTACTAGCATTTTTTCAAGAAAAGCAATAAAAGATTCTCCCTCTTTTCTTTCACTTTATAGGTAGCCCTCCTTGTTGAGAAACCATTACAAACCACACATCACATTGATCATCCTAGAAAAGTATTCTCCTTCAAATTTCTCTAATATTACGTAATAAAATTTTTTTAAATAATATAATACCCTCATGAGTTTTACCATGTATCTATTGATATCAAACCATGATCTAGTCTACGCATACGCATAGTATATTAATATTCAAGCTTTTCGACGCTCTTTTTTTACTATCTTTTTTCTAGCCATTCATTATTAGGAGCTATGGATCCTGAACATTAATTGGCATGGCAACATAACTAGACTAATAACTTCGGGCCAATTCCAAAAGGTCACATAGTCTAAAATTGGTCGAGAACCCGAGTAAGCCCGTTGCCTTTGATTTAATTCCAAATAACCAAACACATCATATTTTGAAGCACAACTAAGAACCCATCAGTCTGGTTGGCACATAAAGACCACACATTAATTTTGGTACTTTATTTACATTTTTTGAACACTCAAATTTGTTTTTTGCTTATATTACATTGGCTTGTTTGCTTATTTAAAAGGCCAACAACAACAACATCAAGCCTTAGTCCCATTACGTGGGGTCGGCTACATGAATCCTTTTTCTCCGTTGTGTCCTGTTAAAAGTCAAATTCTCATTTAAATCTAACAAAAAAAGATCATTTCTAATATTTTCTAACCATGTCTTTTTAGGTCTAACCTTGACCTTTTTTAACATAAGTCAAATCTAATACCTCTACTTTCCTAACCGAGTCATCGAAAGGCCGCCGTTTTATGTGACCAAATCATCTAAGGCGATTCTCTCTAATCTTATCTTCCATTGGAGCTACTCCAACCTTTTCACGTATATGCTCATTTTGTATCCTATCTTTAAGGGTAAACCCACTCATCCACCTGAGCATCCTCATCTCTACAACACTTAAATTAGTATTCTGCTTCTTTAAAAGGCCAAATAAACAAAATAGTTATTTATTTTTATTTTGGGAATCCATGTTGTATAGGATCACGAGCTCAAGAAGAGTATACCAAACACACCTTAAACACCTAGCCAATATGGACCAATTTCAACAAACCCTAAAAGTTATTTTGATTAGGTTAAATGTAATAGATAATAGATTAACCAATGTAAATGTAGTAATTCATGTTGATTATATTTCCCAAGAGCAGGAGCCGAAAAAATCACTATTGCTTATAGGATCAAAACCCATTCCCACTTTGTGAAAAAATCACTAATAAAAGCAATAATAGAGTCCTTATAATCACTTTGAAGCCTTAACCTTTGATATAAGTCTAGATCCCAAAATCTAAATAAATTGGGTGTCTAACATAAACCATTATTTTAACTGCTACAATATATGTGAGGAGAGAAAGGTTAAGTTTATAGAGATATAGCTCACATCTTAAGCTTCTATATTCAAAACCTCAAAATCAAGCATTTCAGAAGAGGTTTAGAACAAATAGTACTTGAAGAGAGATGAGGAACTCACTTAGGCTATTTGGTTGGAAGTAAAGTGGGTGTAAATTAAAGAAATGCAGGGGTTTTGAAAATTTTGGTGTTTGGTTGGATGAAAAACAAATCCAAGTTGAAGTAAATTAAATACAGTGTATTCCATTATAGTTCATTTTTTAGGTGAATCATTCTCACCCAGTTTTGAGGTAAACCGTTCTCGCCCAATAACTTTGATATGAACATGGAGGAGATTTTGCATTTAAATATAATTATTGTAATGTCACTTACAAAATATCATATTTTAGAGCTAAAGCCCATTTACTAAGAATTGTTGGGCATAGAATTAAAATTTTCCCTAAGATTAGTTTGTCATAATTGAATGAATTGCAAAGGCAAATCGATGAAGCTAAGTCAAGAATCAAAAGGGCTCTTCCTAAAGAGATACCACTACCCCAACTCATGTTTCATGCCATTCTACTTCCTTTCTATTTGAGTTGATAATGTTACAGCTAATGCAACAACAATAACAACAACATCAAACCTTTAACCCACTACATGGGGTCAACTACATGAATCATTTTTCTCCATTGTGTCATGTTAAGAGTCAAATTCTCATTTAAATCTAATAAAAAAATGTCATTTCTAATATTTTCTAACAAACTATTTTTAGGTCTACCTCTACCTTTCTTAACATAAGTCAAATCTAATACATCTACTCTCCTAACGGGGTCATCAGAAGGCCGCCGTTTTATGTGACCAAACCATCTAAGGCGACTCTCTCTAATCTCATCTTCCGCTGGAGCTACTCCAACCTTTTCGCGCATATGCTCATTTTGTATCTTATCTCTAAGAGTAAAGCCACTCAAAATAAAATCATTTAGGATAGAACGATATTAACGTACGAGAAGAAAATGCGTTGCAAGTAATCCATTGGAAAAGACATTTAATTTGCAAATGCAAGAGCAACTTAATGGTGGAATTGCAAGGATTTTTTCTTAACTAGACTCTTTCAACCTTGTAAGGAATCCTCATCACAAAAATGCATTTACTTTTCTTGCAATAATAACCTTGCAGTTTATGTTCCACCTGAATACAATGTCATTAGATCAAAGTTATTGGAGAGAGAGAGAGAGATACAATATTGAGAAGTTTCTTGAACTTAGAAGTATGGAATGGGCAAGGAGCTAGTTTGGTATTTGATATGGCTAGAACAATCCTTAAAGAAGACCACTCATCAATTTGATGACCGCATGGATGATTACCCAATGTTCATTAAAACTGTCAATTATGAAAGGCAATATAAAGATAAATTTTTCACGTCCAATTTGATCAAATAGATAATCATGATGGATGGATCATTAAAAGTTATTCAAGCTATTACTAATAATACACCTATTTGTAGAGCAGCAAATTGCTTGTGGAGCAAACACATCCTCAAATCTTTTGGATTCCATGTATTGTACATACTATAAATTTTTCTCTAAGGAATATTTGTGCAATTAAGAATACCGAGTGAAATGAGATCACATATAATAAATGTCATTATATCATAATGATTATAGGAGATGGTTTAATTTGAAATTTCATAATGAATCACTCTAATGAGCCTTTCTATTTTTGATGATTTCTTAAATTTAAGAAACAATACCATAGTTGAAACTCTTTTTGTCTCATAATAATTTTGAGAAGATTCAAATAAATCAAAAAGGCACTTCAGCCCATAGTGGTTAGTGAGAATTAGTCTTGTTATCGAGAGGATGACATTCAAAAGGTAAGGTATATAAAAGAAAAGATATTAGATAACCTGTGATAGGATAATATTCGACTATATTTTAAATTTTCTTTATCCACTTTATGAGATGCTAAGAGTGGCTTACATAGATAAGTCCTATTTACATTTGATTTATGAGATATGTGATTCCATATTGGCTAACGTGAAAGAGAAAATATATAGATATGGAAAAAGGCCACATAATGAAGATCAAAGTTTTTGGAGTGATGTTTATACTATTCTAGAGGATAGCTAGATCAACAATAACACATCTCTGCATTACTTGGCTCACTCTTTAAATCCAAGATAAATTTTAATATATCTTTTATAATTAATTGTCAGTTTGTTCAAGATTAGTTGTCTAATTTTATTGTTTTTTATATTCTTTGAAAATATTCAAGTAAAAAATGACTACAAGAGGACAATCAGTGTGTTTCTCTAGAAAAAGATTTAAAATTTTCAAATACAAGAAAGGCATGCTTGAAACATTGGTTTCTAAATGATGAGAAGAGATGAATGATTAATATAGAGCTTACTAAATTCTTTTGGATATTTAGAGGATTTTGGTGATCAAAAATCTTTGCGTAATGTGGTGATTGATTCATAGAGCTTCAACACCTGTACTTCAAACAAATACCATAAAACTTCTTGGTCAGTTTCATCCTCATTTTATTGTGAGAGAAACTACAGCACATATTCATTCATTTAATCAATGAAAAAGAACAAAATTACTCCACAACGAGCTGAAGATTTCATTTATGTGCATACAAATATTCATCTTTCATTAAAAAAGACCCTAACTTATATGAAAGGTGATAACAAGATGTGAGTTTTGTTGCAGATGGATTTGAGTCCCTTGAAGATATAAGAATATTAAATATTACAAATCTTTCTCTTGATAAGCAATTATATTTAATGATAATGATACTGAAAATCAAATACAAACCCCCTGAAGAAGTTAATCCTATTATTCCTTTAAGTGAATATTTGAAGCTTCATGTTGTACTAAACAGTTCATGCTTTTTTTCTGTTGCAATAGACAATTTATGCTTATTTTTTTATATTATAAGCTAAATAACTAATTATAAAGTTGATTATCATTTGTTTGTCATTCTTAATATTATGCTTTTTTTAATTTTTAAGCATTATTTAAAAATTATAATGTTGTGTCCGCATCATACTTGTGTCATATATTTTCAATAATTGTCATATCCACATCGTGCCATCATGTTTGTGAAAGTGCAACATAGTTTCTATCACACCATTTTTTCTAGCACAGAGACAATAATTATCCATTCTCACTTGTTCCATCGCATGAACGGTTAGCGTGCAATTACTTTCTTACTTGCCCATGTGTTCTACCATATGATATGTCAATATGCAATTTTTTAAAACTTATTCTATATGAAAAATCTATATGGCCAGAAAAAAGGGCTTTATATTTTACCAATATAGTATCTATGCCCTAAATCGGAAAGAGAGTTGCATCCTTTCAATTTGAAATTTTATACGTGATTTTTATTCATCTAAAGAATAAATTATATTAATTTTCACCTAATTTCATATATCCATAAGCCCTAAAACTAATATCTTGAGCATCACGCTAGCGAAATTGATAAAAAAAATGATATAGTTGAGCCAAGTACTCCCATTTCGGTGTCATTCACTTCAGTGTTGAGAGTAAAACAGAGCTTACTATATTTATTCTACGTATCAAAGGCCTATACATCTATTTGTTGGCGGTGGATATATATATATATATATATATATATATATATATATATATATATATATATATATATATATATATATATATATATTATTCATTTAGTAAAATTAAAAAGAAACGTTTATATAGCTCATAAATATTTTACATAGTTCAAAACTGAACATGAACTTTAAGCTAAGCATACCTAGGGCAAGTGCCTTCTTACTACTGTCTAAAAAACTTATCTGGCCAAGGCAACATAAAAAATGAGAAACCAAGAATCACAGTATCAATGAAACAAAGAATATAGATGCATTTACAATGCCAAAAACCAAAATGACACTAGCAACATCATTTACAAGTGCACCGGCACTTGAGTTTGCAGACTCAGATTATCATGCTATTCAACTGGATGAAACGCATATATTCTCTTTCAAGCACTGCCATGTAGTTAAATGAAATTTCAAAGCAGAATACTCAACACTTAAGGTCTTATGTAAGTAATAGCATGCAAAGTTCACATTACAAGTTATCCAGTCATTAACAGCAACTGAAGCAGCACATAGTGCAAATAGACGATCACCTCCACATGCAATCTGAGTCAAAGCCTAATACGAAAAATATATATATAAAGCTTGACGGTCTAGCACTTTTTCATTGTTCGTTCAAGAAGCATCAGCCTGAAAAACAAGGAAACCCTAAAGTCTGCTTGCCTTATTAAACCTGCATATGCGATGAAGATAAGAAATAGAACCTTTTCAACACCGGCTTCCGGCGCTGGCCAAGATCCTCTTCCATGTCACCGTCAAGGCGCTCCTTGATGGAGCGCTTGGTCCCCGCGGCGACCCGGTCTGCGTACATCGTTCCAGGAAACGGCGAAACCCTAGGAAGCAGTAGAAAACCGAAATCGTATTTGTACAGCAATCGGCGGAAGGCTTTTGAGATGGACGAGATCAGTGCCTTGCAGGGCAGGATTAGTGGGAGAGGGGTGGACTAAGCGAGCATACACGAGATGGGAATGCAGCAGGGATGCTCGGATGGCCGCTGATTAATTTGAAGTAAAATGGACTTATTTAGCATTTTAAGATAAATGTCATGTAAATTTTTAATAATTTTAAATTTATTCTCAATTTTAATTTTGGTATATTTATAATTTTTTAGATTTAGGTGATTTTTAAATATATCATAAATTTATCATTATTGTCACCGCCTGCCTCCATCATCGCTGTTGTTGGACGCTAGCCATCACTTTGCCACCACCCATTGTCGATCTTTATCACTGTCTATCTCTGGCCTCCATTGACATTGGACATTGCCTACCTCTAGCCGCTGTCTCCACCACCCGTCGCCAGGATTCATCGCTACCAACCACAGTTGCCACACCCCACGTCACCCCCTTACCAAATAGAGTGGGATGCAACAAAGAAAAACATTTGAATATTCCAAATTCATAATTCATAATTATTTCAAATATATTTATGACACATTTCAGAAATTCCTTTATAAAACGGAAGCATTTAAAATATTCCATTCATATCATGTATATATAATTACGGAGGCACTAAGAAGCACAAAACATTATCATAACAAACATCCTATATACCTCTGCTAAAGTCATATCTTACACAGCTATACAGCAGAACATAAAGCTTTAATTTGACCTGAGTCTACTCGGCTTCCACCTTATCCTTGCCTTTCCTATAACAACAACTAGGGTAAAAATCTTGAGAATTATGAGGCTAAAAAAGATATGCAATTCTAATAAAGAATTCAAAGAAATAATATAGCAAATAATATGAATGTATTCTTAATTGAACTAAACTCATAAGTTATTTATAAAATAAATTAAAATATATATATATGCTCATATGAACTAATAATAACAGTAGGTTTGCTACAGTGTCATCGATAAAATCATATCATGTCATTTAATGATTTAAACATTATACTCTGAATTGATACATATAAATACTTTATTTAGTACTTATACTACTTTTCATCTCTCATTTTATTTGAAGCCTAGGAATATATCATAATTAGATATTTCAGGTTCTAGCCATCATGAGAGATAAGAAAACCTATATTATTTTCTATGCTAGCAACACGTTGAATTCTGCATAATCTAATTATACATCCACTGAAAAAAAAATTGTTAGTTGTTATTTTTTTCCTTTAATAAGTTTAGATCTTATTTGATTGGGACTAAGGTTATTATTTATACGGATCATGCAACCATCAAATATCTTGTGAAAAAGAAAGAAACCAAAGCAAGACTAGTTAGGTGAATTTTATTATTACAAGAATTTGATGCAGAAATTTTTGATAGAAAGGGCACTGAAAATCAAATTGCTGATCATTTATCTAAACTTGAACAACATGCATTAGTTGAGGTTGAAATTAATGAAAAATTCCCAAATTAACAATTATTTGCTCTCCAGTTGAACAAATCTCTATGATATACTGATATTGCAAAGTATATTATAAGTGGAATACTTCCTTATGAATTATCTGCATCTAAAAAAAGGAAGTTTGTATATGATAGCAAATCTTACTTTTGGTATAAACCCTATTTATTTAAATCTTGCAATGATTAGATCATAAGAAGATGTGTTCCTGATGAGGAAATAATTTCCATTATTAGTGAGTATCATGATTCCAATTATGGGGGATATTTTGGAGGATTTAAAATTGCTTCTAAAATCCCTCAAGTTGGATTTTATTGGTCAGCCCTATTCAAGGATGTGAAGGAATATATAGAAAGATGTGATCAGTGTCAAAGGGAAGGCATTATAACTAAAAGAAATGAAATGCCAATTAATTATGTTTTAGAAGTAGAAATATTTGACGTTTGGGGATTAGATTTTATAGGGCCTTTTGTGCCATTGAATGGAAACCAATATATTCTCATTGTTGTGGATTATGTTTCTAAATAGATTGAAGGTGTGGCAACCTTTAAAGCTGATGCTCAAAGTGTGATTAATTGCTTAAAGAAAAATTATTATTTTTCATGATTTGGGATGCTAAGAGTTTTAATTAGTGATTGAAGAAGTTATTTTTTTAATAAAAGAATAAAAACTATCCTTAAGAATTTTGGGATTATTTATAGAATAGTTACTGCTTAGCAACCCCAAACCAGTGGGGAATCTAAAATTAGTAATAGAGAAATCAAGAGGATTTTAGAAAAACTTATCAGCTCTAATAGAAAAGATTTGGCAATTAAATTAGATGATGTATTATGGGTCTATAGACCTACATTTAAAACTCTAATTAGTATGACTCCTCATAAATTAATTTTTGGGAAAGCTTGTCATCTTCTTGTAGAATTAGAGATAAGGCATTCAAATCTTGGAAGTGTCAAAGAAAAATGACTGCTATAATTAAGTGAATTAAAAGAAATTAGAAATGAAGATTATAAAAATACAAAAATTTACAAGAAAAGAGTTTAAAATGCATGATAAAAAACTTGCTAAGAAGAAATTCACTCTTGGTCATGATGTTTAACTTTTTAATTCTAGACTTCAGATATTCCAAAGAAAATTAAAATCTAGGTGATCAGGACCATTCACTATTATAAAAATATTTTCCTATGAGACTGTGAAAATACACGACAAGAAAAGCTTGCATAACTTTAAGGTAAATGGTCATAGATTGAAAACTTATTTAGGAGGAGATTTTGATCAATTGTAAGAAATAACTGAATTGGTTCATTCTAAAAAGTAATGAATGGTATGGTCTAACTGAAGACTTTAAACTTAGCGCTTCTATGAGGCAACCCATATATGTATGATGTTAGTCTCATATATGTTATCTCAATGATATGTCTTGTTTTATTTTTAACACATATTTTATACACTTTTTATCACTCATATGAATGCATGTGTTTGTGGTAGTTGTTTGTGTGTTTATTTACATATTAGCAAATTTCTTTTATTCTTAATTATTATTGTCCTCTCAATACTTTTAAATTTTAATTATTTGATTAACCCTTATAAAAAATAGTTAAAAATAATGAAAAATTAGAATAATAAAAAAACCCAAGATTCAAGTTCGAATGAACTCTATTTATACTTCATTAGTTAGAAAAATTAATACTTAATTTATTTAATCATTTGAGCTATTATCATCATTTGAATTTATAAGTTATAACTTTATGAATTTAACTTTTAAAAATTATAAGATGAATAATTATCATTAAAAATTAGATATTAGTATATTAAAGTTTAAAATTATCACTAATCTGAAGATGAAATTAGTAATCTCATCAAGTTCATACATTAACATTATTAAGACTATATAAAAATTCTAATAACAAAAGCTGATATTCAAAATCATTAATTATGTACTTCATAAAAAAACTATAAATAATTCTTAAAAAGAAAAATAAATGAAAATTTTCAAAAGAAGAAGAAGAGTACATTAAAAAAATTGGTATCAATTAGGGTTATCAATTTTGGGTCACAAGTCGGGTTCGGGTCGAACCCAAAATTGACCCGACTCTATTCGGGTCAACTCGAACCCGATCCATTTTTACAAATGAGTAGATTTTTAGGACCCAAATCCGACCCGCTTCAGGTTTGGGTCAACCCGACTCGACGTGAATTTACATGATTTGGTTGAAGTAGTGCGCGAAGATAGTGAGTTAGTGACCTCTGATCGTTGTCTGGCCATCGAACAGACAGGAGGATGGCGAAAGTAGATGTGAGACTATGAGACACCGAGACTGACATGAAGGACCAGTAGATGCGAGTATGGCTAGGTTAGGCTGGCAATTTTCTGGATGATGTTTAGTTCGTCTAGTATGATCATAGATCATACTATATGAATCACCCAAGGACTCTCTGGATGATGTTTGGTTCATCCTATATAATTCGATGTTTTATTTGAACTAATTATACTATACAATCATTCATTCATCTAGTATGATTAGTAAAGAAATTGAATTAATTGTATCTACTATTTATTATGTAGTACTAATAATGAGATAGTTGAAATAATTATACTATATGGTTCCTTTATCTCATTGTATGAACAGAGTTGGCAGAATTGAATTATTAGAGTTTTTTGAAGCCCACTATTTAAGCTTTCTTAAAAAACTTTGCATAAGCCTTTTGAATCATTAGTGTGAGTCTTATATAAGTGAGGGCTTGAAGAGAGGCTTTTGATTGGGTGGGTGGGTGGGTGGGGTGGGGGGGGGGGGGGGGGGGGGGGGGGGGAGGTGTAACATAAAGAATTGTGAAAATGATTTAGGGCCCTATCAATCTCTAAATAATGTTCAAGTTTTCTTTAATATAAAAATTTTAAAAACCCAACTTAATATACGCAAGTATACATGCTGAATCAAGTAATATAGTAATAGAATGGAGTAGCGATCTCACGAGAAAGAATGTTTTCTTATAAATACTAGTATTGTCTACTTAAACTATAATAATTATCCTACTCAATTAAAATAAGTTTTAGTGGAGAATCAATCACTTAATTTAAAATAAAAAATAATTTAAATGAAACACTATTTGAATAAATAATTTTGGATTGATGGAATATAAATACAATATATTTCCTAATGATTCTCTTTTATATTAAAGCTATTAAGAGCATATGTATTATCGACCCCTCAGTTAAGAGTGAAGAGACAAAGGATAGATTAAACTCTTCCATCCTAATTACCACTCTAAACTCCCATAGTTTGTCATCTTATAAAAATCTTAAAAGAATAGGTAAAGTATGTACTGTTAAAATCCCCTTATAACAATTCATCTTTATAAATTTGATATATGACAAGCATTATACCTATGCTTATATCATACCAATCTAAGATACTTAGTTGTGCCTGCTTTCCTATTCCTATGCTTCACATTACACCTGATACTAACTACAGATATGGCCACTATGTGCATTAAATGAAGACCTAGTATATTAAAAATATCATGAAATTATTGATAAAGAGAACCCATTAATACTCCATAATTTATTTACACTATCAATTCAAAATTAGAGAATTTAGACAGACATGAAGAACAAGTAAAGGATATTCATTTTTATTAATTGCACCAAAGAGTGAAAGTACATAAGAAAAGATATCACCAGATGGTTTAATGATCTCCTCTACACTCCTCCTTGAACTTATATAATTGCTTTCATAAACACAAGCCAAGCACTATAATGGAATGTATTTAGTACTTCTGTAAATTCCCTCAGTTGTCACTCCTAAGAAAAATCAAAGAAGCACTATAAAGACTTAAATTAAATAAGTGACTTAACTCCTCTACTAATATTATAAATAGACTGTTTATAAAAAAAATATAAAAAATAGATTCTAGCACTGCGATGCTCTAGACACTTGCAACGTGATGCCCATAAAATGAATTAACGCCACAGCGCCGAAGGGGTTTCTCTACTGTGGCGCTTGCTGACATGGACTCGCTGTTAAATGAATTGAAGTGTTGCTTTACAAATAGATCATGGCTTGAATTGTTACAACTATAATGTCACGGTATTTCTGATGGTTGAGCATTATGATGTTCACGTGGCACTCCCTTGACTTAGTGGTACTAAAATTTGGTGTCGTGATGTTGTGCAGATAGAGACTAGGCTTTACAGTGCAGACTCCTCTAATGCTGTGACATTGGGATTGTTGGTTAGGAATTGCAGCGCTGACTCCTCCAATGCTGCTGTGCTATCAAATAGATATTGGGCACCACCATGTCCATATTTGGACACTCTGATGATGTTAATGATGACACCGCAGCGGTATTATGTCCGACACTACGGTGCTATATCATATTTGAAAATTTTGCCCATTTCTTGTAGTTTCCTTCACAAACACAACTAAAATAGCATGTTTTCACTAATAAATTAGCACATAAAATATAACATTATTTATACTTATCAAATTATCTCCAGCTTAAACTCTTGCTTGTCCTGAAGCAAATAAAAGATTGTAATTCTTATTATATGATTAACCAAAATAAAAAGTGACAATCTAAAATTACCAAAATATAGGATAATATATCACTGTTTAGAATTAGTAAAAATGAATCAAAGATATACTTCTACTTTGAAAAAATATAAATAGTTAGACTTAATCAATCATTCTTATTTTTATCTAATTTGAAATTATAGGTTATCGATTTAATCATTAACTTTTGAATGTTGAAGTGAATAATATAGTTTTAAAAATTGGATATAACTATAGTTAAAATTATACTTTTATTTGTTCACCATCCCTCACATTAGCTCTTTCTCATCGTATTTTTTATAAATTTTGTATAAGATTTTATTTTATATCTTAAGCTTTCACTGATACCAATTTTTGAATGTATTCATCATTTTCTCTTGATATTTTTCATTTTTTTTCTTTTTAAGAACTATTTATAGTTCCTTTTCTTTTTTCTTTTGTAGAGTGCATAATTAATGATTTTGAATATCAGCTTCTGCTTAGGATTCTCAAAAAGTCTTAATAATTTTAATGTGTGAACTTAATAAGATTATTAATTCCATCTTCAAGTTTGCTGATACTATATTGCCTACATGATTTTGAAAATGTAAAAAAGATAATATAATGCCTACCTAATTTTTCGGATGCCAAAGTCACTATTATTTCTGAATTAAAAGATTCAAATGTGTATTCTATTGACAACTTATTGGGCTCTCTCATTAATTACAACTAAAATATGAGCCAAAGACTATTAGATGCAAGTGACAGAATAAAGGAGAGAACAATGTCATTGAAGGTTGAGGACATAAGTAACATTGATTCAAGAGTTGATGGTGGAGAGGACATATCATTATTGACTCACCAATTTATGATCTTTCTAAAGAGAAAACATATATGCCACATCAAAAGGAATAAATATAAATCAGGTAAATTTAATAAGTTTTCAACTTACACTAATTACTTTGATTATAGGAAGCCTTTACATTTAATATCTAACTGCCCCAATCTAAAGAGTCACCCTACTAAGAAAAATGGTAAAGAAATGTTCAACTCTAAAAGGGAAAGCAGAGGATACAAAAAGCTATATTCAAGCATAAGATGGGATCTAAACCCACTTGGGTTCCTAAAACTAATCCTTGATTAAGCTTGGTTGTGTGTTCGCATAAGAGGTCCACTGAGAGCAAATAGTACCTGGACTGGGATGCAGTACATAATTGGAGGTTTGAAATATCTTATCTTACTAGTGACGAGGAATGAAGGGAGAGATACATCAGGAGATTACACCTCAATAAAGGTAATAAGTAAATGTATTATTGGTAAAAATGATAAATTCTTTGAGTTAAAATATTTTATAGAAGAATACATATAATTTTTTAAGCATTATTTAACTTTGATAATTTTTTTAATATTATTTTTTTTCTAAAAAATATTAATAAATATTCATAAATATTAAAAAAAAGAAGAAATTGTATCGATTAAGAATTAATAAATTGATTTGAATTATAATGTTAAAAATGATTGTTGATGAGTATTAACTTGAAAATTATTTTTGATGAAGTGATGGTTGTTCTTTTGAAAATAACATTGCTAGCTTGAGGATACTTAGGAAAATCATCTTGTAATGGTTAGTTAAAAGCGTTCCTAAATTAGAACCCTTAAAATAATACTTTTTTTGAAGCATGAAAACTAAGAAAGAAAACAAAGTCCATTTTTAATTCAATTAAAAATGTTGAGACCACTAAGTATAATTAGAGATAATTCATGTGGATGGATTTGAACCTATCAATACATATGTCTAGGAATATAGGAATTTTAATTTGTTTTATTTTGATGATAACACTAACTACACTTGGAAATATCTCGTATGGATCGATTTGGACCTATTAAAATAGTAAGTCTAGGAAGAGAATAATTTGAACTTATGATATTTTGATGGTTACACTAGGTAGACTTAGATGAAAGTTCTTTAAATAAAAGTGAATCATTTGAAAAAATTAAAACATTTTCATCTTGGAGAAAAATATGATATTTAATATTCTACAATTCATAAATATCATGTAGGTAATGAGAGTTGTAGAATTATAGTATTGAAAATAAACTAGAAAATATCTTTATTGAACCATGAACTATGACATATTTAGCACACTTAGGACTAGACTAGGTTTTATTGATATTCATGCTTAGAGAATTTAGTGTAGAGGTACGATTGAAGTGTGTTTGTTTATTTATTTTTTTTATGTTATATGTTTTTATTTTTGTCAAAATTGTTTGTTTCTTTTATGAATTATGTTGTTTGTGTGTATGCTTTTACTTGTAGAGTTATCTCTGATCATCACTTAAAAACCCTAATTTTTTGCTCACTTTGTATTGTACCATACACTCATCATATTGTATGTTACAGGTAGGTTTTGACCATTTGCACTAATAATTATCATATTAACTGCTCTGGATGATTAATTATTACCGATTGCATTTTATGAATTACGCATTATACTATATGATTCTTTTAGTCAAAAGTCATACCAATGATTCCTTAGGACAATCAAAACTACATTGATCATATTAGACGATCCACGATTGTATTGTATTGTTTGAACATTGACTATACGTTTCTGATGAGATGTTTGAGATGGACTTAATCGTGATGTGTGATCAACCTACCCTATAAAAGAGAGGGAAATAAATTCATTTTCTTTGCACATTCAATTTGCAACTCACTTCCTTCCCTACACACACTCTCCCTCTTCGCTCCAATGGATCCAAAGTGCACTATTGTTGATCGCCACCGATGGATGCATGATAGGTTCTAGTTTGAGGATGATGATGCATAAGATTGATATAGGAGTGCCTCTATAATGGACTCCAAAGTTCTAAATCGAAAAAATCTTTTCTATCAGGTATTTGAGTCATCTATAAATTTCACTCTTCTCTTCATCATATGTCTTTCCTTTCCCTATCACACTGTGCTAATCCTTGAATTCTTTATAAATATATGCATCACTTTTGACTTCACCACTCTATAATCTCAAGTTTTCCAATGCCAGATCACTATCACCCTAGATGGTCTATATGAATATCTCCACCTTTCTATTATTAGTCCATCTCCACACTTTATTTTGAGATCTTTAGAATTCAACTGGACCATGATCAACATGACTATTAGTAGCTTCCCTTCACGTCAACACTAACCTTCATGGACTACCCTAGTCCTAAATGCACGTGTCATTCAACATGTTCTTTAGAATAATATCATACATAAAGCCAAGGATTGAATCAATATCACTCTCTATTATCCTTGGTTATCTACTACTGAATGTCTCACATGTAATTTAATGCTTATGATAGATTTCTTAGGTACATAAAAAATCTCATTACCATTAGGAATCTGTAACCCCATAAAAAGAAAAATTTATCCCTATGACACTTTATTAGCTAAGTTCTAAAAAAATAAGTACAACTTGACCTTTCCTGCACCACTTGACCACATACCAATATTCTTCACCATTCATTCCTTTCACATCATATATAGCGAGTGCTATCGGGCCCCAATAGATGCATCCAAGTCTAAGGAAGAAGCCAAAATAGAGGGAGTACTAGCACAGCTCGCCCCTTGTATTGAGTTTCATTATTTTCAGGATGCTTAGATGGAGCACTTTGCTCGACTTGAGTTGAAGTTAGATTCACATATTGAGCAGCTCACTTAGTGCTTGGAGTAGCTTTAGTAATAGCACAAGGCATATCATGAGTGATTTAGTGATCAATTTGCTACCATCCACTGCTACTTCAAGCCACCACCACCTGATTAGGGTCCTTCCTATGAGTAGTGTAAGTAGTGCTTTGTAGTTTATTCCTAGTTATATATTTATATTTTTTAGATCACTTTTTTGATGTTGTCAAAAGAGAGAGTAGGATGTTGTTGTTTCTATAATTTATTTTCATTAGTGTAGTTTGGGTTACTTTATTTTGATTATGTATTGTGTTTGTGTTTTCATTATTTATTGTGATTGTATTATATTATCATTAAAAAAAAGAAAAATAAGTATTAATTAAAATTAAAAAAAGAGTTTCTCCTTATTTTTAAAGGAATCACTTAGTTAGGCGAAGAGCTTGGCAGGTAATTAAAATCAACTTATAATTTCAACTAATAATATTTTCCATAATTAGAAGGGGGAGATTATTACAATTCGGAAGCCCAACCTTATATTTCGATGATTACAAATATTATTGATTTTTTTTTTTAAATTTCTCCTTCTCTATATATTACATCTTTTTCTGTGTGCACCACTAACAATTCATGTTCTGCATATATAAGATTTTTAGAGAATCAAAACTCAAGAATGTGTTGTATAGATTAGGCTTGTTTTAAGAAGTCTGTAATTTCATTATTTCTTGAGTCAATTATTTAAAAAGGTGTAAGTTAGCTTAGTAATTGTGTATGTCACAGTGGGAGTGAAAAATAAATATTTTATTTTTTTGTTGATCATACTATACTATCTACATCATACTATATGATTTGTTTAAATAAAAATTAATTAAAATATTAAATTTGAATGAAAAAAAAAATTCAATTATAAATAATCATATACTACAAACACCTCATCATATGGACTATTAATTATAAGCAGAAACCCCATCATCAAATCTAACTTACCTAAAATAGGCAAATTTAAATTTTAAAATTTTAAATATTTATATTATATGAAGCCTTTTGTATGAAGGCTTTTGTACCCTATGATGCACTAGAATAAAAAAGAACTCTAGCAAATAAGTCTAAAATAATGATTGTAGCTATCACCACTTCTAAAGATTCCTTAGCTTCTTTAGTGATTTAAGTAAAAACTCAGGATGGTATTGATGTCACAGTTTCTCCAAATACTTCTCTTATCTTGAATGCCTTTCAAATAATGTTTCTTGATATGGCCTAGTTCCCCATATAGATAACACTTACCTAAGTTCAATAGACATTTTGCTGGATGCGACTTTCCATAATTAACATAAGCTGGTATCAAATGGAACCTGATAGGCTACAGTTATTGACATTAGACCGCCCACTTTTGATGTCAAGTGGCCTCTTCTTACTACCAATTTCCCATTTTTGCCTTACAATTTCCATATCATGCTAAAAAAGCCTAGCACTTTCAACTAGTTTAGTAAAATCTTTAATGCATAGGGGAATTATAGGTTATCTCAATGGATCTTTGAGGCCTTTTAAAAATTAGTAACATTTCTCTATATAAGTACTGATAAGCTGTGGAGCATATCTGGACAAACATGTAAACTTTGCTTCATATTGAATAATAGACTTGGATCCTTGAGTTAGATTCATAAAAGTCTCCTGTATTATTTGTCTTGTTGAAGGAGGGACATACCAATATATAGACTTATTCAAAATTTTCCTATAAAATAAAAGCATTTAAAATATTCCATTTAAATCATGTATATATAATTACAGAGCCACCAAGAACCCCAAGATATTATCATAACAAAAAGCCTACATATCTCTACTGAAGCCTCATCTTACACAACTATACAACATAACATAAAGATTTAAATTGACCTAAGTCTACTCGGCTTGCACCTTATTCTTTCCCATTCTTATAACTATAAGAAAAATACAAATCTTGTGAGATATGAGGCTTAGAAAGATATGCAATTCTAATAAAGAATTCAAAGAAATAATATAATGAACAATATGAATGTATTCATAATTGAACTAAACTCATAAGTTATTTACAAAAAAATTAAAACATATACATGCTCATATAAACTAGTAATAATAGCAGGTTTGCTACAATGTCATCGATAAACACATATCAAGTTATTTAACGATTTAAACATCAAAATTTGAATTAATACATATAAATACTTTACTTAGTACTTATACTACTTTCATCACTCATATCATTTGAAGCCTAAGAATATATCTTAATTAGATACCTCAAGTTCTGTCCATCATATAACATAAAATTTGCCTTTATAGCTTCATAATAATATTCAATGGAGCCCAAGTAAAATCCAACATTATCACCATTGAACTACATTAAGGTCCTAATGCCTTCGTTAGGGTCCCATTTGCCCACTTGCATAAGTACTTTAGCATAACACTGTCAACCATCATCTAACATGACCTTCATTTGGCTTAATAATTTTTAATTTGTTATTTAATTGGTAATTACATATTTTATGACTTAAAATAAAAGACATATATAATGCAATGCTTGTATATAAAGAAAAGGAAGGAAATTAATAATTCTTTTGCTTTCTTTTAAATATATTTTTAGTTAGAAACCATTTATATAATTATAATATACTTCATTTTAAGCTTGAACTATTAAAATTTACATGTAGTTGTTCATACCTAAATACTTGGCTATAGACATACTCAGCCAAAGGAAGTAACTCTAATGTGATGTAGCATTCGTTTTGCTCAAAAGTAATTATACATGCCTAGAACTTTAAGAAATTACTTTCTAAATTAAAACTTACATTTAATATCACCATGACAAGTTACCTCCTCTATTCTAACACCTCACAATTTCTTTCACTTGTAAATCACCTACACAGCCCACATATCATAATTGTGATAATATCGCCTATTCCTATTTATTCTAAAAGATCAGTTTACCTCAAATTTTTCCCTCCATGTATACCAAAAATTCATAATAATGATTGGGTATTATTAAATTATAAACTTACAACTTACATTTTACTACAAACAAATTAATTTTGTTTCCTTATCTTTTTATTTCCTTTTTATATTTCCTTCACGATTCTCTTTTTGTTCTTCCACTCCTCCTTCTCCTACCCACTTAAAATCATTTAACCCTTTGACCCACCTCACTCCTAGACTTGACTTTAGGAAGAAAAAAAAAAAAAAAAAAACTGAAGGGATGAATTGAGGAATGGTCTCAGGTTATAAGGATATGCAATTAAATGACAAGCTTGTGCATGTTTACTTAAATGCCCTTAGCCTAATCCACGACATGCTTAGTTTAGTGGAATAAATCTAAAGAATTTCTTTTCTTGCTAAAGTTACTTTTATTAATGAATAGTAAAAGGAATTTAAAACATTAGAAAAATAATTTCAATCAAAACTAATTCATTAACTTTCACACCTTTATAAATTAGCATACACTTGTATATATCAATATACTTTAGTTAATGAATAGAACATGCTAGAATAATTTCTGGTGATTTTTATGAAATTGATATTTTGTGGTAGATTTTTTTAATCAATATTTATATTTTTACCAAAAAATTTAGGGTATTACAACCAAACACCTCTATCCTTTTCCATCATCGGCCAGCACCCACCTTTGGCCACCCATCAGCCCACTACACTTCCACCATTATCTGCCACTACCATAATTTAATATCTTGAATTTTTGAACTACATGAAAATGTGCATACTTGTTCTAAATTATAAGTTGGTATGAATCCCATGAATCAAATGGAATATTTATATGTGAAATTTATAATAATTTGCGAAATTTGAAATTTTGATTTAGTAGTAATACTGGTATGTGAGTACCAATGCAGTATAGCAGTGACAAAGGTTGACATGGTGGTGCTCAACACTTTGTTTAAAGGAGCTCTTGAGAGTGCGATGACACTATGGAAATTTAGCTCTATGGGGCTTAGATCACAGTGGATAAGGATTGGGTTGGATTTAAGTGGTTCTCTCTCTGTGTTAGTGCAACAATGCTTTGACTATGAATGTGGCACTTGGCAGTGCAACTCTATGGCATTGGTTAATATGTTTTGTTTTTAATTAAGTTATATATATCCAATTTCATTTTCTATCTACTAGGAAAGAGTGAGAGAGTGCTATAGAGAAAATAAAGGTTCGAGGGGTAGAGAGGAGAGTTAGAGGCAGTGGAGTCAGATTTGGTTATCGGAGCTATTGCAAAAGTTGTTTGTCTTGAGGTAGGCTACTAAAAATCAATTTTAGCTTCAAATTTAAGGTTTTGGTTGGCTTGAAGATTAAGGTAAATTGATTTTTTTGGGATTTGAATAACTTTTTATCATATAAATTATGGGGTTTGAATAACTTTTCACTTCTAGTATTTTATAAAATATGTGAAATTGATTTGATTGATAGGAATTTTGTATAATTTCATAGAGTAGTTTCAATTCAATAAAGGTTTGTGCATAGTTGATAATTTAATGAATTCCTTTGCTGTAATTAGAATTATTCTTTTACATTGATATTGAAATTTATAAGTTCTGGTAATTTAACAAATTATGACTATTTATGCAAATGATCATATTAAATAAATTTGTTGGTTTGGAACCTGAAATTTTATCTAGTTATTTTTATTATTATCATATAGAAATACCTATGCCTTGATATCATGACAAATATTATCAAGTACTTCATATATGAAGTTGTATGTATTACTACTTTACACTATACATCTAACTCATCCATACATGTTCATATTGTTGCTTGGGGTATAAATTGGAGAAAGAAGGTTGGAGGGGAATTAAAGGCAGTGCATGTAAGATGATATGGCCATGTGAAATAGTTAACCTCAATTTCTCCTTAAAATAGATGAGAGATAAATATAAAGTTATAAGCAAGTTTATCATACATCTATATATATGGCAAATGAGAGATTAATGCGAAATAGGTATCCTCCATTTGTCCTTATGATAGATGATGGATGCATGTAGAATTATAAGTAGGCTTCATCCATTTTTATGTATGACATATGAGAGATGAATGTGCAGCTACAAGTAGGCATGTGGAGGAAGAAGGAACGGGGAAATTGGCTTACATTCATACATTACATAAATCATGGTACATGAATCATTCAAATCAAGTTATATGAATTTTTATGATAACTGTGCAAGTGTTGTAGCACAATATTTAGCTCAAACATATGAAGCTAAAGTTCAAATTACAAGAGCAAAAATAAAAGCCCATGAAGATGCCAAAGTTGAAGTTCCAATTATAAGAGCCCAAGAAGATGCTAAAATAAGATCCCACTCAAAAAAATAATTAAATTAGAATTTAATATTAAAAATTTAAACTTAGCATTTAGAATGTTTGACCTTTCTTAGGGAACGTGTATGGGTTAGTCATTTAGTAGAGAAAAGATGAATTAATGATAGTGGTTGTTACCTTCATCTAGTAATGACTTCCTACTCTATTTTCCCACTAAAAGTTTCCTCTTATTTTTGAATTTTGATTTTTCATTATAACTTTATAAATAGTGCTAGTGTGCAAGTAAAAATTTTTAGCTTTTGAATAAAAAGAAAACTTTGGAGAAATTTGTTCTCTTTGGTTAGTCCTTATTAGCCTACGTATACCAACCTTGGTGGGATTAGTTTTATTTTGTTTATTCTTACTTTTATTCTTGTTAAATCTTTGTTTCATGTTTCTCTACCCCCTCCCCAACTCAAGCATTAAAAAAAAAGGTCAACCCATCTCTCTTCAAATCCCTTGTCCTAGTCTAAATTTTCTTACATCTAATCTCATTCTAAATACCACCACATGGCATTCCATATAATTTTAAATTTGTGGAATAATATGTTTAAAGACACCTTAGATGATATATAGAGAAATATATATAAGATAAACCAAAGGTGATTCAACCACAAGGTGAACCCTAGTTCCAAAATAAGTCATTAAATCACAAATTGGTATACAACCCAAATATTTTATCAAAAGATGTCTACTCTAAAAATATTTAATATTTGATGTTAAGATAATATAATAATGATTTAAAATCCTTAAATGATCAGAGATTTAATTTATAAAATAAATAGTCAAAATGGTTTCATAAAATATTTCAAATCAAGATTTGTGTGACTAGTATACAAAATATGCCAAGCTTCAACTTAATGAACCAACCAGCATTAATATTTCAAAAATCAAAAGGATCTCAAAGTTTATTATTTAAATCAATAACAATATGAATAAGATACAATAATTAAGTCTCACAAAAATATTTAATAAAATATCCACAAGTGAAAGAAAACTAGTCTCCAAATATTTTCACTAGAAATCTCAACTAGTTAACTCAATAACATAGAAAATCCAATTTGAATTTGATATTTATAAATTATAGAAAAATATGTATTAAATAAAAAATAAGATGATGATTCTACAGAAATAAAAATTATTCTCAAATAAAATAAAAAAAGATTGAATCTTGATCCAAATTTAGCACAACGAAAGATTACTAGTTTGTACCAAGAAACACAATCATGCTATATCTCTTTAGATTTGTGAATAAGATGTAAAGATTGAATTATGAATCACATAAAAAAAGTATAAATAAATAATTATAAAGCTCTTACAATAAATTTGAATCATATAAAGAAAATTTTAGCTAGAAGTCACCAAATCTTGATCCAAGGTAAAGCCTTCACCCTACTAGGTTTCCTCCAAAAGAACTCCAAGAAAAGTTGAAAGAACCTCCAAGAAAGTTGAAAGAATTTCTTGAGGATTCCATTTTTTTGCTATAGATTCAAGTGGATAATGAATGATATGGGGAGCTTTTGGGTTTATCTCAAAAAACATTGCAAAATTCGGCCAATGAGGACGGAGCTGAATTTCGACCAGCACAAGGAGAGATTAAAGTTCAATTGAGTTGTTTCTAGCCTTAAGTAAACCAAGGGACTTGGAGGGAAGATTTTAAGGAAGTGATTTGAACCAAGGGACATAATTTACATGAAATTTGATTAGGATTAATTCAGTATTATAAGAAAAATGAAGGAGTTAATGAGGGCCCAAAAAAAAAAAAAAGCAAGAAAGAGATTTAATGGAAATTTTAGCCAAACAATATTAAGAAAGAGGGATTTAAAATCTTCCAATGAGAATTCATCTCATGGACTGATGAGGTGTAATAGGGATGAAATTAATTGAATAAAAAAGTTTTTATTAAAGGCATTTAATTGATGGGTATCAGAAAATAAAATCCCTAAGGAGGGATTTTTTAAAAAAAATTCTTAATAAGGGATTAGAATTTTTGGCATGGTTAAAAAACTTAATTAAACTTTAGAAGTTTAATCAACCAAATTAATAATTAACTAGCATACAAAAACTCAACAAAATATTAATCCAAATGAAGGAAATGAAAGAAGCAAAAAAATGTAAAATTTATATGCGATATATTTTAGGAAAGTTTTTTGAATTTTGAAAATTATGAAAATCAAAGTACAAATTCCAAAAATAAATAATGTAAAATGATAAATTATAAAAATTGAAATCAGAAGAAATCATGAGACATGAAAAGAATGGTGTAAGCACAAATTGAACTAGTTAGCGAACGTACCTTACAACAACAAGAACAACATCAAGCCTTTATCCCACTACATGGGGCCGGCTACATGAATCATTTTTCTCCATTGTGTCCTGTTAAAAGTCAAATCCTCGTTTAAATCTAATAAAGAAAGATCATTTCTAATATTTTCTAACCAAGTCTTTTTAGGTCTACCTCTACCTTTCTTAACATAAGTCAAATCTAATACCTCTACTTTCCTAATCGAGTCATCAGGAGGCTGCCGTTTTATGTGACCAAACCATCTAAGGCGACTCCCTCTAATCTTATCTTCCATTGGAGCTACTTCAACCTTTTCACATATATGCTCATTTCATATCCTATCTTTAAGGGTGAAGCCACTCATCCACCTGAGCATCCTCATCTCTTCAACACTTAACTTAGTATTATGCTTCTCTTTTAATGGCCAACATTCGGCACCATAAAGCATTACAAGTCTCACCACCATCTTATAGAAATTTCCCTTAAGTTTGAGGGGTACTTTTCTATCACATAGCAAGCCTGATGCATTCCTCCACTTCAACCATCCAACTTGAATTCTGTTGATAATATCCCCATCTATTTCACCATCACTCAGAACAATAGATCCAAGATATCTAAAACGTGTACTCTTATTAATGACTTGATCACCCAAAGTCACAAACCCCTCACTAGGTCTATTATTACTAAAATTACACTCCATATATTCCGTTTTAGATCTACTCAAGCGAAAACCTTTAGACTCTAAGGTTAACATCCACAATTCAAGTTTACCTTCAACTCCCTCTCTAGTCTTATCAACAAGAAGAATATCATTAACAAAAAGCATACACCAAGGTACATCCTCTTGCAAATGTCTAGTCAGAACATCCATGACTAAAGCAAAAAGATATGGGCTTAAGGCTGATTCTTGATGTAATCCAACCAAAATAGAGAAAATACTTGGTCAAACCACCTTGTGTTTGAACACAAGTAATGGCTCATGCATACATATCCTTAATGATTTGAATATAAGCATTATTAACTCCTTTCTTTTCAAGAACTCTCTAATGTTTGAACACAAGTAATAGCTCATGCACTTCTCTTGGAACTTTATCATATGCTTTTTCTAAATCAATAAATATCATATGTAAATCCTCCTTATTCTCTCTATATTCTCCATCAAACTTCTTAATAAATGTATGGCTTCCATAGTAGTCCTACCCAGAATGAATCCAAATTGATTTTGAGAAACATTAGTATCACGCCGCAACCTACGCTCCATAACTCGCTCCGATAGTTTTAAAGTATGCACATTAACTTAATTCCTCTATAATTCGCACAATCTTGTGCAGCACCTTTATTCTTAAAAATAGGGATTGACACACTCATTCTCCACTCATCTGTTATCTTTATTTTTTTTTCAAAACATTATTAAAAAGTTTAGTAAGCCAAGAAATTCCATCATCTCCTAAGCATTTCCACACCTCTATTGGAATATCATCAGGTCCAACAGCTTTCCACCCTTCAATTTCTTTAAAGCCTCTCTAACTTTGGATTTACTAATACGCCGATAAAAACAAAAATCTTTATTCTCATTTAGGGTGCTAAGGTCACTACAATCAATTGTATTTTCACATTCTTCATTAAAAAGTTTAGCAAAATATCTCATCCACCTTTCTTGAATATCATCTTCTAAGAAAAGTTCTTTTTGATCTTTGTCCTTAATACACTTCACTTGAACTAAATCCTTACTACACCAATCTCTTTGTTTGGCTAACTTATACATATATCTTTCTCGCTCCTTAGTATCTAATCTATTATATAAATCACTAAAAGCTAAGCTCTTTGCATCGCATATTACTTTCTTAGATTCCTTACGTGCCTCTTTATATATTTCCCAATTATCAAAATTTTTACTATTAAGCTAATGTTTATAACAAATCTTCATATTTTTAATCTTTTCTTGCATATTTGGATTCCACCACCAACTATTTTTACTATTAGGAGCTTTTCCCTTTAAAACTCTTAGCACATCTTTTGTAATATTCATAATATCTCTAGCTACTTTTTCCTACATAATATTAGCATCCTCATGCACAGACAAAATCTTAAGATCTAAAATCTTATTCTCAAAAATATTTTTGTTAATATTCTTTAAATGCCTCCATCTAATCCTAAAATATCATTTTACTTTATTTTTTATTTTCAACCCCTTTATCTTAAAGTCTAAACTAATAAATGATGTTGGGTACATAAATTTTAGTCGGAATAACTTTACAATCTTTGCAATCTAAACAATCTAATTTTCTTATAAGAAAATAATCTATCTAAGTGTTACCATATCCATTTTTATAAGTAATGAGATGCTCATTCCTTTTCTTAAATAAGGTATTAGCAATTAAAAAATCATAAGTTAAACAAAAATCTAATATGGACTTATCACCTTTATTTGTCGTTCCAAACCCATGGCCACCATGAATGCTTTTAAAATCATCTACCTCTCAACCAATATGTCCATTTAAATCTCCTCCAATAAAAACTCTTTCTTCAAAAGGTATCTTTTGTATTAATTCTTCTAAGCATTCCAAAATTTTAATTTTGAACCCATATCCAAACCCACTTGAGGAGCATAAGCACTTATAATGTTAACAATCTTAGCATCAACAACAATCTTTAAAGCTATAATTTTTTCTCCAATTCAAGTAATTTTATAACATTATCTTTCAAACTCTTATCTAAAATCACACCTATATCATTTCTAGTATGACTCCTACCAGAATACCAAAGTTTAAATTCTAAACTATCAGTCTCGTTAGCCTTCTCTCCATCCCATTTAGTTTCTTGAATGCACAAAATATTTATCTTCCTATGAATCATAATATCTATTAATTTCATTAATTTTCCTGTAAGGGAACCTATATTCCAAGTTCCTATCCTAATTTCAGTTTCATGGACTAGCTTTTTTGCCCACATCCTTCCCTGATGTGGAAATCCTTACCTATTTAACACTACACTCGGACACCGATGCAGCGGCCCTTGCCCACTTGTCACTGTAGTCAGGCCATACAGCAAGCTGCTTCCAGGGGACACCCTAGCATTAATACAATTTCTTAAAGAATTCATGTCATTATTATTCGACAAGTTTTATATTGGCTATCGACTACCTAACGCAACCCTCCACTTTTCTCATCCAGGACTTGGGACCTGACAACGATAGTGTTTATAAGATAAAAATGAGTTATGTAATGCATGATGATGTGAAATGAAATATGCATGAAAATATTTAATTAGTGAGCACATTTATTGCGATTAAATCATTGTTAAGTGTTTATAAGAAAATATACCCCAAGCCTCGTCTCCACCCAAGCTTCAAGTAACTTCCTCCATTGTTTGGCTTAATCATCTATGAAGACCTGAATCACTAAATTTGAAATATTAGTCACTTCTAACATGTATTTGTTATCATCAAAATCAATGCGGCTAACACCAAGGCTCATGGTGCTAACATATAATTTATTTAAGGCACAAAAGTCTACATTAGTGCTTGTATTATGTTCACCTCATTAGTTTGATCAACTGCTCCTCTATGGTGATGTAAAAGTTGAGTGTTATAGCACTTAAATATGCAATTAAATGCTTCGACGTTGTAATTATTGATTCTCTGTGGCTCAAATTCCTAAGACTAAGGTGCTGTGGAATGGATTTCTAACATTGCAACACTGACCATGGCTATACCGAGGTACTGATTTATTTGCCATTTTTCTTGAGGCTCTGGTGGTATGATTCTATGATGTGGCACTAAGGTGTTATAGATGTTGCGTTAGTGATAACTGGAATGTTATGGCGCTAGTTCAATACTTATACATTTTTTCCTTTTTTAGGGTTTTTTACAGATCACCAAATAAAGCATGACATTTTTATTAAATTTAAAGGTAAGAAATAGAATAACTATTACACTTAGCTACTATCTTCTATATAGTGTGCTTATTCTTAACTCATACCATTATGCCTTAAATTTTATTAATACTCAAAGAAAATTTAGTCATGATATGATAAATGGGTTGAATTTTATAGGATTACTCATTCATACTCAATCATAAGCTTGGAATTAAGAATCCTGTGGATACCTTATCTAGAGTAAATTTATTGCTTTCTTCCTTAGAACTAAAGATTCCATGTTCAGATCAAATTAAGGATGAATATCAAGTGTGGCCTAATTTTCACTTGCTTTATGTAAAATAATTGAACAAGCTCTTAATTTTATATTAAGTGTAAATTATGTACCATTTATTTTATGAAAATTCAATAAAATATGTTGTTTTAATTATGTTTATGCTAGAAATATTTAGGAGAATGGAAAAATTCATAAGTGTTAAACAAGCGCCACAGTGCCTATAGATTCTGCATCGCAGTGTTGTTATCTACAACATACCATTGCCTAATTTAGATTACAGTGACAATCACTCTAAAATTTAAGGAAAAATATCAGTGCCTCGGTAGATCCAAGGTCAGTACTACAGTGCTCCATAGCACCACTATGCTTGAAATTAACACCGCAGCACTTCAGTCTTGGTAAATTGAATGCTAAAGCACAAAGCGTCATGATATTGTAGCACTGTATTGACCTTTTAATTATCATAATGCCAGAATTTTATAGTGCCATGGTGTAGTTACCAAAATGAGGAGACTTACTGATTCAACCAAAAATTGGATCGATTCAACCATTAACCATGCTAGGTCTATGTAGTGCCATAACAGAGCAAGCCCAACATCATCGACGTGCAAGCTCTTTTGACTTGACCATGGCACTAACATGTCAAGCATTATGATGCTTGAGCTCATTTCTACACTTACTATATAATTTTTCAGTTCTTTTGTTAAGGACTTTTGTCATTTTTAGTGAAGTCTTGTACTTTTGAGTGTTATTCTTTAGTTTTCCCTTAGAGTATTGTCTAAGGGAGGTTAGGGAAGGGCAATATACTTTCATTTGTAGATCTTAACTTATATTGTGTAAGCAATTATGTTGTTAGAGAATGAATGAGTGAAAAATATCAATTGATCCTTCCTAGTGTCGTTTATCCTTATTAATTCTCTTGTACCTTTTTCATATATAAATGAAATGAACATGAGTTTGCTTTTTGCATTATCCATGTCTAGCTAAATCTCTTAGTTTCGGGCTAATGTTGTAAATGAATATCAATTAGTAAAATAAACTCTTTTTGCCTAGAATTAGTTTATAGATGTTTTCAATATCTCCTATTCTTAATTTAATTCATACAATGGCCATGTGTGTAGTTAATATCTTATGTGATATATTACCTCAATACATGAATATTGGAAAAGATAGGTTTATTGAAATAGATTATTGGCATACCTAGAAATAGGATGTTAAACCTTCTAACATTTTAATTTTAAGAAGGCAATAAACATCCCTTTTTACCCCGACAAGATTGACATAGATCTAGGAATGTATATGCCCTGATCCACAACTAAAATTAATAGTTTCACTAGGAAAATAATGTTATTTTGCATTCTTTAGTCAAAAACACTTTATTTACATTATTATCTGTTTATCTTGCAAATCTCCTTTAAGTGACAAAACTCAAAATTAAATACTTTATTTAGTAGGATTAATCAGGCATTTATAATAGATAATAGTAATTTAGTTATAATTAAGCAGAACAATTCCTTATGTGATCGACAGTCTTCTTTATCACTTTATTACTTGATCGACATGTATAATAACATGTTTAGTGAGCATTCATTAGTTTTTATATCAAAAGAAACATAAGCAATACTATTGCTCTCTAGCTCTATATGTAGCACACCAAAAACCTTATTAATTTAGGCACCATTTCTAGGAAAGTAGCTACATATTATAATTTTAAACTATATTGTTGAACTAGTGTAATTTTAGATCTACTTGAATTTTGTATCTTTATTTTGTAGTTCTTGTTAAAACTTTTTTAAAAAGAAAAATTATTATTTATTTAGTTTTTGTTATTTACTTTTTAGGGCATTATTATTGCATGCTTAGTAGATCTAATAAGAAGCCTTTATTGATTGATTCTAATATAGAAAGGACCCTTACAAAAATTAAAAAAAAAAAAAAAATTTAGAGATATTTAAACTAGTACAAGATAAGGACCATCGTAGACCTCCTAGAGAGTATGCTAACCCTGTAGTAGAAGGAATCGATTAGAGTATGAATAGACCAACTATCTAGGCTATTCACATTGAACTAAAACTTTCCCAAATTCAGATTGTTCAAAATTTTTAGTTTGGGAGAACTTTTATTAAGGATCCAAACCTGTACTTTGCTAACATTTTAAAAATTTGTGTAACATTTAAGTATAATAGTGTCAGTAAAGATACTATTAGACTTAGATTATTCCTATTTTCTCTAAGGGATAAAGCTAAGATGTGGTTGAATTTCCTGCTCCTAGGCTCTAAAACCAATTGTGAGTTTGTACATAAATTTCTAGCAAAGTATTTCCCATATTTAAAAATGGCCATGCTTAGAAATGTTATCACATATTTTGTTGAGTTTGAAGGAGAGTCAATTTATGAAAGTTGGGAGAGATTTATGGAAATGCTTAGGAAATGCCTTCACCATATGGTTATTTAGATTTTTTATAACGGATTGGTAAGATCCCTTGGGTCAATTCTAGGTGCAACAACTGGAGGATCTTTAATGTCTAAGTCATTTGAGGAAGCTTATGAATTAATTAAGGAAATACTACAAATATTTTCCAATGGCATTCTTATTGTGTGAATCCTGAGAGAGTAGCTGGTGTTTATGAATTAGATGCTTTATCTATTTTGAATGCTTAAGTAATTTTAATTTCTAATTAAATTAACATTATTAGAGTTATTTCAGGATCAGGATCATCTATATAATTAGATGAGCAAAACATGAATTCGATTAGTGATAATAGTGCTTAGGGGATTGAGAATGTGAATTTGATTGAAAGACAAAGTAATCCCTATTCTAATACATATAATCCAAGTTGGAGGAACCACCCTAATTTTAGTTGGTCAAATAATAATATTGGTGGTAACAATCAGTCGAATGCAGGTCAATCTAATCAAGGAGAAAATTGAAATCATCCTCAATAACCTGTAGTAAATTCTAGACCTTTGTATCCCCTAGGTTTGAACCAAAATAATCAATTCAAAGAGAAGGAAGAGAATATAATTTAGTTAGGAACCTAATTGTAAAGTTAGGTTGCTTCAATAAAAAGCTTAAAATATCAATTAGGATCACTTACAATCATTTTTAGTAGTATAGCTCATGGAACTTTGCCTAGTAAGACTAAAATTAATCCAAAAGAGGAAGGAAGACAGCATAGTGCAGACCATTTGAGTAGTGGTGGGGATTTATTATAGCCAAAATGACATATCTAGGTAAGTCTGGATGAAGACTATAAAATTAGCATCATTTTGTAGGCAACCTAATTCTATTTCTATATATATATATATATATATATTTGTTTAGTAATTTATATTTTTTGTGTGCTATATTATTTATGAAAGCCATTAATTTTAATTTGACTTAGTTATGAAAAGTTTACTGAGAAAAATCTTCTTTACTAAAAATTGAACTAGCATCTCAACATTAGGTTTTGAAGAGCCATAATGTTTGATTATTAAGCACTGTATCATTCAAAAATAATATTAAAGCTCTAAAGTCTTGCGAAAGTTTTTTAGATTGCATTGTAGTAATGCCATATCATTGAACACCATGGCACAGTTATGCCTTAACGAGCGCCTGAGTGCTATACTATTAAGCGTTGCAACATTTGGTTTGTTATTTCTATAGTGCTGATGGTAGTGTAGTCAATTTGTCATACTTTCATAACTTTTTTATTTTGATGCTTTATTGAGTGCAGCAGTGTTATTACCAATGTTGTAGTGTTAGGTAAAAATTGTTATTATGTTAGTTAAAGCACCGTAGAGGTAGTCTTTATTTTCTTTATAATGCTCTTGCATGTCAAGATTCACTATGTTTCTCTAGTAAAAAAGCTAGCACTTCATTTTTTAAAGCCTATGCCACAGTTCCATATGTCTTGTACCACTTTAACATCTGTCTATTTTACTATTTATCATTTTCTATAATTTTAAGCACCATAATGCTGATTTCTTGAGCACTATAGTGCTCGTGATGTTTATAAATAGGATGTGTATGTTTCAAAATTTCTCCACTTTATTTATACTCTCATTTTACTCCAATTTCTATATTTTCCTTGCTTAAACATTGTGAGAAATGGCCAAAAAATGTTTGGCAATAAGAAGCATGCTTCTTCATCTTTTCATATGAGCAAATTCATCTCTGCTGAGGCTGAGCAAAGGTATGGGGCAATAATGGTTAATAAATAATTGAACTATGAGAGAGGCTTCTAAAACCTGAGTAGACAGGTAATGTAAATGGCAGTAAATTAGGTTTGGAAGCTATTATGTGAGGAAGTTTATACTGTGGTGGTTAATATAGTGAGGGAATTCTTTGCTAATAATACGGAGGATATGGATAATTGGTGTTATATGAGAGGTAAGTGGGTACCATTTATTCCTGTAACTATTAATCAACTTCACAAGCATAGATATTTTGTGTTTAATGAGAACACCCTTTTTTCTAGGGTCTATAATTATAGTGAAATTTTGAGAGTTTTGTGTGAGCCTCATAGTGGGGCTATGTAGAAGATGAGGGAGGACAAAATTACTAATTTTCAAGCATCTTTCTTAACCCAATTATCAAAGCTTAGAAATATTTCATTTCTACATGTTTATTACCAAGCAAAAATATTAGTGAGTTAACTAGAGATTGTGTTGTACTTAATTATGTTATTCAAGTGGTTACACTATTGATGTGGGAAAGGTTATTCACTCTTCTCAAAATTACATTATTGGAGGCACTACTTCAGTGGGCTTGGGGCATCATTCTTTAATTTATGCTTTGTGTGTTAATGCCAGTGTGAGGGTAGATCCTAGTTAAGAATAAAATTTTCCCATTTTAGCCCTCCCCTAAAGAAAAATTGAGAGCTTTAAAAGGTGAGGTGAGAAGAGGGCAGCCCTAGTGATCCTCATTTGACAAGTAGGCCTAGCACCATATTAGTAAGATTTCAAGGACAAATAATAATTTAGTTGAGTAGGTGGCTTAGTTGAGGGAGCAGATGGAGGGTGTGACTTAATTCTGCAAGGAGAGTAGGGAATGGAAAGTTCATTATTAGGGTAGGTAGGAAAATCATTACTATTACATAGCCAAATTTAATGAGGCTTTAGTGGGGTTATTTTGGAGGATCCCTTTTGTGGAGAATCCAGACCTCCTACATTTCCCTATTGCTCAAGAATATAAGTCTTTTATTTAACACATCCTGATTATGATGTGGAGGAGGAGGATTATGATTTAGAGTGATGGGAGTAATTTTTCTTTTTTATTTTCTAGGTATGGTTATTCTTGGTAGGATTGAGAGAGAGAGAGAGAGAGAGAGAGAGAGAGAGAGAGAGAGAGAGAGAGAGAGAGAGAGAGAGAGAGAGAGAGAGAGAGAGAGAGGGAGGAAAGAGTTGATATTGCAGATAGGAGAGAGTATGGATTTTACTACTCTTATTTATAGCTTATTTTATTTTATTTATTTTTCAGCTCTTTTGCTTAGGGGGATCCTCGTGATGTTGTGGTTGAGATGTCATGATAATGATGTTATATTGTGTCTATGAGAGCCATTGTTATTAGCCGATGAGATTATATTTATGGATCTTGGATGGAGATGGATTTGGAGAATAATGGTTCTTACACTAGTTTTCTAATATTTATCCTTAGCAGTTATATTATTATGCCTTTGAGCTTATTATCATTGAATGAAAGGGCATATTTATTTAATGTTCTATTTTTTATTATTCTTGTTCAATTTGTTATTTCTATTTCATTTACATTTGGTTATATTTTGCTCATGCTTCTCTATTGAGTATTATCCTCTACATAGCACTTACACTTTAACTACTTATTTAGCAAAAATAAAAATAGTAATTAAAAATTATCTAAAATTAATTATAACAGTAAAACCCTTAATGATAGATTGAATGAACAATGCTTAATAATTTATAATTTAAAAACTTAATAATTAACTATTATAAATTACTTAAATATTTGGCTTGTTTTGAATTTAGAAACTATACACTAATGCATTGACTACTGAGTTAAAGAATGAGTATTTGAGTTTAAAGAAATGAAGTGTGTAGCTTATATTGTGAAGATCATAGTAAACTTAAATATGAAATTAGTGACTATTAAATCATTACATTAAATAGGGTTGTGGGAGGATGAAAGCTAAACTAATATTAAAATTCATTAAATTTATACTTCACAAGTATAAAAAAGTGAAAAATATGAAAAATCATTAGAGGAAATTTGAAAAATGAAAAATATGAGTTTATTTAAAAATTGGTATCTATTGAAGCTCAAGTCCAAAAGCATCCTAATACTTCAATTAAATAGGACAAGGTAAGAGAACTAATATGTATGATTGTGCACTAATGAACTTCTAATTTAACTACAAGCATAACTAATGCCTATGTAATATATTATTCATTTCTAAAGTTATAAGTTTATTTTACAACTACGCTCATAGTGATAGCTTCAATGTAAGCAATGGTAAGGCTGATTAATGGGATAATTATTATGACCTTTCAAATTAGAATTATAACTTTAATCATTCCAATTTACTTTTTGACGCTGATTTATTATCTTACAATTTAGTAGTGTTAAATTACCAATTTTTATTTGGGTTATTAAACTAATTAATAGGTGATTACACCGTTATTTAACAAGTAAAACATTAAGCAGGGGAAATGTTTTAAGTTTAAATTATGTACCATTTATTTTGTTAAAATTTAGTGAAGATATATTATTTTAGTTATATTCATTTAGGAAAAATTCAAGAGAAGAAAAAAATTTTCAAGTGTTAAATGAGCGCCATAACGCCCATAGATTCTGCATCACAAAGTTGTTATCTACAATGCCGCAGCCCCTAATTCAGACATTATAACATCAACCACTCTAGAATTTAAGGGAAAATCAATGCCTTGGCAGAGCCAAGGTCAGTATCGCAGCCCTCTATAGTGTTGTTGCACTAAAAATGAGCGGTAAAAAACTTCAATCTCATTAAATTGAATGCTGGAGCACCAAGCTTCATGATATCATAGCACTGGATTGCACTTTCATGAACCACAATGCTGGTATTTTAAAGCGTCATGGTGGAGTAGTTACTAAAATGAGGAGCCACACTGACTAATCCAAAAGTCTCATCGATTCAATCATTAACCATGCCAAATCATCATAGCGTCACAACTGAGCAGGCCTAACAATGCCAATTCACTAGTTTGTTTGATACTACCGTGATGGCACTATATCGAGTATCAGGACATGTGATCCAATTTTTACACTTAATATAGATAGTTTTTTTAACTATTTTTTAAGGAGTTTTATCATTTTTAGTGGATTCTTATACTTTTGAGTGTCTTTCTTTAGTTCCACCTTAGAATAAAGTCTAAGGGAGGCTACAAAAATGTAAGATACTCTCATTTCTAGCCAAATCTTTAAGTTTTGGGCTAATGACATAAACACATAGTAAGTACTAATGTAAACTCTTGTGCCTTGAATTAGTTCACAAACATTTTTGATATCTCATTCTTAATTTAATAAATACATGTGTGTAAATAATATTTAGTGTGATATATTTTCTCGACATAGGAATATTGGAAGAAATAAGAGTATTGAAATGGACTGTTGGCATACCTAGATATAGGGTGTTAATCTTCTAGGTTTGCATAAAGATATTATAATTATAAGAAGGCCATTAACCTCCCTTTTCACCCCTACAAGCTTGATAGAGATCTATGAATGTATATGACCTAGTTGTTGAAACATAGAATTCAAGGTTGAGTTTTATATAATATGATTTTTAATGATAACAAAATATTATTGTTATGATTACTGTTTCTCTTAACATACATTGGATATATATCTGGCTATTTTTTGTTTTTATGTGTACTAACATTTCAGAGAAATTATACTCCAGATTGTTGAAGACTTCAAGTCAGAGTAGAATAGAGTTTCATGTAATGTAGTCAGTGATTTCTTTTTTATTTTTTTGATTCTGAGAGAGTGTGATTATAATTGGGTAAATATGCACGCACACACACACACACAGACGGAGAGAGTTAAAAAATATTTTAGATTTGAAAATTTTCCCCCTATTCATACTGTATGATGTTAGTTCATATAGATGACTGACAGTATACGAAATGTGTTTCATACCAGATCATCCAGATGAATTTTACTATTCATACAGATGATATATTAAATCATACAGATGATTGATAGTGTATGAAATAAGCTTTGCACCAGATCATCGAGACAAATTTTATTATTCATATAGACTATCTATTAAATCGTACAGACAACTAATAGTGTACAAAATGAGCTTCATACCAGACTATCTAGACAAATTTAACTATTCATACAGACGATCTATTAAATCATACAGATGACTCACAGTGTACAAAATGAGGTTCATACCAGTTCATCCAGATGAACTTTACTATTCGTATAGATAATCGATTAAATCATACAGATGACTCACAGTGTATGAAATAAGATTCATACCTGATCATCCAGATGACTTGAACTATTCATACATACGATCATAAAATTATACATATGATCAATAGTGTATGAAATATAATTTGTACTAGATTGTCCCAGGATTTTTGAACTCTTCATACACACAATCCACGATTGTACTGTATGATATGACACAGTTTCACTTAGAAATTTTAGTTTATGGATGGTTTTTTTGTGAGTTAAATATATAATGAGTCTTTGAAACTATTTTAACATAGATTTGACTTCGAATTTCTTTTGAGAGTGGACTTAGAGAGTATTAGGAAGAGTGTTTTAGAATTGGAGAGTGAGAGATCTTGTGAGAGGAATTTATGAGGGGATTCACAAGGTTGCCCAACGGTGAGGATCTCTTGCTTGTTCTTCAAAGTTCTTTCCTACTTTCTTGAAGCCTCTTGAAAGAAAATTTTGAAAGGAGATCGGGATCTCTGCCTTCACCAAGAGGGTAAAAAGGGACGTCGATTCTCTGCCATCACCAGGAGGGTAAAAAAAGATGTCGGTTCTCTGTCATCACTAGGAGGGTGAAAAAGAACATTGGTTCTATGCTATCACTATGAGGGTGAAAAAAGATGAGTTGGTACACTGCCATCACTGCCATCACTTGGAGGGTGTAAAAGGTATTAGTTCTCTGCCGCACCGGGTTGGTGGAAGAGAGTTTGTAAAGGCTTCTCCGCCTTGCTGTGGGGGTAAAAGGAGAAATACTATTGAGTAGTGCAATACCTGGAAAAGGAGTCTCCAGGGAGTGGACGTAGGTCTAGTTGGACATGACCACTATAAAATTTAGTGTCTTCTGTTCATTTACTTTTTTATTGCATTTTATTAATTTTGCATTTTTAATTTCTATGGTTGAAAAATATTATTGTGAAAATCCATCATTGTGTTAATTATCTTTAAATTAGTTTTCTATAATATTTAAAATTACCAATTCACCCCCGTCTTGGTTAGCCTTGGGATAATTGTGTTAGGTCTAACAACTTATATGTACTTTCAAGTGGTATTAGAGCACATTTCAAAAATTAAAGTTTAGAATGCTTTTTGAAAAATAATTATGACTAATTTTGGAAACCATAACACTCCTGAAATATATTTGATCACTAGACCACCACTATTTGATAACATTCCTATCTACTTTTGGAAAACCCGCATGTCTACTTTTCTGTAATCACTTGACTATCACATGTGGATGTTAGTACAGGATGGCTATACTACTCCTACAGACTTATTGATGGCATTAGGATTGAAACACCATTTACTGATTGGACATTAGAGGAAAAAGACTTAGCTCAGTTAAATGCAAAAAGTTTAAATAACTTTTTCTGTGCTCTTAAATCTGAAGGCTATATACATATTTCAACATGTAAAACTAGAAAAAAAATTTGGGATAAACTTTGCATTACATATGAAGAAACTAATGAGGTAAAATAATCTAGATTAAACATTTTATTATATGAATACAAACTTTTTTGTATGAAACCAAATGAATCAATCAGTTACATGTATACTCATTTTACACAGATAGTCACCTCATTGCATACTTTAGGTAGGGAACTAAAGAATTCAAAAAAAGTAAATAAAATTTTATGTTATTTACATACTACGTATGATGCAAAGATAACAGTCATTATGGAGTCAAAAGACTTAAATGTATACTCTATTGACAATTTGCTTGGATTACTGATTGCTTACGAGCAAGTAATGACCCAAAGACAGATTGATGCAGGCGACAAGCAAAAGGAGAAGAATATCGTGTTGAAAGTGGATGACTCAAAATGTGATCAATCACTACTTAAGGATGAAGAAGGCATTGCACTCATGATGAGGCAATTCAAAAGACCCCGTAAGAGCATTTGGTACCTAGACAGCTGATGTTCAAAGCATATGACTAGAGATGCAAATTAATTTATAATGCTGGAAGCTAGGAATGGAGGTAAGGTAATACTTGGAGATAATACCACTAGGAGAGTGATAGGTACAAGTATGATTGGCAATAAGAATAATTTATTTATTGAGAATGTTTTATTGGTTGATGGCTTGAAACATAACTTATTAAGTATTAGTCAGCTATGTGATAAGGGCTTTAACATTAAATTTTTACCAACAAGCTGTATTATAAGCCTAAATGGAATTGAAATATTGCATGGAAATAGGGTACACAATGTATACATTCTTGATTTAAATTATGTTAAGTCTTCTTATGCTTTTTGTTTTAAAACTGTCAATGATAAATCTTGGTTTTGACATAGAAGACTTGTCATGGAAGCATGAAAAGATTTAGGAAAATTACCTAGAAAGAGTTGGTTAGAGGAATACCTAAACTAGACTTCACTAAGGATCACCTGTGTGATGCATGTCAACTAGGAAAACAGGTAAAGTCCTCCTTTCATTCAATTAAAGATCTTATAACTAGTAAACCTCTAGAAAACATTCATATGGATCTTTTTGGACCAGCTAGTACTATAAGTCTAGGAGGTAAAGTTTTTGGGTTTGTAATCGTGGATGAATTTTCAAGATTCACTTGGGTCAAATTATTATCTCATAAGAGTGAATCATTTGATGAATTTAGAAATTTCTATACTTGGATTAAGAGAAAGCTAGGGTGTAAAATTTTATCAATTCAAAGTGATCATGGAGGAGAGTTTGAAAATGAAAAATTTTAAGATTTTTGTAAAGAACAAGGAATTGATTACAACTTTTTAGCACTTAGGACCCTTTAGCAGAATGGGGTTATTGAAAGAAAGAATAGAATTTTGATAGAAGCTGCTAGAGCTAGGTTGGCTGAATATTCGCTTTCAAACAATTTTTGGGCTGAAGTAGTTAGTACGGCTTGTTATGTTCTAAATAGGATAAATATTAGATACAAATTGAACAAGACACCCTATAAACTTCTTAAGGGGAGAACACCTAATCTTTCACATTTGCATATTTTTGGATGTAAGGTGTTTATTCATAATAATGGTAAAACTCCTTTAAGAAAATTTGATTCTAAATTTGATGAAGGAATTTTTCTAGGATATTCTATTGTTGGTAAATGTTATAGGGTTTTTAATAAGAAAACTTTGGTAGTTGAGGAGATACACATGCAGTTTTTGATGAATCTGACATTTTAAAAGAGCCTAAGTTAGAAGAAGATCATATTGAAGATATCTCCCAAGGAATTGAAAAGATAAATTTGGAAGAAAGAGTTGGAACAGAAAACACTTTGCCTAGAGAATGGAAATTTTTTAAGAATCACCCTAAAAATTGATTTTAGGTGAACCAAGTGATGGTGTTAGAACTAGGCATGGACTTAGCAGAGAAGTGAATCATTCTACCTTTATATCAATGATTGAACCCACTAATATAAATCAAGCACTTTTGGATGAATTTTGGATTTTGTCCAAGCAAGAAAAATTGAATCAATTTGTTAGAAATGATGTTTGAGAATTGATTGAAAGGCCTAAGGATCAAAGTATTATTGTAACTAAGTGGGTATTCAAAAATAAAATGAATGATTCAGGTGTTGTGATTAGAAACAAGGTAATATAGGTGGCCAAGGGGTATAATCAAATAGAAGGAATTGATTTTGAAAAAGCTTTTGCCCCTATAGCCAGACATGAAGCGATAAGGGTATTACTAGCCTTTGCCTATTTTAAAGGTTTTAAATTATTTTAAATGGATGTTAAAAGTGCCTTTCTTAATGGGGTGATATAAGAGGATATTTTTGTTGAGCAACCTTCAGGTTTTAAAAATTCAAAGTTCCCTAATCACGTGTTTAAATTGAAAAATGTATTGTATGGACTAAAACATACACTTAGAGCTTGGTGTGAGAGGTTAAGCACTTCCCTATTAGAGAGATCATTTATTAAAGGAACTGTGGATACCAATTTCTTTTTGAAAAGGATAAGAGATGACATACTCATTATTCAAATATTTGTTGATGATATCTTATTTGGATCCACCAATAAAAATCTTTTTGATGAATTTTCAAAGATAATGAGTAGTGAATTTGAAATGAGTTTGATGGGAGACTTGAGTTACTTTTTTGGATTTAGCATAAAATAAAATAAGGAAGAAATATTTCTTAGTCAGTTGAAGAATATTAAGGACATCCACAAGAAATATGAAATAGATAATGCTAAACTAGTGAGTACACTAATGAGTTCTTCAGTGTAGTTGGATAAGGACCCTAAGGGAAAATCTGTTGATCAAAAGAAATTTAGAGGAATAATTGGATTATTGCTTTACTTGACTGCTAGCAGACCAGATATCATATTTAGTGTTTGTTTGTGTGCTAGATTTCAAGCTGATCTAAGGGAATCACATCTAAATGCTATTAAGAGAATTTTGAGATATCTTTTGCAAACTCAAAACTTAGGAATATAGTATCCTAGGCATAGCTCCTCTTTTAAAATCATTGGATATTCTCATTCAAGTTTTGTAGGGTATAGGGTTGATCGAAAAAATACTTCTAGAACTTGTCAATTCATAGGAAACTCTTTAGTTTGTTGGTCTAGCAGAAAATAGAATTCAGTTGCCCTATCTACTGCTGAAGTAGAATACATTGCCTTAGGTAGTTGTGTAACACAGGTTCTCTGGTTGAAATAATAACCTATGGATTTAGGATTCTCAATTGGTATTATTCTAATTTTCTATGATAATACAAGTGCCATATACATATTAAAGAATCCTATCCAACACTCTAGAACCAAGAATATAGACATAAGACATCATTTCATTAGAGATCATGTCACCAAAGGAGATATATAGCTATATCATGTAGCTATAGAAAATCAACTTGCAGATATTTTTAGAAAACCATCGGCTTTTGAAATGTTTAACACTTTAAGAACTAGATTAGGTGTGATTGATATTCATGCTTAAAAACTATAATTCTACAAATTGGACTTGTAATGTAATTCATGTACGTTGATGTGGTGTTTGTTCTTTGTCTAAATTTCATTAGTGTTTGAATTTTCCTTTATTTGTGTTTGTCTTCTATTTTGTGTTTATTTTTTTTGTTAGTATTATTTTTCTTTGTTTTCATTTTTGCATTTCATGGATCTTAGATGATTTATTTTTGGGAAGGAGTTTTGTTTATCAAGTCTAAAGTTACTTTTCCATTCGTACTGTATGAACCACTTTCAAATTGTATGAATTCAATAGACTATATATGATATTTTCTTGAGTTGAGTAGATGAAAATGAGATTTTTGTTAGCATATCATACTATATGATGACATCATCATCTGTACGATACATTATTTTTTATCTGTATGAAGTTATTTTTGAAGATCGAACGTACAAAATCATACTTTGTCTATATGATCCAGTTGTTAGTTGGCATGTGGACGAACTGAACCGTTTGGTACAAAAATTATTACTGATCATCCCAGATGAACAAGTGTTCATCTGTATGATCGATTCAATAAAAGATTCGTACAAAATGATGCCTCATAAATTATGTTTACAAAAAGTAATTTCATCATATTCACTTTTTTTACCGTTTATCTTCATATGTATAAAAATTATTTCATACTGTATAAAATCTTGATCGTCTGTATGATCATTATTTTGTACTATATGATTGGGGCCATTTCATTAAATTGAAACCATTTCATTGGAGTTTCATATTCACTTTTGCTTTCAAACCTTTTTTCTATGATTAAATGGCAAGCTCTGGCAGCAAACGAGCTCGGCACTCTTGAGGATGTTTATCTCGGTCCACTCAACTTGATGAAAATTTTCTATCCATAAAGAATGAAGAAGTGTACCAATGCTACTTTGAGGCTAAGATAACTTCTTATCATCTTCTTATTCAAGAAGACAAACTTTTCAGTAATGCTTCTCTTTGAATCTACCCAGTTCGCTTTTATCCTCACTTTAATTCGTGCTTTCCACTCCGACACCTTCCTTTACTTCCTAGCCAATTTGAAAATGTGGGAGAATCACATAGCCATGTCTTCTTATGTTCTTATACAAAGAGTAGAGATAACTAAAGAAGATTTTGGCACCTACCTTCACCTGAGAACTAAGGGTGTAAGGGCACACACCATGACCTCTAGAGAAGATTTCGACTGGTATACTATAAATTAAATCCTTAGGGGTATACCTACAGTCTATCATCAATCCCGTGTATATACCCTAATCCAAAATACCAGGATCATCCAGCATGTATTGAGAACTTCAATCATTGCTAAAGTTGGTGATCGAATTTTCATTACTCCCTTACTTTCTTTAGTCACATATCTTATCATGACCAACACTCCAATCGATGAAGCCTAGTTAATTCTGGACTACATCAATAATCTAACTGACATTAGACTTTCTACCACAAAAAGAAAGAAGAATGTGGCTTTAGGATACCTTATAGCCTATATCTTAGAGAAAAAATATAATTTGATTCATCCTGACCCTCCAAACAATTATCCAATCTACTTCACTGATGCTTCTTTTTGTTCACTTTTATCGGGATGAAGAAGGTGAGGGAGGTGAAATGGGAGGAGAAGAACAGGTTCCAGCTCCTGCACCTGCACATGCTCCTAGACTTGACCAGCATTTCTATCAAGAAATGGTCCAGCGGTTTGATCGACATGAGTCCCACTTTGATTAAAGGTTTGATCATTTTGAGACTCGCCTTGACTAGAAGGATGCTAGACATATTGAGGATATGGGATGGATAAAAGGACAGTTTGACATGCTCAACAATCAAGTAGCTAACATTAGTGGCAACTTTAATATTTTCAATCAACCCAGTCACCTCCAGATCAGGATCCTCTAGAATACTAGTTTTCTATGTCTCTAGTAGTTGATGTTTTTTTTAGTCTTTTAGTTTGTTTCGTTGATGTTGTTCTTATTTTAGTTTTTCTGATTGTAGTGAATGTCGTGTGGATGCTTGTTTGTTTTTAATGTATTTACTGTTTATTTCAATTTAAACAAAAATTTATGATATTTCTCTTATGTTGATGTTTTAATCGTCTCTCAGTACATCCATCAATGGCTCTCTCTACTCTCTGCTCTAAGGTGATTCCAAGGAAATTTAGGGCTCTCTTTTCTATATTTGTATTTCTTCATTTCTGGCTGATTTCGTTTTGCTTCTAGGTTGTTCTCGTGTTTTTTTTTGCTCATTCTTCTTCTTTGTTTTTCTTTTCAATTTTTTTTTTGTTTTCGTTGTCGTGAGTTTGGGTTTTGTGATTTGTCAGGAGATGTTGACACCGTCGCCATCTATCCCTCCTCCAGCTGTGCTTTCGAATGGCAAGTCTCATTCGTTGAAGGAAGTGTTAGCTAGTTTGTCTACTTCTTCCACCAAATTTCCCTTTATTCACTCTTCTTTCAAAGGATATCCGGCTTTGTTGATTGAGGATTTAGTCATTTTCTTGCTTGCTACTCCTTTTACACTCACTTTTGTGGGGAAGTTCATGCTTAAGCGGCCTAACTTAGATGTCATTCTTAAGTTCTTTTTGAATCTGAAATTGTCTGGATCATTTCAAGTGGGTTTGTTGGATTCCAGGCATATAGCAATTTAACTGAGCAATGACTTGGACTATAGCCGTATCTAATCTAGGAGGTCCTATTACATACAGGGTTGTCGAATGAGATTGCTTAAATGGTCTCCTGATTTTGATGTGCATGAAGAATCTACCATAACTCCAGTGTGGATTTCTTTTCCTAATCTCTGTTTACACTTTTTTCAATTCTCAAATTTTATTGTGTTTGGCCTTTATTTTTGGTAAACCGTTACAAATTGATCAAGCTACAGCATCCATTTCATGGCCGTCTGTAGCTCGGGTGTTAGTTGAATTGGACATATTGAAGAAGCATCCCAATGAGGTCTAGATTGGTTTAAAAATTAATGGCTATTTTCAAAAGTTGAATTCAATAATTTATCTATTTTCTGCTCTCACTCTAAGATGCATGGTCATGGTTTAGCTGCTTATTATAAATTACATCCACATCTTCAGAAAGCTAAGGAATCTACTAGTCTGTTTCATAAAAGTGAATTAATTTCAGTTGAATTGGATACTTCTACTCATAATAATGATGGTAATATGATTAATGTTTCTCAAGTGCAAGATCATATTAATGAGACCTTAAACTTGGACTCTCTTCAGGTGGAACCGAATCCTATTAATGAGGATGAGTTGGTTCAAGGATAGAAAGTTAATCTTAAAAGGATAGGAAGTTAATCTTAACTCTATCTCTTCTATTGATATTGATTCTCATAATGTGATTGACCAAAATATTATTTTTAATCCTAATAACGTTTCCCTTCCTGTTGAGCCTCTTGTGGATGATGGATTGGTTAATAACATTGTTGTGGAAGAGGAAATTGTGCAAACTAATGTTACTACTCAGGATACTATCCAAACCACAGTGAAAAAGATAGGTGATACTGTTGTGAACAAGGAAACCAATGAAGAAGGTGATGTGTTCTATAAGGAAAGAGAATTACCTCTTTCTAGGGGTCACTCAGGTATAATTAATGAAGGTAAGTTTCCTTTGAATGATCATTATCATAGTGATTCTTTTACTGACACGGAGGATTTGGATATGTCTACTAAATGTTTTGTTAGAGATGATAATGATACTAGTTTTACCAAGGGCCATGGTCGGAGAGGTAGAAAGAAAAAAACTATTTTTCTACATTCTCCTCGCAACACCCAATCGCATACTTCTCATTAACATTGTTTTATGTTTAACGCCATTATTTGGAATGTTAGGGGCATTGGTTGCTCTTCCTCTAAGCTTTTTTTTTTGAAGGAAATGCATCAAGATTGCATTATTAAGAAATAAGGGCAAACAAACTACAATCCCAAGGCATTAGATTCCTCCTTTAACAACTTCATAAATTGAGGAGGAATCTTATTCATACTACAATCTTCCCAAATAAATGAACTAAAAAGAGCATAGTTAGCACATAAGTTGGCTAACTTATTACATTTTCTAGGGATAGAATTAAAAATAACATGGGTGAACTCCCTAAAAGAGATGCCATCTTCCAACCCTTGGTCAGCAGATTCTTGCGCCCCTTGAAGAAACTTGATAATATTTACATTATCTCCTTCTATGATGATCCCCTTGTATTTGAACATCCAATCTTTGATCACCTCCTTGATCGTTTGAGTAGCCACCAACTCCAAAGTAGAGACATCCCAATGAATACAAGATTTGCTAAAAGCTAGCAAGAGTCTTCCTTTGTGGTCACGGAAAACTCCCCCTACCCCTCCAATGTATGAAGGAAATAGAGAAGCATCAACATTCACTTTAATCCAATCAGGAGGGGGAGGATACCAATACTCATTAGACAACCTTAGTGGTTGGTTAGTACCCAGCTTTCCCGAGTATTTTGTACCAAAGACCGAAATTTAGGCAGAACTCATTGCATTAGCTGCAATGAATAAGGAGCTATCATCTTTCCCCTTATGAATTATCTTATTCCTTGCTTTCCAACTTAAAAACACCGCATTACAATACAGATTTTTAAGAATGAGATCTTGTTTAGACAACCACCTGCAACAATCATCAAATGAATCAAGAGAAGGGAAGTAAAACCCCCACTTAGATAGATAAAGTAGAACTTCTTGAAGCTTCTTGCACGTCACCACCAAATGTTGAATGTCTTCTATACCATGGCATCCCCTTGGGCAAGCTGATTCCTTTATTAATTTTCTTTGAGACGAGAAGTAGAAAGTAGGGAACCCATTATGAAAAATCTTCCACCAAAACACCTCAACTCTCAGATTCAACTTGGCTGATTTAATCCAATGCCAATAAGGGGTATAGTCTTCATTATGCATAGAAGCTTCAAAAGCTAGAGCTGAGATGGATTTCCCAAACAATTGATGAATTAATTCCAATCTGTCCTCCTCCTGATTCAGATAGACTTGAACTTGGGAGATTAAATTCACCAATTCACTCCCCATAATCTTATTGAGTTGTTCCTTATTCCAACGGTTATTAGAAATAAATTCCCTCACCAAGAGATTATTCCAATCTTCAGCTATGATAAAAGTTGGCCATTTGCTTAGACTTTTATCCAAAACCCAAGTGTCAAAGAAGAAATCAGTTGACTCCCCATTGGCTAAACTCCATTTACATATCGGTTCCAGATGTTTAGCTCCGTCCTGAATGATTCTCCAAGCACAAGAACCTACCTTCTTCCCCATGCCATTGACAGCCTTCCTTCTATATTTCGGAAATAATACTTTGTGCAGCAATGAATCCTTGTCTTGAACATACCTCCAAGCTATTTTAGCTCTCAAAGGCCCTGTTTTACTGCTGCAAGAATGCAGGGCTCTCCCTCCCCAATGCGAAGGCATACACATGACCTTCCAGCACACATAATGCATTCCAGGCCTACCACCTGATTTGTTCCATAAGAAGCTTCTACAAATTTTGTCAATCTCATCAAGGATGCCTTTAGGAACCAATGAATTTGTACAAGGAAAGATGGTGTAGGAAAGCAAAACAGTTTTGATCAACAGAATTTTTCCTGCAAGAGAGATGAATTTACCTCCCCATATGTTTATCATCTTTAAATCTTTATCAATTAAAAATTGAAAATCCTCTCCAATCAGCCTTCTTAGAGCAAGTTTCACCCCATGATATTTCATTTCCTTAACTGATTTGAACCCCATAAGCTGAGTGATAGCTTTCTTGCTCCTTCTCTTGACAGAATTCCCAAACAGCATGCAGGATTTGTTATTGTTGATCCTTTGTCCAGTCCATCCTATAAACTTGGTTAAAATGTTTTTAATTTCCTTAATTGCATTCATCCTAGCTTCAGAAAAAATTATGACATCATCCGCATAAAACAAGTGCGAAATCCTTGGCCCATTTGCATTAATTTGAATACCAATTTTATCCCCTTTATTTCTAAATACATTAGATAACAGTTGAGCACAAAGAATGAATAAGAAAGGAGATAAGGGACAACCTTGACGAAATCCGCTTTTAGCTAGAATCCACTTAGACATGTTGCCATTTATCAATAAGGAGAATTTAGGATTAAGAACACATTCCAAAACCCTCTTAGCAAACTTATTCGGGAACCCAAAGTAATCCAAAGCTTTGCCCAAGGTTGACCACCCCATTGAGTCGTAAGCTTTTTCCATGTCGATTTTGAAGAAGACTAGGCCTTTAGATGATTTGGAATGTCTGAATTTTTGAAAAACCTCTTGAGCTAATAACACATGATCGGTTAAAGATCTCCCTTTCACAAAAGCTACATGTTCTTCAGAAATCAGTTTTGGAATGAAAGAATACATTCTATTCATAAGCACCTTTGCCACCACCTTGTATATAGTGTTGCATAAACTAGTAGGTCTAAAATTGGATGGAGTCAATGGGTTATTCACTTTAGGAATAAGCACTATAATAGTTTCCTTCCATTTTTCATTCATAACTCCCATATCAAAGAAATCTTTTATAGCATTCCACACATCAATTTTAATAATATCCCAATAGGTTTTGAAAAAGGAATATGTAATTCCTTCGTTACCTGGGGATGAGTAGTTTCCTCCATGCATGATAACATTCTCAACTTCCTCAAAGGAAATGGATTTGGACAACATAATTTTATCATCTTCATCTAAGCACCTCCACAGTTTGGGCCAACCTTCCAGGTTACATCTCCTCTCTTTCCATTTATCTTGAAAGAATCTTATCAACTCTTCTTCAATTAGCAATTGGTCTTCCACCAAGTCTCCTTCTTTGTTTTTAATATTTACAATGAGATTTGAAATCCTTCTAGCCGAAGCAAAGGAGTGGAAAAATTTTGAATTGCAATCTCCCTCCTCCATCCATTTAATCTTGGCCCTTTGCCTCCACCATGTATCCAACCGAGCTAAGGTAGAGTTGAGTTCCCCTATCTTAACTTTGAGAGTCCAGCTGTCCTCCTCCATTAGACCTCCATCATCTTCTTCTTTAACTTGTAACTCTTCAATTTCTTTCATTAGGCTTTCCTTCAATTGAACTAAATTAATATGCTTGGCTTTGCTCCAATAAAAAAGAGCCTTCAAGGATTTTTCCAACTTGAAATTCAGAATATGGGACAAACTAACTAGAGTCCTTTTCGACCATACTCTCCTTACCACCGCAGCTGAAGCTTTATTGGAAGCCCACACATTTTCATACTTGATCATTCTGTTAGGAACTTTCTGAAACTCCTGAAGATTAAGAAGAATTGGACAATGATCTGAAGCAATCCTTGCCATATGCCTGACCACCAATTTATGAGAATAACTCAAGGCAACTGAATTCACAAAACATTTATCCAATCTCTCCAGGATCCTATCCAATCTTGATTTGTTATTACACCAAGTGAATCTTGGTCCAATATAATTAACTTCATGCAAATCATTAGCAGATATGAAAGAGTATATTTCCTTAGAACCAAGAGAAAAGCAAAATCTCTTACCTCCTTTCTTTTCTTCTTTAGAGAGGAGACAATTAAAATCCCCTCCAATCACCCAAGGCTGATCTATAGAAGAGAAGAACTCCAATCTTTCCCAAAGCCTCCTTCTCCTATACACATCCTTACTTCCATAAATAGAAGCAATCCGCCATTTACCTATATTAGGAACCTCAAAGTCACCAATTACAAATTGGGTAGAGGAATCCAACAAATGAAAATTCCCAACACTCGATTTCCATAACATCAACAGCCCTCCTGACAGCCCCTCAGCCGGAACTTGGACAAATTCCCAATCAGAACCAATCAACATATCAAAATCCCTTCTTTCCATATTAGTGATCTTGGTTTTCGATAAACCAATTAAAAAAACCGCATACTTACTCACTACCTCCTTAAGGAATAGAGAAGCCTTCCTCTTCCTAGCTCCCCTACAATTCCAAAAATAAATAGAAGACATTTAATGAATACCAGGGGAAGATTTCCCGCTTTCTCTCTACTTTCTCCATCCACCCTCCTATTCCTTAAAGCCACATTGATAGGACCCAGCCCTTTGAGTTGCTTTTTACCTTTTTTCTTTGTCACCAACAATTCCTCACCTATGCCATTCATCTCCTCAAGAGAATTTACCAATTTACAATTCACAGGAATCTTGCTTCCTTTATTCACCTCCTCCAAGTTTACTTGGGGATCACCACCAACCTCTTTAGTAGAAAGAATTTCCCCTTCTTCCATTACTCCTTCTAAAATACTGAACTTATTGACATTATCAGGAGAAGAAGGCAATTTGAAATTGTTGTCAACATAATTTTTCACAACACCTGACCTTGCATAAGGAACCTTTGGAGAACCCAAACCAACCTCCATATTGGGAGGTTCACTCAAAACTGGAATTTGAACTTCTGTTGTCACCTTTGATTCAGGAGCTGTCTTCATTTTAGTACCCAAGGATAGCCTATCCAAACTAGCTACCTTGATACCCACATTTTCTACTATGTTTTGAGCTGGTTCAATATGTTTCTTTTCCTTCTCATCATTGAAATTGCTTTGTCTCTGGAATCTCATGTTGTTCCTAAAATACTTTCTACGATGGTTAAGTACTAACCAAGGCCCATAGCCCTTATCTTCCATAGAGTGAACTCCATTATCCTTGTCCATAATACCATCTCCTTTTAGAGGAAGACATGAGTTATCAGTTTTCTATTTCAAACCACCTGCAGCCATCTTAATTGCCGGGCAATCAACCTTGCTATGCCCTATCAACCCACATTCATAACAGAAAATAGGGAGTCTTTCATACTCTATTTTTTGATAAAACCTCCCAGAAGAGCCCTCCACCCATACTCCTAGTGGAAGCTTGCTATCAAGATGGATACGTACAAAAACTCTCCCATATTCGCTTTTCCCCCATTGCACCAAATTACCATCAATCAGATAAGGTTTCCCTACCATAGAAGCTATTCTACTGATGTTGATTTCATCCCAACATTGAAGAGGAAGGTTAGGCAAATGAATCCAAATAGGAGCTGTAAGCCCTTTCAGTGAGTCAGGAGAGAACTCAGGCGTCCACCTATCAATACCAATGATTAGTCCTCTTATGTACCAAGACCCATTAGATAGAATAGCCTCCAAAGGCTCTTGTTCAAAAAATGAGCATAGAACCCAACCCTTACCAAGCATTGTGAGATGGAATTTTTCGAAAGGAGACCATTGTCTCCTGATTTCTGAGCTAATCACATTTAAAGGAGCCTCACCACCAAATACTTTAATCACGATAGACTTAGAAAGTTTATTAGAATTTTCCAATTCTTTTTGAACGTGCAACTTAACTATGCTGCCATCTTCTGAAATAAAACTTCCCAAATCCAATCCTGATACATTGATATTATCTCTTTTCTTCCAAGCATTCTGTTGAGGGTAAACTTCATGTCGGACAACAATTGAGTTAGATTCCCCACAAGCTCCCAAATTCGCAAAAACCCCACTACAAACAAACTCTAAATCAGAGTTGTTATTATCAAATTTATTTCCATTTGCCTAATTAGCATTGTAAGACGAAGACTTAGCGCATTTCTCTGATACAGCCGGAGACAAAATATTGTTATGAAAACCATTGTTGGCCGAACTTAGGGAATTTGCATTTATCTTACTGTCAAGGATAGGGATTGCACTTGAATTCCCAAAATGATTAACAAAGATTTTCATACTAGAAGAAGAAGCCCCCGGGTCAGGAGAAAAGCTGTTCAATTTCGCATAACCAGGTCCCTTACAGTCTGAATCCTTAACCACCTTCTTACCTTTACCTTCTACATGATTAGTCTTATCGGGCTGACGTTCATGAGCCTCAGAGATAACCAGCTTGCCCTTAGCTCTTCTTCAATGATCATCATTCACCAAAAGGTCTAAACCAGGATCATCTATGCCCTCCGAGTTGAAGGATGGACGGCGGCCGGCCGCCGCCATCTTCTAACAACCTCCCAAAGGAGAAGACAAAATAACCGTCAAGTCGAAAATTCAAAAATCCCGCACCTTCTCTCTCTAGAATCCCACACCTTAAAAATATTCTTCTATTATGCCGTATCTTTAATGTTTCGCTTCTTGTCTTACTTGAGCCTCTTATCACTTCTGGTAAGTTAATTAGTACTGCTAAATTTTTGGGTTATCGAGCATGTTTGAAGATTATAAAGTAAGATTGATTACTTTATTAATCAACTCAGTCGGACCAACTTATACCGATCTCATGGACAGTGCCATAAATTTAAACAATCCACAAATATGGGAATCCGTCATTAGAACTCTAATTCTAGGATTTGATCTATGTAGACAAAATACTAATATGCAATATCAGAAGTAGATGGAGACTTTGGAGACTTTTACAGAAGCACTCTTACAAATATATCACTCGCATATATTTCTTCCACACACTACAACAGGCATCTAACCCTCCATAGTCAAGTAACTTTTGGACTGGCCATTGTTGAAATGAACGAATATATGAAAGATTAAGAGAGATGTGGATCATATAAAAGCCAGGAGTATAGATTTTACAAGAACATCTTAGGCAGCCTTTCTGAATATAGAGTTATTTTATGGTGTAGGAGATTTCTGAGATAGCTTCATTGGTTAAATATGCTAATACTATTTCTTTGAAATAACATATTAGTATTTTGTCTACTTGGATCAAATCCTAGAATTAGAGTTCTAATGAATTTTGTAAAATTATAAGGATTATCTCCTAATTGTCTTAAAGTTTCAATTTCTCCGGCCTTTTTTACTTTTGCTTCATTGTAAATGTTTGCAGCTGTTTCTCCTAATAATGTTTCAAGAAAAGCAAACATATGTCCTACTCCTTGTTTGTCACTATTGGCCCAAGCTCTTATGCTTTGTTTAATGTTTTTAATAAAATTTGGGTTTTTTGGAAAGATTCTGTTAGGGTTGACATTATTGGTGACTTTAATCAAGGTTTTCATTGTAATATTGAGAGTTCTAACCTGTAATGTTGTGTTTCTTTTATTTATGCTGCTTCCTCTCATTGTACTAGAAAGATTTTATGGAGCCAAATTACTCACTTTCATAATATTTGCAATCTTCCCTGGCTTGTGGGAGGAGACTTTAATACCATTGCTAACCCATCTGAGCATATAGGGGGCTCTCTCTCTATCTATCATTCTATGGAGGATTTTAACAGTATGATTTTGGATTGTAACCTTATTAATATTGGTTTCTCTGGTGATAATTTTACTTGGCATCATGGGAATTTATGGCAAAGATTAGATCAGGTTTTATTTAATGACTATTGGCTGAACTCTTTTGAGTCTACTAATGTTAATCATCTTAGCAGGACCCTCTCTAATCACTCACCTCTTCTTATTAAACTTAAGCCTAAATTGAGGGATTTTCTTTCTCAATTTAGATTTCAAAACATGTGGTTACTTCATGATTCTTTTATGTATGTGGTGATGGATAATTGGCTTACCCCTTTATATCCAGATAATAATATTTCTGGTATGAGAAGATTATGGTATAAGCTGAAAAGACTTAGGTTTGTTCTTAATTTGTGGAATCATAATGTTTTTAAGAATATATTTTTTAACATTTTAATTATGGAAGATAAGGTGAATTTTTAGGAGCTCAATGCCAATTATTTTCTTCTGAAGCTAACTTTTGTTTATTGAGAGAGGCTAAAGATGGGCTTTATAAATTTCAAGCATAGGAGGAAATGTTTTGGAAACAAAAAGCAGCTGTTAAACAGCTAGTTGAAGGCAATAATAATACTAAATATTTTCATGCCTTGGTTAAGTGGAAATGCACTATCAATTGTATTCATAAAATTAATCGAGTTGAGGGTTCTATTACTAAGAATGGTGCTGAAATTACTAACTTAGCTGTCCAACACTTTCAAAACTATCTGAATAAAAATTTTCAACCTTCTACTATTGATAATCCTCATATTATTCCTACTCTTATTTCTCATGATGATAATATTATTTTGTCTAAGTCCCCTTCTTTTCAGGAAGTTAAAGATATTATTTTTGGTATGAACCCTGACTCGATGGCTGGGATGGATGGTTTCACGACTAAGTTTCTCCGAAAAGCTTGGCATATTATTGGTAATGATCTCTTTTATGCTATTATTGACTTCTTTGATGGTAATTATATTCCTAAGTTTTTTACTACTACGTCTATTGTGCTTATTCCTAAGAATAATTCTAATACTTCTTGGAATGATTTTAGACCTATTAGTCTCTGTACCTTTTATTATAAACTGATCTCTAAAATTTTGATGACTCGTTTAGCGATCTTTCTGCCTAAGCTGATTTCCCTCTTTCAAATGGGTTTTGTCAAAGGCCATACTATTGCTGATAATATCCTCTTGGCTCAAGAATTTTATCAAGATTTGGATGTTAAAGTTAGGGGTGGTAATATGATTTTGAAACTTGATATTGCAAATGATTGTGATAATATTGATTGGAATTTCCTTTATGATATTATGAAGTTATTTGATTTTGACTTAAACTTTATTAGTCTCACTAAGCTTTGTATTGAAAGCCCATATTTTTCTATCATTCTTAACGGTAAGACTAATGGTTTTTTTAAGGCTTCTCATGTCCTTAGATAGGGTGATCCCATCTCTCTGGCTCTTTTCATTATTGCTATTGATTACCTTTCTAGAGGGCTTGCTGATCTCTTTGAGAAGTATCCTAGCCTTTACTTTAAAACTTTAGGTGGGTTTCATATTTCTAACTTATGTTTTGCGGATGATTTTATTATTTTTACTAATGCCTCTTTGAATAGGATTCATAGATTAATGAGGTTTTTTCAACAATTTGAATTGGTGAGTGGTTTGGCTCTTAGTAAACATAAATGTGGTTTTATTTCTGCTAAGAAAGTCCCTTTGGATCGTATTGTGGCTATAAAGAATTTAACTGGTTTTAATCATATTTGTTTGCCTTTAAAGTACCTTGGAGTGCCTCTTTATAAGGGTAGAAGGAAATCATTTCTTTTTGATGAACTAATTACGGTTGTGCAAAATAGACTATTTTCTTAGGATTATAATTTTTTAAGCTTTGGTGGTCATTTAACACTTATTAAGAGTGTCCTTTGTTCTATCCATGTTTATAGTTTTCAAACTTTGTTTCCTACTCAGGATGTGTGTAATAGGATTGATAAAATTTTCAATAAGTTTTTTTTGAAAGGGGCTAGTAGCAGTTCGAAAATCCATTGATCCTCCTAGAATAAATGCTGTGGCACTCTTGATGAAGGGGCTCTGGGTTATAAATCTTTGAAGGATTTGGCTTACTCTTTTTCTTTTAAGTTATGGTATAATTTCATGTTAACTTGAGCCTTTGGGCTAAGTTTATGAAAGCTAAATATTGTGGGGGGAAGCATCCCACCTTGTGTTGTTTTAGTAAAGGTAACTCTAAAGTTTGGCATCGTCTTTGTAATGTGAAAAGGGCGGTTGAGCCGTCTATTTGTTGGGGCCTGGGTGGTGACAATACTTTCTTTTGGCAGGATAGTTGGTTGGGAGGCCAATCCATTGATTCTGTATTTAGTACTTCCTCTAATGCATCTGTGAAGGTTAATTATTTTTTTACTAATAATGGTTGTGATGTGGAGAAACTTTCTAATGTTTTGCCTAATTTTCTTATTCAACAAATTTTGCAAATCCCTTTGAATATTAATTCTCTTGAAGTTCAGCTTTGTGCCTTAACTAAAGATGGTAATTTTAGATTAAAGGATGCCTGGCATTCCTTTAGAGCTAAGAAAGAGCCTTCTAAGATTTTTAAAATGATATGGCATAAAAGTATTCCTTCTACGATTTCGATTTTTGTTTGGCATATTTTATATAAGTTTATCCCTACGAATGATAATTTGATTAAATGAGGTTTTATCCTTCCTTCTAAATGTCAATGTTGCTATCGTATGGACAATATGCATCATGTTTTTGCCTCTGGTTGTTGTGCTATGAAGGCTTGGACATATTTTGATGATATTTTGCACTTAAATTGCTTTAATGCTAATGCTTCTATTAATTCTTTACCGAACTGCTGGTTTGTTAATTCCAAAGGTCATATCAGGAATGTTATTCCTTCTCTTATCCTTTAGTTTTTATGGTTGGATAGAAATAATTTTCATTTTAAAGATAAGATTAGGGCCCTCTTTTTTGCTAAGTTACTTTCCGCTAATAATTTTAATAACTATCTCATTACTGCAGTTGACTTTGAGATTAACCTGGATGGGGATATTTTTCATAATGTCCCTAGAAGTACCTCTTTGATGAAGCCTCTTGTTAATTTTTGTAAGGTTAATGTGGATGCTATTAACATTAATTCTAGGGTGGGCTATGGTGGTGTCATCAGAGACTCTAATGGTGAATGCATTTTGGGTTTTGTGGGTCCTCATTATAATTGTGATATTAATGTTGCTATCACTTTTGCTATCCTCTATGGTTTAAGGCTTTTTCTCTCTCTTGATTACCTTAATATTATGGTGGAGTTGGTTCTAATTATTATTTTCAGTCATTTATTTTGAGGGATGATAATGTTTGTTCTTCTGATTTGTTTTACATGAGGAGGAACATTAAGAAGTTGTTGAGTATGTTAATATGCTCTTTTTCTATTATTGAGGTGGAGGGCAATGCATGTGCTAATGCCATTGCCAGGTGGGGATGTGGGTTGGATTCCATGGCAGATTTCTTGGGTTCTAATTTCCCTCTTCTTGTTAGGGGTCTTTTAAATTTGGATAAGATTAGTGTTCCTTATGTTATTCCTTAAGGTGGATGTGTTCTTATGTTTTTTGTTTGTTTCTTGGTGGTGCTTTGTGCTATTTACCTTCTCGGTTGGCTGGGTTTTTTGCACATCCTCTAGGTTACTTGTGGTCTTCCTATCTACGAATTTTAGTTTATTAATATGGTTGTTCACTCTTCAAGTTTTGTTATTTTTGTGGATCCTGTGGTTATGCAAGTTGTATGCCTGTTTTTCGATTTATGTATATGCTAAGAACTGTTGGAACAGGCCTTATAGGAGCAATGATTGGAAATGTAATATTGATGATTATTACCCATTGTGCTGCTCGTTTACTCCCTATACTGCCTATATTCGATATTTTAATTCCTCTCAAGCTTGGCATCTGTGTTGGGTTGACATAGCTGTCACCATTGTTGGGCTCCTCTATTTTGTTTTTGAGCAGTTATTTCCTTTGCCTCTGATCTTTAAGGTTTTGGTTATGTTAAGCTTCATTGTTTGCTGGGTTTCTTGGTGGCAGGTTAGTGTTGGTAAGCTGTTGCCCTTAGTAGCCATGTGGCTCTCCTCCTATTCCAGTTACTTATTCTTGTGCAAGTCTATACCGTGCCTGGAGGGTTTTGGGAGTAAGCTGGAGTGGCACTTGGGTTCTATTAATGTGATCAAGGTTGATACCTTAGCTCTTTTGGTTTCTTCCTTAATGGTTTGCAAGTATTATTAAGTGGGATTTATGGTGTTTTATATCTTGGGATTTTTGTTATTGGGCTATGGCTATGTGTTTTGGTGTCCCCTTTGGGTTGTATCTGGTGGCTTTCGGATTTATGGCTCTTCATGAATCTCATTTGATTTAATTATAATATTGAACTCTGGCCTTTGTTTTGTTGCCACTATAAGTTTAATTTATTTACCAATGGTATATCCTGCTTGTGCTTGTTTCCTCTTGTTACTGTACTATCTTTGCAGGAAATTTTGTCTAATGTCCTATGGCCTGGGGGCTTTTTTAGGAGAAAGACGCATATCAAGTTCATCTCAATATTTTTCTCTTTTTTTGAGTTTGGTCGACTTGCCACACTGTTGAATGCTCTTAGGTTTATTTGTACTTGTGCTAGTAGAGACCTTGAGCTCGTAGATTCTTTTTTGCCTTTTTTTGTAGCTCTTTTGAGCAGTAGTGAGCTCGAGGTCACTTTAAGGACCTTGTAATTTTTTTTGGAATTAACACGTAAGCCGCTACAGCAGGTTTTCCCCCCAAAAAAAATCATCTCTTGAGTTTCTTTTGTTAAAATTAATACTGTTGATTTAAGATACTTTAAAATATTTTGCACAACAACTTATTTTCCTAGCAAAATTTCAATTCTTAATTTTTTAAATCAAATTGGTATTAGATGTAGCCAAGGAGATCATCTTCAATCTCAATCTTCTAGATATTTATCTTATAAGTCAAATTGTTGCAAAATGTAAATATTATTTTTCTGTTAATTTCTTGTTCAATGTGTTGATTTTTTGTTAATTATTGGATTTTCTTTAAACTTTGTTGATATTTGAAAGAGCAAATTTTAAAAAGCTACACAAAGCATGCCAAAATTATAAAGATGTGTAATGTTCACCAAAATTAAAAAGAGGCACAAATCTAGCCTAAACTAAAAAGATGCACAAAATGTGCCAAAAGTCTGAAAAGATGCGCAATAGTCGCGAATCAAAATATTAAATAGAAGTTTGTGTCGTTCCTATATATCTCTAAATTGTAAAAAATCCATACATTCAACAATAATATCAATTGAATTTGAACCTGATTGATCTTTACTTTTTCATTTTTGCAATAATTAAATATAATTTGATATATCTAGAATCAATATTAAACCTGGTTGACTTGTCTTATCTTAATTGATCTTGGATTTAAAAATGAGTCTTCTTTTTTTAGCATCAGGATTTTAAGGTTGTCTTTGCCAACTATTTTAAATACTCTTTCTCATTGGTTATTGATGTTGTTCAAAAGGAACTTAGTTGTCTTTGCTTTTTTTTTACTTGTTGGTGTTGTCGAAAGGGGGAGTCATCCTTATTGTTTGTTATTGATCATTATTTTTTTGTTTTTGTTTGTTATTATTTGTTATTGTTTGTTATTTTGGGAAGTCAATTATTTTGGTTGTTGGTGTGTGTTTTGATGTTTTGATTTAGAAGTCAATTATTTTGGTTTGTTGGTGTGTGTTTTGATTATGAATTTATTTTTGTCTTTTGTTTTTAATTGTACATTTATTTTTGTCTTTTGTCTATCAGATGAAATTTAAAACCCTTTTTTTTAAATTGAGCATTTATTGAGGGGGAGCTTAGGAGAAAAAGAACCTTTAATGTTAATTCAAGCAATAATTATTTTGCCATCATAAAAAATGGGGAGATTGTTACAACATAGAATTCAAGGTTGAGTTTTATGTAATATGATTTTTGATAACAAAATATTATTGTTATGATTACAATTTCTCCTAACATACATTGGAAATATGTCTGGTTTTTTTTGTGTGTACTAACATTTCAGGGAAATCATACTCCAGACTGCTGAAGACTTCAGGTCAGAGTAGAATAGAGTTTCATGTAATGAAGTCAGTGATTTTTTTAATTTTTTTGAGTTTGAGAGAGTGTGATTGTAATTAGGTAACTGTGCATGCACACACACAGAGGGAGAGAGTTAAAAAATATTTAAGATTTGACAATTTTCCCCCTATTTGTACTGTACGATGTTAATTTGTACAGATGATTGAGAATGTATGAAATGAGCTTCATACCAGATCATCCAGATGAATTTTATTATTCATACAGACGATCTATAAAATCATACAGACAACTGACAGTGTATGAAATGAGCTTTATATTAGATCGTCCAGATGAATTTTATTATTTGTACGGACGATTTATTAAATCATACAGACGACTAACAATGTATGAAATGAGCTTCATACCAGATCGTCCAGACAAATTTTACTATTCATACGGATAATCTATTAAATAATACAGATGACTCATAGTGTACAAATTAAGGTTTATACCAGATCATCCAGATGAACTTTACTATTTGTATAGACGATCTATTAAATCGTACAAATGACTCACAGTGTTCGAAATGAGATTTATACCTAATCGTCCAGATGACATGAAGTATTTGTAAATATGTCTTAAAATCATATATACGATCAACAGTAAATGAAATACAGTTTGTACCAGATCATCCCAAGATTTTTGATCTGTTCATACAGATGATTCACGATCGTACTGTATGACATGACATGGTTTCATTTGGGAATTTCAATTTATGGATGGTTTTTTTGTGAGTTAAATATATAATGAGTCTTTGAAACTATTTTAATATAGATCTGACATCGAATTTCTTTTGAGAGTGGACTTGGAGAGTGTTAGGGAGAGTGTTTTAGAATTATAGAGTGAGAGATCTTGTGAGAGGAATTTATGAGGGGATTCATAAGGTTGCCCAACGGTGAGGATCTCATGCTTGTTCTTCAAAGTTCTTCCCTACTTTCTTGAATCCTCTTGAAAGAAAATTTTCAAAGGAGATCGGGATCTCTTCCTTCACCAGGAGGGTGAAAAAGGAGATCGGTTCTCTACCATCACTAGGAGGGTGAAAAAGGATGTCGGTTCTCTGTCATCACTAGGAGGGTGAAAAAGGATGTTGGTTCTTTTCCTGGTGAAAAGGATGAGTTGGTATGCTGCCATCACTTGGGGGGTGTAAAAGGCATCGGTTCTTCACCGCACCAGGTTGGTGGAAGAGAGTTTGTAAAGGCTTCTCCACCTTACTGTGGAGGCAAAAGGAGAGACATTATTGAGTAGTGCAATACCTGGAGAAGGAGTCTCCAGGGAGTGGACGTAGGTCTAGCTGGACCGAACCACTATAAAATTTAGTGTTTTCTATTCATTTACTTTTTTGCTGCTTTTTATTATTTCTGTATTTTTAATTTTTGTGGTTGAAAAATATTATTGTGAAAATCCATCATTGTGTTGAATATCTTTAAATTGGTTTCCTAAAACCCAAGAGAAATTTTAAAATTACCAATTTACCCCCCTCTTGGTTAGACTTGGGATAATTGTATTGGGTCTAACAACTTACACGTACATTCAAGTCTAGTCCATATCTAATATTAAGAGTCTCACTTGGAAAATTATATTATTTTGCAGTCATTAGTCCAAAATACTTTATGTACATTAGTATTTATTTATTTTGCATGTCTCCATTAAGTTATTAAAACTATAAATTAATTGCATTTATTTAGTAGGATAAATCATGCATCTATATTAGATTGTTGTAGTTTAGTTGCAATTAAGTAGAACAATTTCTCACGGAATGGACACTCTTCTCTATCACTTTATTACTTGATTAATATGTATACTTGCGTAGCTATAGATCTTTTACTATTTTGAATATTAAAGTAAACCTAAGCATATTCATCTTGCGCTCTAGCTCTATGTGCAGCACACCAAAAACCTGTCATTTTATAAAAAAACATTCTTAATCATCAATAGATATTTGTATAAGGGAGAATGGCTATGTATTCCTAAGATTTCTTTTAGAAATTATCTCATTGTTGAATTGCATTCTAGGGTAACAACAAGTCATTTTGGGAAGGAAAAGACCATATGATCGAGAAGTCTTTACTAACTTTTATTAAGAAGAAATTGTGGTATAGTTTATTGTGTAAAATTTACGGGAAGATATGCATTTTAGTTGATGTTGTGCAAGAAAATCTTAGGAGAAAGACAAGAATTTTTAAATTCTATACCAACACTATAATTCTTATACTACTAATTTTAAAGCACCATTAATGCCCCTAAGTCAGATTAGAGAATCATGACAGTTTACATTCTTTTTATTTTTGCAATTAATCAAACTCCCCAATGGAACATCGTTCAACGTCAAAGTGCTATTAGAACCTTAGCACCATAAAATGAATGCTAATGCACATCACGCTCTAACATTTTTATAATTAAATTAATGCCTCAGCATTGACACCAAGAATGTCGCAGTGACAAATCACATATCTGAGTGCCACATTACTCAATTGCCTATAGCACTGTGGCTTAGAAATTAGAGTAGTTTAGTGTCAAAGCATCATCCAACATCATGGAAGGATTAGACTTATAATGTCTAGGCACTAGTTCATTGTGACACCATGACACCACCTATTCAAGTGCAATGGCGCCTGAGTCTATTCATGTTAACTAAGGATTCTTTTGGGATAGCTTTTTTATTGCTTCTTAGAGCAGCATTCCAGCACAAAAATTTTAATTTTTGTATTAGAAAGCTACTTTAAGAAGCAATAAAAAAGCCATCCCAAATGAAGCATAAGTATAAATAGTCCTCTTTTTTTATGGGGGTTGGTCATGTTTTTATTATTCAAAATAGTAAAAGGAGAGTGATCTATGGTAGAAAGTGAACATGTGTATGGGAATTCACTTTAGAAAGCATGTACTATTTGGAAGTGATTGTAAAAGCTTTTATGAGTTATATTTTCTCAACCATACTCTTGTAATTGTTTATGTTATTCAGATGAATTTTTTTTTGAGTAAAATCAAGGTCATGGCTAGCTAAGCTTCTTATCTCCGGATTATGATGTGAATGAAGTTTATTTTTTTGTGAGTATACTCTATTTCCAAACTTACTTTATAATGGTTTTTAATATATCCTACACTAAAATTAATTCTTGCAATGGCCATATTTGAAGTAAAACCTAATTTGATTCATTGCCTCAATGGAAGAATGGTAAAATAATTAGGAGGATTGAAATAGAAAACATTTCATGCTTAGGTATAGGATGAATAAAATTTTAGGATTTATGGAGATAAACTCAGTGTAGTGAGGTTAAAGCCTTAACACCTTTACAAGCTCGATATAAATCGAAGGGTACATATACTCTGATTTACCTCAAACTTAAAAAGATTTTACTGAGGAAAATCCTTCGGCATTTAAATTCATAAGTTCAAAATATATTTTAGCTTAATGAATTTATCTATTTAGCATTTAGTAGTTATTTTTAAAACACCACCTTCATATTGATTATGTAGGATAACTTTTCTGATTGTGTAGACAATGCTAGCAATATTCATAGGATACCTATTTCCTCATGGTATTGACAACCCACTCATTCACTTTATTACTTGATCAACAGGTGAACTTGCGTAACAGTAAATACTAATTATAGTAGCATTTCATTAGCCTGCATATTTACGCACATGAAGTTTTTATCGTTGTTGCCAGGGAAATTTTTGTATCTTATTTATTTATCTGTATCATGGAAATATTAGTAACTTTAATCCTCCCTATGTTTTTCTTAATTTAGTTTGTTCATTTGGCTTTGTTACCTTTCATTTTATTCGTTTGAATCAAATTTTGGAATTTTTTTGTATTTGTTTTTTCTTGAATTGCATCATATATGTTGTGTGTGTGTGATTGTGCATGTGCAGTAGAACTAATAACGGGCCATTATAATTTGATGTAGAGATAGAGAGGAACCGTGAAAAAAATTTGAAAATACAAAAAGACTTGAGCTTTAAAAATGGTTAAGCTAAATCATGATCAGGACCAACCTTTCCAATCCTTTTATAACATCAATAAACAGACCATCTAAGCTAATAATTTTGAATTAAAACTCATAATTATCCAAATAATTTAGAGCACACAGTTTGGGGGAACTTCTATAGAGGATATCAATTTTTGTTATTGAATTTTAGCATTGTTGTTGCTTGTGTAGTAGATCTAGTAAGGATCCCTTGTTATTTGATTTAGAAATTGAGAGGAACCTTACTAAAATTAGAAAACTGAAAAAAGACTATATTTTAGGTATGGCTAAATTAATTCAGGATTAGGACCATCCAAGATCTCTTAGGGAGTGTGCCAATCCTGTAATCAAAAAAATCAACTAGAGTATCAATACACCATCTATCCAGGCTATTAACTTTGAGATGAAACCTACCATAATTTAGATGGTTAAAAATCTCCAATTCAGGGGAACTCCTATTTATGATCCCAACCTATACTTTGCTAGCTTCTTTAAAATTTATGTAACATTCAAGTATAATTTTTTCAGCAATGATGCTATCAGGCTTCGATTATTTCCAATTTTGCAAGGGACAAAACTATGTTGTTATTGAATTCCTTACCCTAAGGCTCCCTCGCCATGCTTTTACCTGATTGGTTAGTCATTTAAAATTTATACAATGGATTGTTAGGATCCCTTAGGTTAATCATTGATGCAATAACTAGAGGATCATTAATTTTTAAGCCATTTGATGAAGCCTATGCTTTAATTAAGGAAGTAACTACAAAAAATTTCCAGTGGCTTTCTGATAAGGTGAATCCTAAGAGACTACATGGAGTGTATGAGTCAGATTCCTTATGAGCGAGGCTTTCAAAATTTGGATGAGCATGTAATATAGATGATAGTAAATTGAGGTTAGGAGATTTTGTGTGGGGAACACCATGCTCTTGTAGTCAAGGTAGTGAGGGAATTCTTTTCCAATAGGAAGAAAGCTATGGACAGTAGGTGCCATGTGAGAGGTAATTGGGTACCATTTGATTCTGTGACAATTAATAATCTTTATAAACTGAGGGATTTTGAATTTAATGAGTATACCACATTCAGTCTAGCCCCCATCTATTGTGTTGTTAAGAGTTCTATGTGAGCCTCATAGTGGGGTACTGTAGAAGAAGAGGGAGGAAAAAATTATTAATTTTACTCCATCTTGCTTAACTTATCTTTTGAAGGCTTGGCACTATTTTATTTTTGTTCTCTTATTTCTAAGTAAAAGTATTAGTGAGATGACCAAAGAATGAGCTTTGCTCAACTATACTATTCAGATTAGTTACACTATAGATGTAGGAAAGCTTATTTACTCTTCTTTGAGTTACATCATTAGAGGCACTACTTCTGTGGGTTTGGGCCAACCCTCTTTAATTTATGCTTTATGTTTTATTATTGGCTTGAGGGGAGTTACTAGTGAAGGATATCTTTTTCCCATTTTGGACCTCACCAAAAGAAATTTGAGAGCTTAAAAAAAGGTGTAGAGGAGGGTGGACCTAGTGAGCTCAGGTTGACCAGTAGGCATAACAGTAGTAGGAGTTCTAGGACTCCTAAATCTTTAGTTGAGCAGTTGGGCTAGTTGACAAAGAAGATGGAGGGTGTAATTGATTTATGTGAGTAGAGTATGGAATGGCAAGCTCATTAGTCAGGAATGTAGGAAAAGCATTACCAATATACAACCGAATTTAATGAGGATATAGTGGGATGTTCAGAAGGAGGCCCTTTATAGAGAATTTAGACTAGTTGTGTTTGCCTACTGCCCTAGATTACCAGTCTTTTTCTTGGACCTGACCTGATAATGATGATGAGGAGGAGGAGACGGAGGATCGAGATTTAGAGTGATGGGGTTCATTTTCTTTTTTTTTTTCATGGTATGGATATTCCTGGTAGGCTTGAGCGAGATAGGAGAGAGTTTAGATTATTGCTACTATTATGTGTAGATTATTTTTCTTTTAGTTATTTTTTAGTCCTTTTGCATGAGGGGGGATCCTTGTGATGTTGTGATATGCCTATGATAGCCATTTATTATTCTGATGAGAGAAGAGACCACAGGTCATGAATGGAGAAGGATTGGAAGGATAGTGCTTTATGCACTAGTTATCTTATTCTATTTTGTTTTGATAGTTTGTAATACATTGCATATGGGCTTTTTATCATTCAATGAAAAGGCAAAGTTACCTATTATGTTTAGTTATGTTTAATTACTTTTATTTTATCATTTATATTTAATTTAAATTCTAATTTATGCTTAACTATTAAAAATTATCCTTGGTATAGTGCTTGCATTTTTATTGTATATTTAGCAAAAATAAAAAAAAAGTAACTAAAAATTATGTAAAATTTAAATAATAATAAAACCTTAGATAATAATTTGAATGAACAAAGCATAATAATTCATAATTTTAAAATCTTAATAATTAAGTAAGGAAAATCATTTAAGTCATTGACTTGTATTGAACTTAGGAGCTATAAACTCTTGCACTGACTATTGAGTTTTGGGCTTATGATGTAAACACAATGCAAGTATTAATGTTGACTCTTTTACCTTGAATGAAATTATGGATATTTTTTATATCTCCCATTCTTAATTTAATGCATATAATATCCACATATGTAGTTATTGGGAAAATAAAAGTTATATTATCACTAATGCAGATTCAAAGTGCTCCTATTTTTTAATCAAATATGGCATTAAGAATATTGTACCATATTGTGAGAGACACAATATTCTATAATGGGTTTGAAGATAGAAACAAGGTGTTGAAAAATTATCATTTTTATAGTTAAGTACAAAAAAAGAATAACATACTACTCTAGAAGAGTAATTAAAGAAGAAAATGGATTTTTAAAAATTATTATTTATGTAGACAAATGTAATAGGGAGAATATCATATCACCTGAAAAGGAAACATGAAATTCTATATGGTGTTTGAATGCAAAAATAGTTTTTTTCTGAAAAATAGCCAATTATTCCAGCAAATGCAATAGAAAGAATATCATATCACCCTAAAGGATGAACGTGACATTCTACAGAGATATATGAATACAAAATTGAGTTTTAAAATTTTGTCTACATTCTAAGAGATTTTTCTCCTACCTTATGAAAATAAGATAAGGTTTATTTTTATCTAGAGTTATATGTTCCCCATAAAGGGAAGACTTTATGGTTAATTATAGCATTTGAGAGGTTAATCTCCAAAGAATTCTCTTGATTAAAGTATTGACAGATACTTTCTTAGTTTTAAAAGTTTAAGTCAAAGATGAGAGATTTTTTGAGTTTTTAAAGGGTATTGGTTCAATATTAAATAGTTCTTTTTAGAGGCCAAAGTAATAAAGGTAGGGAGCACTGAGATTTTGAGACCACTCATAAGTGCTCCAGTCTATCCTGTGTTGGGATTTAATATTTTATGAAAAAATTTTATATTTGAGATGACATTTTGTTAGATAGGTCGGATTATATTCTTGGAGGGTAAGGACTTATGATTTGAGGTCTACCTCAGAACATAGATCTAAGTTTAGTCACTATAGGGTAGTGGACTTAAGCTAAGTCTAATGAGATGCTAAGTGTATGCATTTTCTATACTTATATCTTTCCTGGAGTGAGAATGCCAGCTAAATCACCTATTGTCATTAAAACCATGCTATTCGATTTTATGAAAGATGGGTAAGCTATTGTTATTTAAGTTTTTGGATTATAAGGCCAACATCTAGAGAAATTCCTAAGGGACCCTAGACTTATGAAGGGTATTATGATTTTAAAGCTACTTATAATTAAATTTTATTTATTTTTGTCTTTTTTCTAATGCAATGCATACTAGTTGACTCTTATAAAATAATTAGCTTATGAAGTTTTACAAAGGCTTAAAAAATAGATTTTTTCCTAAAAGAGCATAACTCCCTTGAGATTAAACTATGCCCTCTTAGGTCAGGTGGTCTGCTTCTACCTGCAAGTAGGGTGGTACCTAACAAGGAAAGAAGAATGAATATGCTTTATGTGACGCATATGAGCTCTGGCATACTTTCTAGTCTAGTTATCTTTCTATGTTATCTTAAAATTTTTATTTAGTTTTTTTTTTGGAGAAAATGTCTTATTTTTAGACATTTATAACTCTTTTTTTTATAATCTTACATTAAAAAAAAAAATGACTACAATCCCAGTAAGTTAATAAAGCAATTTATATATACATTTCAAATCACATCACATCTCATAAGCATTTAAGCATTTGCTCATTTTGAGCAACTTGTAAGCTTGGCCATGCTTTAATAACTAAGGGGGCTAAGCAATGAAAGCACCTATTGAAAATTTGATTAGTTTAAACATTAGTTAATTTTAGTCCCCTTTTTAGTATTATCCCTTCATAAGTATGACCACCTATAAAAATTTTTGATTAGCAATAAACATCTAGATTGCTCCTAACTTAGAGAAATCTAAACGCCTATCACAAATTACAGAGAAGGCTTCATCACAAAGCATATCATATTTAACCATAACAAACAACACTCATTCATGCACAAATAATTTTCACATCACAAATAAAACCCATAAAAGAACACCAACCTAGCCTAAAGCTAGAGTTGGTTGTTCTAACAAATAGTCTATAATGTGTGCAACAGCCTGTGTGGTTTGAATATATCCTAGGTTCACTATTGTTAAGAATCATCTACCTATTTTATTTTTAATTTATTTCAGGCTAAAGGATGTTTAGTTTGAATTCAAGTTTTAGTGTTTTAATATTTTGAGATTTATTTTAAGGTGGATTTTGAATGTTGAAGTTGATTAATAAAAGATTATCTGAAGTCCTTACATTTGATCAACCATTTTAATGCTTAAGCTTTATAAATCCAATACACTTATGTCCTCCAAATGAAATCAAACATAAGGTATGAAAGCATCATTTTATTATTAATTTATTACTATTTACTTAGGTCAAGTGGTAATTGTTATAATTTACACTAGAGCCCTAGGGTCTATTTCACCCCTACAGACTAGTAGCCCTGCGTGCTCGGGTTTCCAGTTTATATTCTCTTATTCTTTTTTTTTTTTTAAATTTTGGTTATTGTTGTTGTTATCATTCTTGATTCATTAAGTTTATTATTTATTAAATTTTTGGTGATTAAATATATTTTTTATTATTTAATAATTATTATTAATTGAGTTTGACTTTCAATTTATTTAAGATCTTGAATGTTTTTGATTTTTTAATAAATATCAAATTTAATTTAGAGTACAATGCAATTGAGTTTTTATTTTTTTTATTTTTCTTTATTTAATTATGATTTTTACAAATTCAACCATTTATTTGTATTTATTTAATTACCTTAATTAGGTTATTTTTGATTTGTGAACTAAATCATATCCAAACTTCTTGAAATATTACAAAATAATATAATTGACCACTCTTAGTGATGAATACAAGTGTTTTGAAATATTTAGGAATTTCTTATTTTTTAATTATATTTTTTTATTTATTAAATTATCCTAATTATTTATTTAATTTTTATTTTTCAAGAATTTGACATGGATTTTAATTTTTAATGAAAGGTGATTTAATTTGTGATTGAATGAAGTTTAGTTTGTATTTTTATTATATAATTTGAATTTATTATAAATTAAAGGAATATTATGACAACTATGTGAAGTAAACTTTAGTTTCCTAATTGACCATCTGAATGATTTCCAATCTTCTTGAAATTTAAGCCATTGGTTCACCAAAACTAAAAGTCCAATGTCAAGAAAATTGAAGGTCACTAAATCAAAATAACACCTAGATACATTCTAGGGTGGCAAGCAGCTAACACCCAAGAAAGAGGAAATATCAACAGAATATCTTTAAGCACCTTCTTTCCACCAAAAAAGCTAGTGGACAGAAAACTTGCACTAACAGGATCTTGCAAATTAAAATTGCAAACAAGAGAGGAATTGACAGACAAGAAATAATATTATACTAAATATTCAGATCATAGAGATAATTAGGTTTGTAGTACTACAGTAAGTAGATGGGTTAAAACATAAAGACAGTCCACCTAAATAACAGATAATGGAAACCAACCCAGCCCACCAAAAAAACATAGCCTTTATTCCCAAAAACAATCACAGCCACACCCACTAACTAACATACAAACTACAAAAGAAATACATCAACATAATCCCATAGAAGCCAATAAGAAGGACACAACTTAAAATAAAAATTTGCAAGAGTAATAGCTGGAACCATCAAGAACTCTAATTGACAATAGCCCAGCAATAGTGTAGAAGGCCAAGAAAATAAAAGCAGTAGTAAACTCATAATTGGAAATCACACCCACAAATATAACATAAGCAAACACATAAAAATATAAATATAGGACATGCAGAGGCTGATGCATAAAAATGACACTAAGATAATGCCAACTGACCGAATTTCAAAACTTAGAATTAACATAAAATCAAAATAGAGAACCAAAAAAGTGCGGTGATTAGGACCAATTAACCTCAGGAACATAGTATTTGTATTGCCATCATGAAGAAACCCAATTGCCACTCCAGTCTAATCCAAAACACACTCAGATAAATCATAAAGACCCTGCATGGGAGTTGAGGAATGGAGTAGATAGAAGAGAAATAGGAAATCAAATTCATAAGCAATATATACCCCTAATTCTTCACCCAATAACCCACAGAGATGAACAAAAAAATAGAAGAAACCAAGCAATCATCATCCAGTAGGATGACAAATTAATCAATAGTAGTCAAACAAAACCTCACATCAAGATAACAAATCCTAAACTTCCACTGAAGACAGTATAAACTATTAAACCAAGTCAAAATAGAGCCACAACTGACCAACCCAAAGACTACCACATTAGGAGTAAATGAGCATCACTTCAGGTTTAAATCAAGAAAATAAGTGTTACAATCATGCCTTAAATTTGGCCAAACACAATGAATGAATAATTGAAAGAGAGGATAACAACAGTTAAGAAGAGGACATAAAGTTCTCAACTCACTGAAGACCAACACTTGCAGGAAAATAATTCTAGAACTATTAGAAAATAAACAAATAAATAAAATAATGTTATCACTATGGATGGGGATCCAAAAATTAAAAAATACATGGCTAGGAACCCCAAAAAAACCATCCAAAAGGGACAATAGAAGGAGCAAAGCACCAGCCCCAAGCAGAAAAGACTAAGTTTTGACATAGGGTAAGTCAATTTTATCCAATCTATTGAGACCTCTCAAAGTGTTAGGCAAATTAAGAGAACTAAAATCAGTAAAAATATTCCAAATTACAATCATGATTGGCAAACCAATTAGCACATGTGTTCCCTTCCTTATGCATATAGGTGATGGTGTAATTTAAAAAAACAAACTTCTTAATTTCCTTAATGAGTTAAAACACAATTCAGGAATAAATTTTTAAACATTATATACTATATGTAGAATCCACCTCAATCCAAATATTAGTAATTCCAAGAGAAAGACATAACTTAAAGCCATGTAAAATTGCAGCCAACTCAATATAAATGATAGAACACTTGAGTAAGGGACCTGTATACACCATGATAATATTCCCAATATCATCCTTGATAATACCACCACAACCATAAGTAAAATCTTTAACTGATCCATTAGTGTTAAGTTTAAAAGTATTAGAACTGGGCTTGAACCAATAGACTAATTTAGGCTCATCAGATGGTTAGTTGGTAGAGAAATACCTAATACTTGAGCCACAAAGAAGAAGCCCCTTAAATTTTTATTTAACAATAGTTTAGCAGAATGCAACTTCAAAACCTTTCTTTAACATTTCTAATAATCTTATGATAGTTCATGCAAAGATTATTGAGAAGAGAGTTATTTCTAGTAGGCCCCAGTAACCATAGAATAAGGGAAGAAATCAAATTCCTAATATGACCTCTGGAGTTAAAAAACCAAGCATTAAGCATGTCATTGATGGAGATATTAGGACTAAAATGATTCAATCTAAAAATATCCTCAAAATAAATCCAAGTTTTGACAGCAATATGGCTAGAAAAAAACACATGGTGCATATTCTCCACATGAAAAAAACATTGACATTTGGATGGTAAAATGAAACTTCTTTTAATTAAGTTCTCATAAGTAGGAATGTATTTATGCATAATTCTCCAAATAACGGTAGCAATAGTGGTAGAAATACTTTTATGCCAAATCATAGAAAAAATTTGGTCACATAATTCTTAACTCTAAATGCATTCCAAGCATCCTTTAATTTGAACATCCCATTATTAGAAAGGTTACATAATAAATAATCATCAGACTCAATATTAATTGGAAGATGTAATATTTGGTTAATAATAGACTTAGGAAGAACATCAACCAATTTATTGTAATCCGAATAATTTTGAGAAATAAAAAAATTAACCTTAACAATTATAGTAGAAAAGGTATTAAGAAGAGTGTTAATAGAATGCTTACCTAACCAATGATCTTGCAAAAATAAAATGTTAGCACAACCAAGACCCTATTGGATATGGGGCTCGACTTTCCATTTAGTATTACAAAGTCTCTTCAAAACTTTAGAATCACTGTCATTATATAAGCACATAGTAGGATGCTTACCAACACAATTCTTAGCAGCCAAGAACTTTGCCCAAAGACTAAGTTTAGCACGAAAGTTAAACCACTTGATAAAAATTGTAAAGGATAAGTCATTCATATTTTTACAACCTAAATCACTTTCTTCCATAACTCCAGAACAATTACTTCAAGAGGACTAAATGATTTTAAAATTGTTGTTAGTACCTTTCCAAAAGAACATATTGAATAATTTTTCATGCTTGTTACAAATAGCACGAGTAGGTTGCAAGGTTTGAAAAATATAAATAGGAAGGGAGCATAAAACACTTCTAATAAGATTCAATCTCCCACAAAAACTCAAGAAATTAAATTCCCAGGAGTTAAGTTTTTTTCGCACAGAAGTAAAAAGATCATCAAAAAGAAGGGTTTTCGCATGGCTTTTGTAAAGGTGAACCCCAAGATATTTAATAAATAAAGAGCCTTACAAGAAACCAGTAATATCTTTGATAGCAATAATACAATACTGAGAAATTTTGTTAGAGGCAATAAAATAACTCTTACTTTTATTAAGAAAAAGATCACTCAAAACTTCAAAGTTGTGTAAAAATATCATGTGCATAATAATCATATTAAGAGAACCATTAGTAATAATAATAATATTATCAACAAAACATAAATGAGAGATATGCAAATATCCCAAAGTTTTGTAAATAAGATTAGGATGATTAGCAAAAAGGGTGGCAAGTCTTCTAGATAAATATTAATTGGCAATAATAAAAAGGGCAGGTGATATAGGATCACCTTGTCTTAATCCATGAGAAGATTTAAAAAATAATTTCTTTTGCCTAATAACAGAAAAGGATTGTCCATTACTGTAATTATTGATAAGGTTAAAAAAAACTTAATTGAAACCAAACAACTATAAATTATTGTAGAGAAAATTCTAGTTGATGTTATCACAGGCTTTGGAAATGTATAATTTCAAAATAATGTTACCCCCTCTCACCCTGATATCAAGGTCATGCATGACCTCTTCAACAAATAAAATGATATCAGAAATAGCCTTCCCTTTGACAAAACTAGTTTGGTTAGAAGAAATAATTTTTGGCAGTAAAGGATATAACTTATTCATTAGAGTTTTAGAGATCAATTTACTAAAAAAGGTACAGAGACTAATAGGCTGCAGGTCATTAGAATTATTAATGGCATTCTTTCTAGGAATAAGCACAATGGAAGTCAAACAGAGGAACTTAGGCATAGTGTTACTAGCAAAGAAATCTAAAACAACACTATAAAGATCAGAACTCATAATGTCCCAAGCCTTTTGAAAAAAATTAGTAGTATAACCAACTGGCCTAGCCACAGAGTTAGAATTCATTGTATGAACAGTCTCCTAAATTTCCTCCGAAGAAGGGGGATTAGTAAGAATCATATTATCATCTTAATTAATAATAATAGGAATAATATTATTAATTATTATTAGGAATAGGATCAAAGCTTTTTGTTAAATAGTTTCTTAGAATGCTCCACTACAGAGTTAGCGATATCCCCATCATCCTCAAGTTGGGAACCATCAGGTAGTGAAATTTTATGAATGAAATTTTTGCTCTAATCCTCTTAACCAATGTAAGGAAGTACTTAGTGTTGTTTTCTCCTTCAATGAGGTGTTTGGAATAAGCTTTTGTTCCTTAAAAGCTTCGTCCTAAGCTTGTAAGTTAAAAAGGGAATTTTTAGCATCTTGCAGAAGTTTAAGATTATCATTAGTGGGATGAAGTTTATAAGTATACTCAATAGAATTTACTTTATCCTCAGAATTCAAAATATTTATGAAGATATTTTTGAAAATATTCTTGTTCCACCAATTGATTTTGTACTTAAGTCTTTTAAGCTTAAACCATAATCTCTTCATGCCCATAATAGAATTATCAAGATTAAAAGGAGCCTGCCAGTTATCTTGGACCATGCTCAAAAAGGAATTATGAAGTAACCACATATTTTAAAATCTAAAGTTAGGGGCAAGACCATCATGCCTTATCATAGTACCACTAAGGTGGGAGAGTGATCATAAAGGGTTCTGCTAAGGTGCTCCACAAAAGTAGTATTTAAAAGTTAATACAAAAATCATTAAAAAGTACATGATCTAAATGCTGCCATAAATTACCATTATTCCAAGTAATAGAATTACCAGTATAGCCAATATCAAATAAGTTGTAATCCAAAATCATTTTATTAAGGTCCTCTTTTGACTGATAAATAGGTTGGAGCCCCAAGTCTTTTAGAAGGATTGGAGATAGTGTTAAAATCACCATCAAACACCCAATGGAAATTAATTAGACCATGAAAATTAACTAGTTGCTCCTAAAGAACCTTTCTAATAATACAAGAAGAAGCAACATAAAAAAATGAAGTCTAACATTTAAGCTGTATACTAACAATATTGCAGTGAATAACCTGAGAGAAATCCCAACAACTTTAATAGCAACAGGATCTTTCCAAAGGACCCAAATTTTGTTAGAAGGGTAAGCCACATCATAATTAAAGCCCAAAAATCTAGTAGTGTTATCCAACTTGATAAATGAAATTGAAGGCTCAAGTAAGATTAAAATGAAAATTTTATGAATGCGACATAAATTCTTAACCCTAATTCTAGTGAAAGTGCAACCAATGCCCCTAACAGTCTATGCCATTTACTCTTTCACATATCATTCATTCAACATCATGCTCTCAATGTCTCTTTGCTCTGGCTCCCGAGGTGACTTCCAGGCGATCTAGGTTCCTCTTTCATGATTTTGGATTTGCCCTCCTGGCTTCAATTTCTTTATGATTTTGGATTATTTCCTACATTTTCCTCTATTTGTTCTCTTTCTGTTGCTAGTTTTGAGGTTGTTTTTCCATTTTTTACTCTGGGAGATGATGATTCCCTCGTCATCTAACCTATCAACTGCTTCTCTTATCGAAGGGAAATCTTGCTCCTTCAAAGACATGCTGGCTGGTTCTTTGTCAGCTGCATCTAAGTTACATTTTATTCATTCCTCCTTTAAGGGTTGTCTGGCCTTTCTTTTTGAGGATTCCATTGTTAAAAAGCTGGCTGCTCCGTATGCCTTAACGCTGGTGGGTAAATTTCTCTTAAGGCGTCTGAATCTTGACATTTTACAGAAATTTTTTCTTAACCTAAAACTTTCTGGATCATTTCATTTTGGCTTATTAGATCAAAGGCATGTTGCTATAAAACTCTTAAATGATCTTGATTACATCCATATATTTTCTAGAAGATCATATTACATTCAAGCTTGTCAAATGCATTTGCTCAAATGGACGCCAGATTTTGATGTTAGGGAAGAATCTCCTATTGCACCCGTGTGGATTTCCTTCCCTAATTTGATACTTCATTTCTTTAATACTCAAATTTTATTTGGTTTGGCTTCGATTTTTGGAAGGCCGTTACAAACGAATCAAGCCACTGCTTCTATTTCACGGCCTTCTGTAGCTCATGTTTTGGTTGAATTGGATGTTTCTAAGAAACATTTAGAAACATCCTAATGAAATATTGATTGAGTCGGAGGTGAAAGGTTATTTTCAAAAAGTGGAATTTGGAAATTTACCTATCTTTTATTCTTATTGCAAGATGCACGATCATGGTATTAATGATTGCTTTCGAAAACATCCCCATCTTCGTAAAGAGAAGGATTCATCCAAACAAATGCAGGGGGAGGAGGCCAATTTGACTCATGATGGTATAAACTTAGAGGACAATATCTCTAAACCTTCTCAAATTATTGAGGAACCTATGTCATTAGCTGGTGATGTTCTTCAAATGTTAACATTATTTTTTTGAATCATGATTAGGGAGTTAATGCTAACACCTCTCTTATTTCATCTACTGATTATGAGATTAGGGTGGAACCAACCTTATCTAATATTATGATCCATAGTAATACTATTATTGATTTCAGCCATCCTTATTTGACTAATACAAATTTGTCAGATTTGAATGGTAACCTAATCTCTAACACTTCCTCTATTCCTTTGCTTTTAAATGAATAGGAGAATGAGATTGAAGTTAATATAGCCATTGTTTTAGCTCATAAAGAAAGTGAAGGGAATGATAACCTGTTGGAGGAGGGTGAATTGGTTTTGGTGAAAGATAGCCCCCTATTGGGGATTGTTTGCAAGGCCCTGTTGTGAGGAGTAATGGGAATATGGATGATGGTATGTTTATGGAGGATGAATGTCCTAAACAAGAAATCAAGAAGTTCAACCAATTGATAGTAAGATTCCTTCAACTTCTCATTATAATAGTGATATTTTTACTGATTCTGACGATATGGGAATTGGTTCTAAATGCTTTGCTAAAGATGATAATGATACTAGTTTCATAAAGTTTCATAGTAAAAGAGGAAGAAAGAAATAGCATGTCACATTGCAATCTCTTAGGACCACTCATTCGCATACTACCCATTAATGTTGTTTTTTATGTTTAATTCTATTATTTTGAACGTGAGGGGCATTGGTTGTCCCTCTTGTAGAATTTTTGTTAAGAATTTATGTCGTGTTCAGAATGTGTCTATTCTTGTTCTTCTGGAGCCTCTTATTTTGTCTACTAGGTTGATTAGCACCTCTCAATTTTTGGATTTTAATTATACTATTTCGAATGTGGCTAACAAGATTTGGATTTTTTGGAAGGATCTGGTTAAAATTGATGTTATTGGTGATTTTACTCAGGTGCTACATTATAAAGTTGAGGTCTTTAATGTTCATTGCCGTGCTTCTTTTGTGTATGCGGCTTCTTCTTGTTACATTAGAAAATTGCTTTGGGATCAAATCAGAAATTTTCATAATATTTGCAATTTGCCTTAGCTTGTAGGTGGTGACTTTAATGCTATTACGAATCCTTTTGAGAGGTTAGGAGGCTCTTCTCCTTCTTACCGTTCTATGGAAGATTTTAGTAGCATGATTTTGGATTGCAATTTGATTGATATTGGTTTTTCTGGTAATAACTTCAATTGGAATAGGGGTCACTTATGGCAATGTTTGGATCATGTGCTCTTTAATGATTCTTGGCTTAATCCGTTTAGCTCTATTAATGTGTAGCATCTTAGCAGAACTCTTTCTGATCATTCTCCCTTGCTTATTAGACTTAATTTTAGACAATTTAATGCTTCTTCGCATTTCAGATTCCAAAAGATGTGGTTACTTCATGACTATCTTAGATGTTGTCCAAACTAATTGGAAAGCCCCCTTACATCCTAATAATTCTTGTTTTGGTATGGGGAGACTTTGGTTTAAGCTGAAAAGGCTTAAGCATATTTTAAGTTGGTGGAACCGTAATGTCTTTAAAAATCTTTTTTTCCAATATCTTGAATGCTGAGCAACAACCTGTTAATATTGAATCTACTTGCCAAGTTGATCCTTCTGATGATAATATCACTCTTTTATGAAATGCTAAAGGGGTGTTTTTTAAATTATAAGCTCAGGAGGAGATTTTTTGGAAATAGAAAGCTGTGGCTAAGCATTTGGTTGAAGGTGATAATAACACGAAATATTTTTTCATGCTTTGGTTAAAAGGAAAAGGGCTAAAAATTATATTAATAGAATTCAACGTGAGGATGGTTCTTTCACTGATAATTCTATGGAAATTTCTAATTTTGCTGTGCAGCATTTTCAAAATCACCTGAATAAAAATTTTAGTCTTGTTCAGATTGTTGATCATTCTTTTATTCCTAGTCCTATAACCCAAGGGGATAATGAGAGTTTTTCCAAACCTCCTTCCCTCGAGGAAGTTAAAGGGTCTATTTTTGGTATGAATAATGACTTTGTTGCTGGGCTTGATGGTTTTACCACTCAGCTTTTTCAAAAAACTTGGCATATTATCAATAATGATCTTTTCTCTATTGTTTTGGATTTTTTTGCTGGTAATGCTATTCCTAAGTTTTTTACTTCTACTTCTATTATGCTTATTCCCAAAAATAACTCTATCAGTACTTGGAATGATTTTAGACCTATCAGTCTTTGTACCTTTTTTAACAAATATATTTCTAAAGTTCTCATGAATCGTCTTACTTCTATTTTACCTAGAATTATATCACCTTCTCAGATGGGGTTTGTGACTCGGAGGTCCATTGTGGATAATATTTTATTTGCCCAAGAGTTTTGCCAAGACCTAGATGTTAGGGTCAGAGGGGGTAACTTGATTTTGAAATTGGATATTGCCAAGGCCTATGACAATATTGATTAGACCTTTATTTATCACATTTTGAATTTCTTTGGCTTTCATTCAATTTTTATTAACCTTATTAGGAATTATGTTGAAGGTGTCCATTTCTCTATTATTGTGAATGGTTCTAGTATGGTTATTTTACTTCTTCTCATGGTTTAAGACAAGGTGATCCTATTTCTCCTACTCTGTTTATTATTGCAGCTGAATTCTTATCTAGGGGCCTTACCAATCTTTTTGAGAATACTCCTAGTCTTTATTTTAGAACGTTGGGTGGTTTTCCCATTTCTCATTTATTCTTTGCCGATGATTTTATTATTTTTACTAATGCTTCTGTTAATAGGATTAAAAAACTTATGGATTTTTTCTATCAATTTGAAAGGGTTAGTGGCTTATCTCTTAAAAAAACAAAAGTTGTTTTATTGCTTCTAAGAGAGTTACCAATGATCGTATTGTTTCCATTAAAGATTTAACTGGTTTTATGCATGGCCAGTTATCTATTAAGTATCTTGGTGTTCCTCTTTTTAAAGGTAGAAAGAAAACTTTTCTCTTTGATGATCTCATTTTCTCTATTCAGAATAAACTTTTATCTTGGGATTCTAATTTTTTGAGTTTCAGTGGTAGAGTTACTCTTATCAAAAGTGTTCTTTATTCTTTACCTATGTATAGTTTTCAAATTGTTCTTCCAACTAAAGAGGTTTGCAATAGAGTGCATAAGCTCATCAATAATTTTTTTGGAAAGGTTCCTCTACTAATTCCAAAATTGTCTGGGCCGCTTGGGATAAATGCTGTGGTGTTTTGGAAGAAGGGGGTTTAGGTTGCAAGAATATGAATGATTTGGCTATGGCCTGTTCCTTTAAATTGTGGCATAAGTTTTGCTCTAAAGTTAGCCTTTGGGCTAAATTTATGTATGCCAAGTATTATGTTGGTAAGCACCCTACTTCTTGTTAGTTTAATCAGGGTGACTCTAGAGTGTGGCAAAGGCTTTGCAAGGTTAAATGGGCTGTTGAGCCTTATATTTCTTGGGGGCTTGGTGAAGATAATGTTTTCTTTTGGCAAGATTGTTGGTTGGGTAAATAGTCTATTGACTCCATTTTGAATTCTTCTTCTAATGCAGCTATTAAGGTGAATTCTGTCTTTTCTGAAAATTGTTGGGACTTTGAAAAACTTTCTAATGTTGTTCCTAATTTTATTATTCATCAAATTTTGAATCTTCCTATCAATACAGATTCTAAGGATATTATCTGATGTGATTTTTCTAAAGATGGTAGCTTTCACTTAAATGATGCTTGGCATGTTTTTAGAACTAGGAATAATATTGATAACATTTTCTCTATGATTTGGCATAAAAGTATCCCGTATACTGTGGCTGAGTTTGTTTGGAGAATTCTGCATAAATTTGTCCCAACGGATGACAGCCTCATTAAAAGAGATTTTATTTTGCCTTCCAAGTGTCAATGTTGTTGCCATTTGGAGAATATGCATCATGTTTTTACATATGGCCCTATTGCTTTTAAAACTTGGGTTTATTTTGATGACATATTTCAATTAAATTACTTTAATGCGCATTTATCTCTTTATGCTATGCTTAATGCTTGGTTCATTAAGTCTAAGGGTCATATCAGAAATGTTATTCCTACTCTCATTTTATGGTTTTTATGGTTGGAAAGGAATAACTCTTTATTTAATGGTGTTTTAATGAATCATTATAAGGTGATACAGAATGTGAAAGATAAGGTTTTGGCTCTTTTTTTCTATTAAGTTGCTCTCTAGTAAGAACTTTAAAAATTATTCTTTTGTTGGTTCTACTTTAGGTCTTAATCTGGATGATGGTTCTATTGTTAAAGAGGCTAGAATTATTTACTAGATTAAACCTCCAACTAAGTTTTATAAGTTGAATGTGGATGGTATTAGCCTTGACTCTGGTAAGGGTTATGGTGGTGTTATCAGAGACAGTAATGGTAGTCCTATTATGGCCTTTGTGGTGCTATAACAGAATGATAATGTTTTCTATGCTACCACCTTGGCTATTCTCTATGGTTTGAGGTTGTGTATTTCTCTAAATGTTACTAAGGTTATTATTGAGGTTATTTCAGACTATAATTTCTATTTTCTTAACTGTGTTGATGACTCATTATGCAGCCCTGAATTGTTTTATCAGGTTAGGGAGATCAAAAATCTGCTTATTTTCTTGAACTTCTCTTTTTCTTATATTTGCGAAGTTGGTAATGCTAGTGCTAATTGGCTAGCTCAGTCGGGCTGTAGTCTTGATTTTGTCATTGATTTCATTAGGACTAACATTCATATGGCTTTGAAAGGCTTGCTTAGACTGGATATTCTTAGTATGCCTTATGTTCGTAGTTGAGTTTTTTGTTTGGTTTGGTTATGGGGGTTTGGCTTACTGTTCTATTTTCTCCTGGTTGGTCTTGTTGTCTCTTGGTCTTCTAGTTTCTGTTGCTATTTTCATTCGTGGTTGTGCCTTTTAGTGTTATTCCGTGTGGATGGATTGTTGGGGTGATGTCTCTTTTTTGGGGCTGCTCTTGTATTTGCTGGAGGTTATTATTTTGTGGTGCTGCTTTGATGGCTGGACGTTTGGGTTTGTGATCTCTCCCTGGGGTTATTACCCTTTTGAGTGCTGCAAGTTGATGTTATTTTGGTTTTGGTTGGTTTTGACTCTTGGCAGTGTGGGTGCTATTTATAATCTGGAGGTGCTGACTGTTTCTCTATTGCGTCTGGCTGAGTTTTGCTGGGGGTGTCCTATTGGTTTCTTTGTGGAGCTTCTCGATCGGGTTTTCTTTATTGGCAAGGTTATTTGTGGCTTATTTTTTTTGTTTTCTGGGGATGGGCATTTTTGGGGATGTGCAGGTGAGTGCTTTTGGGTTCCTCTCAGTTTGGATAGTTGGTGATGCTAAGGATGTCCATACTTGGTTTGGTTTTGCTGAGTCTTTGTTGCTGATTGGCATTGGTGTGTGGTGGGGGTTGGCTTTTAGCCTTAAAGATCTGGTTTGGTTTTCCCTTTATACTAATTATGACTTTATGCCTATTTTTGCTCATGCTTGGATGAAGTGGAACTATTGTTATTCCTTTTGTGTCAATGATGCTTGGTGCTTTTATAAACATGTTGGTAAGGCTATTGGTGGTGGTTGGACTTAGCACTTTTATATTTTGTATGGTTATTTGTGTTTTTTCTATTTTAGATTTCACTTGTTTTGCAGAATATTCATAGTGCAGGTACTAGTGCTAGTGCCAATTTTGCTGGGGAGCCGGAGCTGAATGCTATTTTTTGTTGCTTTCTTGTTTTTTGGGTGCTCTTCCTTGTGAACTGTTGTACTTTTGCTTTAGTAGGGACCTCAAGCTTTAGGATTTTTTGGTTTTATTTTGTAGCTCTTTTGAGCATTAGTAAAAGCTTGTGGGTCCTTTAAGGACCTTGTAATCATTTTTTTTAAATTAACACGTAGGCCCCATCGTGAGTTTTCTCCCAAAAAAAAAAACCCCTAACAGTCTAAATAATAGACTTAATCATTAAGTTACACTTGACCAGTTTGAGACTGGGGGCTTCTAAGAGATAATAAGGTAAGATTTTTGATTTTCTTATTCTTCTTCTCTTGCACTTTAGTAAATCCATTATCATAGTCCAATATGCTAGCCTCATTAGAGATACTTTTAGAAGCAACATCAGATTTTTTATAAGTAGGGAAGTTATTAGCAATATTTAGAGAAGTTTGAGGATCCTTACAACCATTACTCAATTCACTAACATGAGTAAAAGCACATTCCTCACTGTCATCCTGACCAAGCTCACCTTCTTCCAAGTGTTGTCCCTCTTCCCTATTTTCCTGTTCATTAAAAGAGGTTCAAAGATAGTTCTATTAGAACATTCATCATTGCTCACAACTAAATAAAATTCAGATAGGTTTTTGTTAGTATAATAAGGTAGTTGAAAGAATGATAAAGTATTATTATGATCAGAATAAATAACAACCATTTGGTCATCTAAATTGTTAACAATATTAGAATTATGGCAATGATTATTTATAAGAGAAGGATAAGATATTTTTTCCACTCCCTTAGTAGTTGAAAAATTCATGATGTTAACATGAATGCTATTTGGTATCTCAACATGATCAATGTCCCCCACACCACCAACATCAATGTTACCATTCGTAATATGGCTTGGTCTATGCAAAGGACCTGATAGATCCTAATTACTTTTAATAATGGCATGGAGTTCCTGCACATGATTAGTATCCACAAGAGGTAACGATGAGATAGCTTTTTCTTTTTCTTTAGATTCTTTGGATGAATCTTTTTAATTGTGGAGGTGGGGATGCAAAATGAAACATTCCATAACACTATGTAAATGCATTCTACAGTGATTGCAAGAAATAGGGAAATTTTCAAATTCCATTTTTTTTTAAGTACGCATATTGCTCTGGACCAAGCCAAATTTCCTTAGGATATCTTTTAGAATCATCCATTTCAATCAAAATATGCACTATAGATGAATAAGAAGTGGAGGCCATGGCCTGGTCCATTTGTAATGGTCAACCATAAATCGAAGCTAAAGCAAACAAAATTTGAGAGTTGAACATATGCAATCTAAAATTCAGAAATGACACCCACACAGGAGCAATAGGTGATTCTTCCTAACATCAAATTAAGGTGGCCATTTGTGCAAACACATTTGGCAGGATTGAATATAATAAGCTCTTCACAAAAATATAAGGTTGTAATCGAAATTGTTGGGAAGTTATATTGATATATGTTGTTGAGCTAAAAGCCCAATAGAAAAACTTAAAGATAGTTTTAGGTTAACAAAGAACTTGTGACTGACATCAAGATTTGGTCAATTCAACACAAATTTTCCAACTAATGTGAACTCAAATGGGGTAGCCAATTGAGAAATGATGTTTTCAATAAATATCAAAGCAAGAAAACCCTTACAAGAAGTTTGGACTAAGTCAAATTTAGGTGATGAGGAAGAAGAGCATCCAGGAACCACTTCTTTGAAGGATCGCAAATTTCTATTCCTAGAAACACCCAAAAAATCTACAGTTCTGTATCACTAAGCTTGCAAGCAGTCCACGGGTTTGATGATGACGGTGTCGCCATCAATCGAAAGACAAAAAGAAAATGGAGACTAGACAAAACAAAACCACAATGTAAAAGAGGAAATCAAAACAACAAAAATGGCAGAAAAAAGACCCAAAGATCCTCCATAATGGGAGGAGGAAGCAAGCCAAAGACAAACCCTAAAATTTCCTTGAAATTGACAGAAGACGATGGGGGGAAGTGTGTGTCAGAATTTTAGATTTTTGAGTATCTAAAATTGTTCTGATTAAGTTTTTTTTACCCCAAAAAATGATTTTTTATTAAAAAAAAAAAGGGTTACAAAAGAGTACAAACCAAAAAAAGTTCTACTATGCCTCCCCAACACAAAGAGCATGCTTATAAAGAAAACCAAAGAAATGAACTACTAAAAAAAGAATAGAGCAAAGAAAAGCCCCTCATCTGAAAATGCAAGATCCCCTATGGTATTGTAGAAGGCACCAAAAAGGCTACGATAACTAGTACAATACACCCAAGAATACCTCAACATTGATCATTTAAGGGGCCCACATCCCTGCTCAAGATCTCATTAGTTATTTTTTCCCTCTTTCAAGGGGTAGTGGTGATAGGCCCCACCTATTATAGTTCTTTCTGAAGGTGATAATGAGACACTCTAGGTCTTTGCTTGGAGTGGTTAAGTCTATTGTTGGAGATATTCCATTGCTGAGATTTTTTGAGTAGTTAATATAATAGGTTTTAGGTTGGAAAAAGTTGATGTTGGGATGGGGCATCTCATTTCAAGGCCTATAGAAGGGTTGGCGAGAAGTTGGCCTTTCTTCTTAGGCTTTTGCCTTCTAATGATGGTGTTCCAAGTTCCCAATTGGTCCTAAGGTTAGGAAGATGGAGACTTGGACTATGAGTATGCACAGGAATAGCTGGATTCTACATTCCATAGCTAAAGATTGAAGAGTGCCATCAACATGACAATTTGGCTATAGCTTAGTCTTACAAGGGCAAGACTCCACTTTATGGCCAATAATTCCATAATGGAAACAAAGATGAGAAAGACCCTCGTACTCAACTCTTTGAAAAAATCTTCCATTTGGTCCCTTAATACAAAAGCCTGGGGAGAGTTTCTAGGTAAGATCAATGCAGACACACACTCTAGCAAAAGAACTTTGACCCCACGAGAATAATTATTCATCTATCCAAAGAGTTTCTCTAATTATAGTAGCCATACGAGAAATATTGGAAGGATCCCAATACATCAAAGGAAGCTAAGGAAACCAAATCAAAATTAGCGAGATGAACCCCTTCATATTCTTAAGAGAAAAGGAACATGACCATCGATCAAGGCAAATTATGCTTTCAACCACAATCCAAGGACCGCCATTGTGGATGACATCACAAGCTTTAGGGCTTTGAAAAATACTAATAAAGAAATTTGGAGCAATGGTGATCAATTGAAACTCCACAACATGTGACCATCACCATGATAGTTCACCTTGGAGCCAAGCAAAAGAGATTCACTTGCCTAAAAGTTTCCCAACTAGTGTATGTTCCAATTTAGAAATATTTTCTTGAACTTTGTCAAAGTTAAGGCTCAAGGAAATTCCATCCTTATCGAGCACCTCTTGTTTGAGAATCTTGTCTAAAAGAGTGTAAGAGGGCTTCCTCCAAGCAAAAAGGCCTGGGCTTTAGTTACCAAACACCCTAAACTGTTTTGGGGAATTTTGTTTGCTATAAAGGGGCTAAAATTTTGCATCAACTGCTCCCAGGTTAAGAGAAGTAGGCTTAGAAGCACTTACACAAATAGTTGGGGTACAATTTTTTGTTACTAGAGGTTCTTGAGTTGCAGCAATGGGGGACTTAACCCTACAGGAATCGAATCTTCCATCCAAATTATTCACACAATTTAAACAAGAATTTACATTACAATCGAACACTGGTAGATCATTCATGACATCCACACACGGGATGTTTAGATCATGAAAACTAACCTGCGGTATGCAAAGCCCACGGACAGAGGAATTGACTCGAATAGACCCCATTGAAGGACCATGAAGCATGTTAAGGCAATTCAAATTGAGCTACTTGATACACTTTGACATATTCACATGGATGGAGGAGTCTAGTTCCTGACGGGTGCAAGAAATGTCCTAATCAGACTCCATAGTAGACTCATGGAATTGGTCATCATCCAAAAAAAGTTGCTTGTGATCCTCAGACAAAGTTTTTACATGCAAAAGCTTAGAATTAGCAGCTTGGGCATCCTTCAAAACCTACTTGCAAGCCTAAAAACTTTTGC